>ML804121.1:55672-82661 GCA_009831015.1 Picea engelmannii
CGAAGCTACTATAATATTAACAGAAACTTCACGTGAAGTTGGTTTTTTTCTTTGATTCAAAACGTGGGGCCTCTCCTCTACCAATCGTATGCCAATAAGGAGTGTGTTCAACACACTCTACCCATACTCTACCCACACGTCGCCTTTCCCATTTGAAGGTCACGCCTTTCCCCTTCCAACCTCATGCTTTTCCTCTTGCAAAAGTGGATAAAGCTTATGGAAGATGGAAACATCTTCCATGAAAGCAAGCATCTCTTCCTTCAACCCATTCGTGGGCCTTCTCTTGCCTAATTCGCCCCCTCCTTTCCTTGCTTTCTCCTCATCCCCTCACCTTCTTGCCATTTCCCCTCACCCTAAAAGCTTAGTCTCTCATTGGTTGCTTTCCTCTTTGAGTTGTCTCTTCCCTTGGATCTTTGACACTTGTTGAAGATCCAAGAGGGGTCTTTTAGTCTCCCAAGGCTATATAAGAAACCCCTCACTCCCTCATTCCTCACCATTCTTCACAGTATTGTTATGCTACCAAATTCTCTCCATCCAACTCCTTCTCTCTCTCACACTATTGTCATATTGCTTCACTAGTTTTGGTTATTGAAGAGCTTGGAGCAACATTGTTGCTACAACCTCTTCCCATTTAATAATACAGAAATCGCTTTGGAGGACTTGGGAGTGTTGGATTTTGTCTACATGCTTCATTTACATACTCGAGGTGATATTGTTCTTGTTTTCAGTATTTTGTGCTCATTAAAATAGTATAGCTGAGGTATAACTTTGTTTGCTTGCTTATATGTATCATGTTCATGTTTAATACTAACTTTGTTGTATTATCCATGCATGCAATCCATTTATCTATTTGATCTCACGGTTTATTGAAGCCTGCAGGTTGCCTTGAAAAGAAGATGTTGGGATAGCTTCAAGGATGAATCTACTCTCATCTTCACTTACACTTCAAAAACAATTTCTATTCTTCTTCCTCATTCTTTCACTTTCAGATTTTAGTAGCTAATATGCTTAGATAGGTCAATTAAAAAACTATAATTTTCTGGTTTATATATGTACGAAATTTCTGCCTAAAAATAGAAATTTCATAACTTTTTTGAGTGTGTTGTAGCTCAAATCAGCAAGCAATAGCTTGCTGATTTTTGCAGATTCTCGACAGGACAAGAGGGCATGCTGTCCAAATTTCATGCACAACACATCCTCAAACAACTCCTCTCCTTGTGGTAAAAGTTTCTCTTCTTCTTCTCTATTCTAAATCGCGCTGTAAAACAAGCCCAAATGAGTTGTACCCAAGTGGTTTGCATTCCTTTATCTTTTAGTTTTTACTTTGCATGCTTTAGTTAGATTTCCTTTCTATTTTTCAGATCTTAGTTTAGCTAGATTAGTTGTGATTTCTACATGCATGCTTAACTTAAAATAATCTAGAGTAGATCTCATAACATATGTTAGCTTAGAGCCCGTGGAGACATTGTGGATCTTTTGCTTTCATCTTCTTTTATTTTGCATGCAAGTCATTTACCTACAGTATTTAATTCTTATACATGCATGCGAAAACCGATAATCTTAAAGGGCTCAATTAATCATTTTTTCAATTTCGCAAGTTACTTTCAGTTCTTATATCTGACATGTGCAATCTAATAAACTAAGAACTCAATCATTAATTCTTATATCTGACATGTGCAATCTAATAAACTAAGAACTCAATCATTAATTCCAATTTGGGTCCCCAAGGCCTTTTCCGGAAACTAAAATTTAACTTGCAATCCATTTGTTTAAAGGCCTCAGCCTTCACCATCTTCGGTTTCAGTTTCACAAGCATATTCGTTCTTAATATTTACATGCAATAATTCAAACACTTAAGAACTTGCAATTTCATTGTTTAAAGGCATCAACCTTCTTATTTTTCAATTTTCAGTACTTTGACAACTTTATTTGAGCAAGCTACAAGCACTCAAACACACATTGCAATACTTAGCTCATAGGTCTAAACTTAATTAATTAGATTTAATAGGACACCATAACTCACCATCTTTTCCATTTAAAACAGGGTCGGAGGAAGGCAACGGAAGGTGCTAGGCCGGGGATGGTCTCACGGCGCGCGACGTCCTTTTCGGAAGTACTCTGATCTTAGGGCCGACCTGTAAAGCTAGGGTAGGCCTCATTGCCTCACTTCTTAAGCATCCAACAATCACTTGGTAACTGGAGGAGGAAAGTTTTTGGTTTGACACCTAGATAGGGCTAAAATTGACATCACTTAATCACTTAACTTGATCTTTAGTCTGCAACAATTGGTCTTTTACAATTCATACTTGCAAGCACACTGATCTCATTTGTCTTTTTATCTACATGCAAGTTAATTTATCTGTTGTAGAATAATATCTAAGTGATTATATCTTTGCCATTTGGAGTACTTCATTTTTCAAGCATTATCTATCTTGTATCCCTGTATCGGTGGTGTGATCCTTCAAGAAGTGCGCATCCACCTGGAGGCATTCTCTTGATTGGGTCTTGAGTGTTTTGCGTCTTTTGACCATTCAAAAGCAGTCCAACGAAATTCTATTTATTGTGACCATGCTTGGCTTGATGTGTTGATTATCTCTCATCTTTGAACATCTTCTTTCCTGCACATTTCAAGCATCGGTTAGTATATTGTATATCTTGTATCTAGTTTAGCTGTGTATATCTTAGATATTCCTTTGTATCTATCTGTATCTATCTTGTTGTAATTTTGTAATCTTTGTAACTTGTAATTATCTTGTAACGAACATCCCCTTAGCTTAGTTGACCCCTTGCCCAATCTCAGGCACTAGTCTTAGTTCTAGGAAAAGGTCTGACTTTCATACTTAGATAATTGCATCTTGCATTTGCCGCTAAACATCATAGGCTAGATTCCCCCTGACCTTTTAACTAAATAAAACCAACTCTTAGAACATTTAATTGTAAATTTCATCTAGTAACTAGGGTCTACCCCCTTGGCTTCCCTAGGAGTTAACCTACATGGAAGAGGTTCAAGTCAAAGTGACATCGTGGACTTTGAATCTAGGCATTGTGCCTTCAAGGACACACTAAGTGAGTAGGACTTAGCTCACGTTTGCAAGTGTGTATAAGGATGACAACATGTGATATTTGGAGATTGTTTCTTGGAGGAACACCTTGGTGTAATAGCTTGTTGGAACCGAGACAAAACTATCTACATGATAGGATGATAAGAAGTGACTTTTAGTGGTCGAAGAAGTTATAAGGGCGAATTAATCACTTTTTGTAGGAAAAAGGGTCATTAAATTAATAAAGTGATTTTATGAAAAAATATTAAAGATAAATTAAAAGTCACTTGAATGGAAAAAGGTGAAAGGGAGTATAAAAGAGAGATAGGGACTTCTATTCTCTCATTATGTTATTGATCATTTTCACTTGTATCTTTGAGCTCTGGCAGCTTGAACGTTTTGAGGGTTTTGAGTGAACAAACCCTAGAGATCAGTAAGGAGGTGAAAGATTCCTTTGTTCCTGATCCAAGCTTGGTCAAGGTGGTGAAAGATTCCACACTCACCATTCTATTTCAGCTTCAGATCGGTTTTAGAAGCAAGTTGAGGAAGCAAGGCGCAACTTTGGGGTTTTCTCTGCAGAACATGGGTGCATTGTCCATGAGAGAAGAGTTTGTGGGGCTTGTGGATCTTGGATTCGGAGGAGATCTCACTTCAGAAGTATTGTCTACCACTAGGGTGCCTTTTATCATCATTTTGCTGAGGGTTTTCATGCCATATTCATTCCTTCTTCCAGTTTTGCGAATTTCCTGAATGAGGGCGCATTTACTCTTGGAGGTATTGAGTGGGAGAGTTCAGATCTGTTCCAAAATCCAAAGATATCTTCTCATGAGTTCATCTACTTCAGATCTATAGGGTTGCAGTTATTCTTGAGAAGTTGGGAGGCCAAAACATTAGATCTAAGTCTCCAGGGTGCGCACCAGCCAAGGAGGGCACAATTCTACTCAGTTAGTCACCAGATTGAAGGAGGGAAATACTTCCACTTCATCAAATGTCTTGTATGCATCTATTGGAGGCTCAAGGAAGTCCAGATCTCTTCTCTCTATCGTATCTTAGAGGTGCTATCAGCCACAACTATTATTCTTCTGTATCTATTCCAGATCTGTTCATCTCTTGCATGGAAGTCAACTTACATATTTAAATAAAATACAGATCTAATGTATTGTGGCCATTTCCTTGTGTTATTCTCTTTGTATCTTGTTATTTATCTTTTGTTGCTCTATATCCTTCAGTTATTTGCTGCCAAACACTTAAACTCAAACCCAACGCAACTTTGGAAGGAAAACAACATACTACCAAACAAAAATACTACAAACGGACAAGCAATAAACCTCAATGTTCTTGGTAATCATACTTGGGAACATTACAGTGGTATCAGAGCACGTTTCTCGCTTGTTATGGGAACTCAAGAGGAACATTACATTATAAGCAACCAAACAACTCCAGATAACAGGTAGATTTTAATTGGGAAGGAGGTTTTTCCAGATACATATATTAGGGTTGAAAGGGTTACTTCAATGGCTAAGATTATAAATGGCAGATTGTTACCTACTTTCCTTCCTACCTTGGCAAGAGAGCCATCACGTTATGGAGGGAATCAGGGAGCCAATGAACCTCATGGGGAAACAAGAAATTATGAGGAGCCTGTTCACAAAGGTCAACTAGTGAAGACACTGAAGAGCAAGGAACTTTGCTACAGTTGCAAGGAGCCAAATAACAGATGCAGGGGCAAAGGGAAAGTGTATTATGTTGAGGTGCACTATGATAGTGATGATGATGAGGATGACAGATTTGCAGCAGGGGACGCACCATCAGTAGAGGTTTCTTCTGAGGTTAGCACACATATGGGACAGGTTGAGGAGCTTGATATGGAGAGGACAATACCTCAATTTGACCATTTGGTTGTGCATGAGGAGTATGTGCATAAGGGGGCGACCTTAGATGCTTCATTAGAACAATCCCATGAGGCCAATGACACCCACACATTTGATGGACAGAGTGATGACTGAGGCTTAGATGTGTTAGCACCTAGGCAGGATGAGATTCGAATGTTGGGTGACCTACCTTTTGGTCTTGAGATGACTTCTAAGAAGTCATGCGCGGGGGATGATGAGCCTCCTATGGAGTTGAGAGTGACACATTCCTCACCTTCTCAGTCACCTATGCTAGCCACAATACATGAGGATATTAGTGGCATTCCGGATGTAGTAGAGGAGCCTTGTGTAGTGATTGAACACAAGGGACATTCGTATCTGCAGGCCCAGGAGGAGAGGCATGACTTGGAGACATATGACTATATACATACCTTCCATTATGGGGATAGTGAGTCACCTCTTTTGGGAAGTCCATCGATAGATCAGGTTGTGGAGACCAACATGTCGATGGGATACTTACTTCCGGGACCGACCTATAGTGACGGGGATGCATTCCTTGTTTGTCAGGATGGCCATATCACATGTATGGACATATCTGTATGGGATCCGGGTGTAGATAACATTAGTAGAGGTAAATAGGAGGGTACAACTGTACATATAGGATACAAGGCGATTTAGGGTGAGACATGTTGATGAATGCAGCTATGTGAGACATTCTCTAGCTTACAAACCTGTGAGGTGTGGATCATTGTAGCTATGAGAAGTCTTTCTCTCAACTTACAAACCGGAGAGAAAGCCTCTAAGAAGGGTACGTGGTTCTTGCCTGAGACAGAGCTAGGAATGTAGAGATGACCTCCTCCATTCAGAGAGTGACAAGAAATCCAGATGATTATCCAATGGGAAAGGCGATCTGATGAGTTGGACGTGTCTGTGGATGAGCATAAGGTGAACGTGTGAAATCCCAAAGTGTTGGGTGCATTGTCATGTGAACAGAAATGAAGATGATGTGTTAGCCTCCTCTGAGCAACAGAGTTGACGAGAAAACTCCAAATGATTCTCCTATGTGAGGTAGTGGGAAAGAAGATCTGTAGAGTGGACGTGCCTGTGGATGAGCACAGGTGAACGTGTGTAGATCTGGTTCTTCTGTGTAATACAGTGAGCCAAAGCTATGACATCCCTATGGATGTGCCCCTAGTGGATGAGCACTAGTGGGTGTATTAGATCCTTTGCTATATGTTGTTCAAGAGTCAGACCTGCTTGTAACCCTAACTTTTATGTAAAGGGTATAGGTCGACCCCACCTTAATGTGATTAATAATAAATGTAAAAGATAATTAATATGGTTAATATTAATTATAATAATAACAATAATTATAAAGTGACTTAGAGAGGTTGCCCCTATTGAGCCAATAAACGCCTTTGTTGATTGGACAAGTCTAATATAAGTAAGTGATGATTCCCCATTGTGGAATCATATCTTTTTTGTGTGTTTGGAAATTACAACAAATACATCTACTTGGGAAAAGGTGCGCACCTCTCTTGGGTGCTAGTCTTCTAGGGCTTAAGCACCCTTTTGTGTGCTAGGTCATTCTTGGTGGTGAAGGTCTTTCTCTTGAAGAATATAGCAAAGGATTTGGCTGGGTTTTCTTCCCTTGTTGAGAAGGGTTTCCTAGGATACTTCTTATGTTCTTGTGCATGGTGTTTCTTCTTGTGATCTTGGTTGCTGCAACATTATTGTTTATGGTTAAGTGAAATGCAAAAATGGAATGAACTTCATGCTTAACCTAACTTATGAAAAATTAACAAGACAACAGTACATGAGGATGCACTGTGGCCTACATGGGCACTCAGTAGCATAGTGGGCAGCATGGCGCATTAGATCTTGAGGAGTGTTTTGATGAGGGCTCCATTGTGGACATTAGCAGCAGGAGTCAAGAGGCAACACTTCTGCAAGGTAGTGTTCCTGAGTCACAACATTTGGTAGGTCAGCTAAGAGTCAGAGAGGACATGATAGTGCTAGCCATGAGACACATTGATAACACATAGGTGTTGGTGGAAAAATATTGTTGGAGGGCCACTATGGAACAAGATAGTCCGGATGGAGAGTTTGCCCCTGAGGACTTTCAGACACTCAGGGAGAGAGTGACTGTGATGAAGACCAACTACCATCAGCTACTTTTGGACAGAGATTACCTTTTGGAGGTTTGCGAGATGTACCATGGGGCGCTGAAGTGGAAGGAGACTGAGGTGGACCGACTCACTCATGAGTTGGTGAGCACACAAGGATTCTTGAAAGGCACACAGACAACCCTTCAAGAATCAGAGTCCGAATTAGAGGAGCTCCTTGAGGAGGCTAGTCATGGATCCTACATCTATCTCAGCAAAGAGTCAGATATATACTTCAGCTACATCGCTAGAGGATGTTGGTAGTTTGATAGAGGAGTGCCAGTTGATGGAGGAGCATGAGGGGTACCCAGGATCACTGATGATTATGGAGAGATGTGACCCGAAGACGCTTGAGGATGTTCATGTGTCAAGGGACCACCATTCATGAGGGGCTCTGAGACAGTTGGTCATACATGTACACATGGGGATTCCAGAGCCAGGGGTAGTTATGAGGACACATCCATTTGTTGAATTTTCAATGAGCTATGGCTCATGCATTTACTTTAAATTTTCTGTTTAGTTTTTACTTGAACCATAACTACTGTAGCAAACCAAGATCACAAGAAGAATAACCATGCACAAGAACACAAGAAGTATCCTGGGAAACCCTTCTCAACAGGGGAAGAAAACCCAGCCAATCCTTTGCTATATTCTTCAAGAGAAAGACCTCCCACACCATCACCAAAACTAGCACACAAGAGGGTGCTATAATTCTCATAATTTCAAACCACAACTTCTCAAATCATGAGATGGCACAATGATAAGTGTGTTTCCTCAATGGGGATTCACCTTTATTTATATAACACTTATCATATCAAATGATGTGTCTATTGGCACAATAGGGCCGACCTCAATAACTCAAAATATAATTAATAATTACCATATTAATTATCTTTAACATTATGGTGGAGCTGACCTGTACCCTTTACATCACAAATAGGGTTACAGGTAAGTCTGACTCTTGGACAATATATCAAGGGATCTCATACACCCCCTAGTACTCAACCACTAGGGGCACATCCATCTGTGCTCAGCCACAGGGATGTCCACATCTCTATCTCACCGCGTCTCACAGGAGAACCACACTCACTAGTGCTCAGCCACTAGGATCACGTTCACCTGTGCTCAACCACAAGCACGTCCAACTCGACAGATCTTTTTCTCACTGCGTTACACAGGAGAATCATCTAGAGTATCACATCATCTCAACACTCTACACAGAGGAGGCCAATACATTGTTTCATCATCATATTCACCTGTGCTCAGCCACATGCACGCCCAACTCAACAGATCTCTTTCTCACTGCGTTACACAGGAAAATCATCTGGAGTATCACATCATCTCAACTCTCTGCACATAGGAGAACAGTAAACCCATCACATGGGCTCCTTCACCCCTCACAGGGGTACACATCATTTCATCTCAAACAACACAACCAACTCATGGGCTTCCCCACATAGGGGCACACAACATTCCATCTCCGTCTCAGAGAGGAACCACACACCCAGCTCATGGGCTACCTCACCCCACACAGGGCACACAATGTTCCATCTCCGTCTTAGAGAGGAACCACACATCCAACTCATGGCCTTCCTCACCCCACACAAGGGCACACAACGTCCCTTCTCCGTCTCAGAGAGGAACCACACACCCAACTCATGGGCTTTCTCTCAGGTCGACTCACTCAGTCTGTGTCCTGGAGGATGTCTCACGCACCTGTAATCATCAACACCATTTGGGTTCCAGGATTAGTTGACATCCATGTAGAGGTTGACCCAATAGTACACCCATGATACATGATGATGCAGGAGGATACGAGAGCTTGCATGAGTATACAGGGGTATATAGTGATAAACAGTAGTCCACAAGAGCATGCAAAGGTGTATAGTGTGATTCGAGGGGATGCGCTAGAATGCGGGGAGGAGACATACTTGGTGGAGCATGGAGATTTGCATGGAGATTTACATGGATAGTGGTCCTCTCCTTTACAACAATACATGGACCTGGGAGATCACCTTCTCAATAGAAACAATCATATGAGTGATGATAGAGGCAGTGTGATTGACCATCAGTATGTGGAGTCACCTACCGTTGTACACGATAGCATGAGATTAGTGTGGAGTCCAGGCGACTATTCAACATGGATGCCAGTGGATGAGTTTTTGGTCAGGCCTTTGGGATAGACCAACACATTGACACTTCCCAGTCCTACATACAGTTGCAGGAATTTCTGTTAACCTTCCTCGATACTTTCAATATATACAACAACATAAGGGAAGATAGGCAGTGCATGGGACATGGAGAGTTGTTGGGCATAGACCACCTGGCAGGGGATACTTCATTATATGCAGCAGGATAGGGGAGGTTCACTCGAGACATTCAGATGAGGCCTTGGGCGTGATGGCAAGTATCCTCAGCCATGGGACATAGGATATTTATGAGGTTGATATAGGTTTAGAGTCTCATCGGGATGAGGACGGGGGAGCATAGTAGGATAGATGCTTCCAATGAGGACTATGAGGTCAGTTGGCAGGATGTATGGTCGCAGCAGGCAGTGACAGAGATTTTGAGGACCATACATGATGTACCTATGGTCGGACATCTTGGACATTTCATGACCTGTCAACAGATCAAAGAGAGATTCTCCTGGGAGGATCTTGAAGATGATGTCATGAGTGGGGGTAGGCTTGGTATGTTAGCATCACGAGTCAGGGCATGATTCCTTAGCCACCCTCGTTTCAAGGCAGAGTTGGGAGAGTATGCTAGCATCTCTCGACCTTGGTGTACTAGAGCTATATAGTAGGGATGACAACATAGGGATATTGTCTAAGTATGAGACACAACAAGCAACATTGTGGGTTGTGTTATCCCCTAGCCTACGGATAACTAAGGAGTTTACGTTTCGAGGCCCACAAGTCCTAGACATGGAGTACTGAGAGCCAGACGACTTGAGCATGGCTCTGGAGGGCCCCTCTTTTCATCAGTGCAGTCGACTTATCACCAACAATAGTATCCATCCCACCAGCTCGGTCCTGGAGTAACGGTGAGTCTTGCTCCATGAGGTAATGAGTCTAGGTATCATGGTATGTATCACTCTGATTTTTGAAGCACTTAAATATGTTGTATTGAATCCTTCTTCATTTCATGACGTGTGCTTGGAGATTATGCTCTGTGCCCCCTTCATACCTGGAAGGGTGACTGGATGCCCTAGTAAATTGATTTCCCTTTAGGATGGGTTGCTATTGGGTGGATCTGTGAAAAGTCATTGTCTGTTCCCTCCATACTTACTATTTTCCATCTGTATTCCTTTTATCTCCCCTATCCTTGTTTGGGCATTGGGGTTGGCTACGCTAGGAAGGGTTGTACCTTACCTCGTGGGAAGAAGGGCTAAAGGCCCAGAGGGTAAAAGTGGCTGGCAAGATTTAAAATCCAATGTTGAAACCTTCGAGATGCTTCGCCCAGGGATCCTCGAGAAAGCAGCGAAAAGCTTCTTAGTAAGAAAAGGGGACCCATAAGATAACATAAACACTCAAGGTATTAGTTGATGGATAGGGGGTCTCATCACGAGCAGACCTCTTATGACCGTGGGCATGTAATGGTATGACACTACCACATATCTGGTCACCAAGCCTGGGTAGTGGCTCTTGGTGGCATAGCCAAGAGAAAGGGGGTCTCATCACGAGCCAACCTTCTCATTTCCGTGAAATGTTTGTGGATAATGCTGTCACCTCTGGTCATCAAGCCAGGACAGTGGCCCTCAACTATTCCCTTGAAGCACAAGAGCAAAAGATCAAAAGAAATAAAGCTAAGAGCAAAAGGCAATGAATGGGCTAGGAAACAATTGCATTTATGACAAGGTGCGGCTCGCCCTCTACAAAGGCACCCATAGGTAAGACTTTACATTTCCGTGTTATTACATGCACCCCATGCCCAAATATTTAGCCCATGCCATCTCATACACTTACATGACTTGGACTAGATCCCACTTGGGAAACACCCCAAACTTAAGAGAGAACACCTTGAGACCTTCTCCAAACCTAACTTGTCAAATTGCATAACGTCTTTGAGCACTTGTCTGGGTTAAAGGGGGTGTGATGCACATGTTTGGGCAATTTAATTATTGGATGTGATTTACATGCTATGATCCCTGTGACTTATGAACCCCTGGAGGTCGTACTTGTTGTTGCTGCAGGACCTTGCCCGGTGGACAGGTACACATGAGGGAATGATTAGCTCGGACCTTCATGGGGGCTTAAAGCCCACAATGGATGTTGAAACCCCAGCCAGGGGTAAGAAGAGATTGAAGACTTGCATCGGGAAAAAGAAGGACGTTGCCTTTGGAGGTACCCTGGCAGACCTAGACCTAGGGTATGATAGCCCTTGAGGGCCTTGGACATCACCATGATAGCCCTAGACGTCATCCAGAGCTAGGGTTTCATCTTTGGAGGCATTTGTGAGCTTGGTGGCACGTGTGGGCATCATTTTAGGCCTTTGGAGGCCAAGTGTTCCACTTTCCCTGCTCAATGTTCTACATGTGGGGCTCAACGTCACCCTAGAGGGGCATGATGTCACCCTTGGAGGAGTTTCAGGATGCAAATTAATTTTGTTTGTCCAAGTAAAAAACTGGCTAGGTCGACCCAATAATTATGAACTGAAATTAATTTTAGGTTAAATTTTGTATAAATAAGCAGAAAGTGACATTCATTTTCAGAACAACTTGTCATTGGAGACAAGAGGTCTGAATTTGCGCCCTATTAGGGTTATTGGCTGAAATTGTAAGGCGCCACTCTTGTTTAAAGCTGATTTTTGCAATTTGGATCAATTTTGGAAGTTTTATGGTGATCTTGCATGGTATTCTCATGATTATGCTTGGTGCAAGTAAGTGAAATCTGCATTTTATCATCTATTGAATGGTTTTATTTGCTCATACAAGATTATGAAATTGCATGGTGTATTTAATACTTGAAGTAAGGAACTTAAGTTGCTACTTTCTTACTTTTTTATTTGCCAAGCTTTTCATTGAATTGATCTAGTAACTAGTGAAACCATAGAACCCTAAATTGCTAGCACTCTAAGGGTGTGGACTTAGTTATTGTTGCATAAGTTTTACTCCATAAAAAACCTAAGGAGAGCAAGGTGCTAGGGCCTAGAATTGCCTACACCCTAGCATCTTGTCTCTTGAGGTCAAAGCCTAGGAGGACTTAAGTTACTACTTCTCCTATGATTTTTTCCTCTTAGACTTTTGTGCATCATCATCATTAATTTGCAGCCTTAGAAGAAGCCGTCCTCCTTGACTCCATTACCCTTGAAGGCACTAGTCCTCTTCTCCTATTCCTTGACGTACGCTCAAATTTCATTTGCTATCTCTACCAACTTGGCCTAACTTACTAACCTAGTTATAAGGTACTAACTTGTTGTTGTTACTAACACTGCTACAAGCCTACAACCATTATATAGCATCTCATTTTAGTTTAAAAGTTAACTAAATCAACCCAGAAAATTGCATGAAGCAAAGTACTATCAGCTAGAGTTAAAGTGTGCATAAATTGCTCTTTACAAAGTGCATTTCTGAAGGTTTCTTGCAGTTGTCATCACTCTTGTTTTGCTGCTGTTACAATGACTTTTGATAGCATGTTAAACTCATTTGTTGATTGATAAGCCACCTAGAATTTGTACTAGACAAGCCACAATCAATAAATGCTAAAAGTGTTCACTAAATTGCCTTAGCAAGGTACTTTTCTGAAGTTGTTAACTGCTGTCATAACTGTCAATTTGCTGCTGTTATAAGTACTCTGACAACCTTTTAAAGTCATTACTTGGCTTATATTAATCTAGAAATTGTAACTGGCAAAAGTATTATCATTGCAAGGTTTTTTATATTTTATTACATTGTCCTTATAAGTTACAATTTCTGGATTTATCACTGTTGCTACACATCTATCTTTTATGCATAAACTTGTTTGGTAGCATACTTTTATATTGAAGTCACTGATTGAAAGCATTGATATCATTGGTTATTATATAATGTTTGTTGTTTCTTTGGTAAAGGGCAGGTATCATTCACCTTATTTCCCCTTAACCCCCTTGACACAACCATTCCAAGTGACTTCATTCATTTGAGTGACCTAGAGAGAGGGGTGGTATTACCTTGTTTTATCCTCCTTCATCAACCAACTAGGTCCTGGGACGTCTCCCTTCGAGTGAGGTTTTCCTCCTAAAAAGAAAGGGGTACCTTATTGGGGTGACAATGATAGGGTTACCTCCATGTTACGTCAATCTAAGCCTACTTGCCTTTAGGATTTGGGCAAGTATAGATTGCGCGATACCAAGTTGATAGGGAGGTTGAGTTTAGTGATCATGGACAGGACAATATAGCTATCAATACACTTCGGTCGAAGGTTATTTGATGTAGGATTTGGTGCGCCTCTAGAGTGCATGGGAGTTTCAGGGACTCTCATGATTGATTCCTTTCATTGTTGGGGGAATTTGAGAGCAGATGGAGATGAGGACTCTATGTGGCAGGATGGGTCTCCTTGGTTGTGGATTAGGTACATGGGTAGATCATCTTCTTGGTTAGCAAGGGTTCTTGGATACTACCAAAGGTGGTAGTTTGGACACTGGTTTAGGTGAGAGATTCCTTGACAGATAGATACTGTATTTACTTGCTCTATTGGTTGGGGGTCTTCAAAAGACTCTTTGTGTTGATGTCTTACAGGACTATACTTTACAGGGTGTTATCCCCTACCCTAGGGATAACTAAGGAGATCATGTCTCAAGGCCCACAAGTCCCAGACATGTAGTACCGAGAGCCGAATGATTTGAGCATGGCCCTGGAGGGCCCCTCTTTTTTTCAATGCAGCCTATTTATCAGCAGCAGCAGTATCCATCCCCCCAACCTGATTCTAAAGTAGCAGTAAGTCTTACTCCATGAGGTAATGAGTTCGAGTATCATGGTATGTGTCACTTTGATTCTTGAAGCACTTGAATATGTTGCATTGAATTCTCCTTCATTTCATAACATTTTCTTGGAAATTATGCTCTTTGACTTGTTTATACCTGGAAGGGTGACATGGTGCCTTGGTAAGTTGATCTCCCTTTAGGATGGATTGCCACTTGGTGGGTCTGTGAAAGATCATCGTCTGTTCCCTCCATACTTACCACTTTCCATTTTTATTCCTCTCATCTCCCCTTACCTTTGTTCGGGCATTGGGATTAGCCACACTAGGAAGGGTTGTACCTTGCCTTATGGGAAGAAGGGGTTAAAGGCCCAAAGGGTAAAAGTAGTTGGCAAGAGTTAAAAGCCTTGGAAACATTTGAGATGCTTCACCTAGGGATTCCCGAGAAAGCAGTAAAAAGTTTCTCAGTAAAAAAAGGGAACCCATAAGATAAATAAACACTCAAGGTACTAGTTGGTGGATAGGAGGTCTCATCATGAGCCGACCTATTATGACCATGGGCATGTAGCGGTATGACACTACCACCTATCTGGTCATCAAACCAAGGTAGTGGCTCTTGGTGGCATAGCCAAGAGAAAGGGGGTCTCATCACAAGCCAACCTTCTCATCTCCGTGAAATGTTTGTGGATAACGCTGCCACCTCTGGTCACCAAGCCATGACAATGTCCCTCAACTCTTCCCTTGAAGCACAAAAACAAAAGATCAAAAGATAAATAAGCTAAGAGTAAAAGGCAGTAAATGGGCTAGGAAACAATGGCATCTATGACAAGGTGCAACTCGCTCTCTACAAACACCCCATGCCCAAACACTTACCCCATGCCACCTCATACACTTACATGACCTGGATTGACTTCCACCTGGGAAACACCCCAAACTTAAGAAGGATTAGCCCAATAGGACACCCTAAGACCTTCTCCAAACCTGACTTGTTAAATTGCATAATGTCTTTGAGCATTTGTTTGGGTAAAGGGGGGGTTGATGCACATGTTTGGGTAATTTAATTATTGGATGTGATTTACATGTTATGATCCCTGTGACTTATGAACCCCTGGAGGGTGTACTTGTTGCTGCTGCAAGACCTTGCTTGGTGGACAGGTACACATGAGGGAATGATTAGCTCGGACCTTCATGGGGTTGAAAGCCCACAGGTGGACGTTGTAACCCTAGCTAGGGGCAAGAAGACATCAGAGATTTGCACTAGGAAGAAAGAAGGACGTTGCTCTTGGAGATACCCTAGTAGACCTAGACCCAGGGGGATCTTTCTCTTCCACCTGGACGTTGGCCTTTGAGAGCTCAGGATGTCACCATCATGACCCTGGACGTCATCCAGAGCTAGGGTTTACATTTTGGACGCAGTTATGGGCTGGGTGGCACGTGTGGGCATCATATAGGGCCTTTGGAGGCCAAGCGTTCTACATCCTGAGCCCAACCTTCCACCTTAGGGGCTCAATGTCACTCTAGAAGGGCATGATGTCACACTTGGAGATGTTTTTAGGTTTTAATTAAATTTATTTATGTAAAAATTGGATTTTGATGTAAATTGGCTAGGTCGGCTTTTATTTGACCTAAAATTAATTAAAGATCAAAGTTTTGTATAAATAGAGATAAAGTACTCCTTTTTTATGAAAAGTTCACCCCTCACAAGAGGGAGGACCGAAATGTTTGCCCTAAAGGAGTTATTGGCTGAAATTACCAAGGCACACTTGCTTGGAGGCTATTTTGGATGCATTTTTTATCATTTCTTGGAGAAATTTTGGCAAATCTAGGGTTTTGTGCTTGATTATTCTTGGTGAAGTAAGTAAATCTGCAATTTTAATTTCATGATAAATGTCTAGGGTATGTTTATTTGTTCATATGTAAGATTATGAAATTGCTTGCTTGAAACCCTAGGAGTAAGAAACATAAGTGCTTATTTCTTGCTCTTTATTTTGCTAGTTTTTCTTAAGAAGATCTTGTCTAGACAAACTTCTAGAGCCCTAAAGTGCTAGCACTTTAGAAGCTGTCTAGTTCTTATTTGTCTAGATCTTGTCTAGTTGAACCTTCTCTTTGAGGCTTGGTGCTTGAGAACTTACGGTACTACTTCTCAAGCTTCCACCTTGTTATCTTTTAGACAAGTATAATCATTGTTGTCTCTCCAAGTTAATGTGCTGATATGATTGACTTCATAAACCCTAAAGGCACTAGTCTCTTGTCTCTCTTTTGTTGGAAGGTTGTTCAAACACTCAAACACTATTCTCTTAAGCTATTACTAATTAAATCTAACACTAATTTAGCCTAGATCGCTAACTTTCTTGCTGCTGTTATAAATGTTTGCTACAACCATCTAGCTGCAACAATTTTTCTGCATAATTGACTTTGAATGCTAGCTAAACACTTCAGAAGTTGCTTATGACATTTGATTATCATTTTGCTTAGTAAATGTTATCTTTTCACTGTCTTTTCAAGCAATTCTGAAGAGCTTTTATTGCTACTGTTACAATTTATTAATTGTTGTTGTAAGCTTATTAACTGCTGCAATTTTATATCAACTAGCACTTATTTTTACTGTCCATTGTCTATTGAGGTGTTATTATCATATTTGTACTTGGAATTATTGTATATGCATGCTATATTGTCTTGTTCCGGGAAGGTACATCAAACACTTCATTAACCTCATCTTTTAGACACAGACTTAGTGACTTTGGCAACCAGTGAGAGGGGGGAATATATCTTGACCATAACCCTAATTTTCCATTCCTTTAGGTTACTGGGGACGCCTCCCCTGGGGTAGACCCTGCATGTCCCTAAAAAGTGGGGATTTCCTATTAAGGTGATAGTGATAGGATATCCTGTTTGTTACTCCAATCTCCCTTACTTGCCTTGGGTTTTGGGCAAGTACAGATTGCACGATAACACAAGGCACTGTAATTCACATCTTGATTTGGGATCTAGGGATTAGAGTGATTGGTAGTCCAGTGGTTGATGGAGTTGAGATCAAAGTAGAGCAGGTGTTTGAGGATCTACTGCACATGATCGTTCTACTCATCAGAAGCATTTTGGGGGCATGCGTGGCGAGCACTTTGAGGGACCATATTTTGAGGGGAGAGTACTTCATGTCACACAGGTGGATATGGGATCCTGGGATCATACACAGTTTGATTCAGCTATTGCTTGAGGACAAACAATATTCAGGCAGGGAAGACTGTAATGTCCCCATTTTTGGATTCCCTTATGTTACAGTTTGGGATGCTTGCTAGAGTAGCCAATTGGGGGTGATAGTGTGCTTAGGCAGTTTTGAGGAGTTTTATGGGGCCCGACTTACATTATTCATCATCAGGATCCATTCCGCATAGCTTGTCCTTGGTTTTGTTGCATTTCGATGATTTCCGTAATTTTGGGTTATTATTGAGCATATTTTAATTAATTACATTGAAGGTGTTATTTGGAGATTGTTTCTTGGAGGAACACCTTAGTGTAATAGTTTGTTGGAACCGGGACGAAAATATCTACAGGATAGGATGATAAAAAATGACTTTCAGTGGCCAAAGAACTTATAAGGGCAAATTAATCACTTTTTAGAGTAAAAAGGGTCATTAAATTAATAGAGTGATTTTATAAAGAAATATTAAGATAACTTAAAAGTCACTTGAATGGACAAAGGTGAAAGGGGGTATAAAAGAGAGATAGGGGCTTCTATTCTCTTATTATGTTATTGATCATTTTCACTTGTATCTTTGAGCTCTGGGAGCTTGAACGTTTTGAGGGTTTTGAGTGAACAAACCCTAGAGATCATCAAGGAGGTGAAAGATTCCTCTGTTCTTGATCCAAGCTTGGTCAAGGTGGTGAAAGATTCCACCCTCACCATTCTATTTCATCTTCAGATCGGTTTCAGAAGCAAGTTGAGGAAGCAAGGCGCAACTTTGGGGTTTTCTCTGCAGAACATGGGCGCATTGTCCATGAGAGAAGAGTTTGTGGGGGCTTGTGGATCTTGGATTCGGAGGAGATCTCACTTCAGAAGTATTGTCTACCACTAGGGCACCTTTTATCATCATTTTGCTGAGGGTTTTCATGCCATATTCATTCCTTCTTCTAGTTGTGCGAATTTCCTGAATGAGGGCACATTTACTCTTGGAGGTATTGAGAGGGAGAGTTCAGATCTGTTCCAAAATCCAAAAGATCTCTTCTCATGAGTTCATCTACTTCAGATCTATAGGGTTGCAGTTATTCTTGAGAAGTTGGGAGGCCAAAACATTAGATCTAAGTCTCCAGGGTGCGCACCAGCCAGGGAGGGCGCAATTCTACTCAGTTAGTCACCAGATCGAAGGAGGGAAATACGTCCACTTCATCAGATCTCTTGTATGCAGCTATTGGAGGCTCAAGGAAGTCTAGATCTCTTCTCTCTATTGTATCTTGGAGGTGCTATCAGCCACAACTATTATTCTTTTGTATCTATTCTAGATCTGTTCATCTCTTGTATGGAGGTCAGCTTACATATTTAAATAAAATACAGATCTGAAGTATTGTGGCCATTTCCTTGTGTTATTCTCTTTGTATCTTGTTATTTGTCTATTGTTGCTCTATATCATTCAGTTATTTGCTGCCAAACACTTAAACTCAAACCCAACACAACTTTGGAAGGCAAACAACATACTACCAAACAAAAATACCACAAACGGACAAGCAATAAACCTCAATGTTCCTGGTAATCATACTTGGGAACATTACAATCCACTTGCAGAGTAGCAATGTAATAGTGAAAATAAGTGAAAGTATTTTCCTAATTCTGTAATTGGTATCCGTGTTGACAAAATGGACAGGCCATAGGCCCACCGTTTATGGTTCAATTCATTAAGAGGAGATCATAATGCATTCTATGTAGGAATTATATCCATGCTTTTGTCCCACTTACTTGGGTAGGTATGGGAAAGGCAATGTTGTTGTAATGATGTTGTTTTGTGTACTCTATGGAGGGAAGACAATTGCATTTCTTCTAGTAACATAGATATCAGTTTTCTTCAGAAAAGAAAAATGAAAAAACTTGTTTTCTAATAAAGTAAATTAGGATACAGGTCAGAAATTTCTCGAAGTACCTGACTATTTACCTTAGGAACTATTAAAAATAATACCAAGCCTAATGGATTCTATGAAAATTTAGTATCAAAGCATAGCAAAAATATAGATGATCTTATTTCAGTACCAGGCAGTCTGAAAGGGTCTAAAGTACAATATTTACAAAAAGTAACTTTTCTTAAATGAGGTGTCCTTAACAGAGAATGGACTACTAGATTCAACATCTTTCCTTAGCAAAGACAAGGATATCAAACCTGACCTTGATGGGGGTGTGCCTAGATGAGGTTGACTTCTCTCATGTTTGAGTGAGAGGGAAAATAAGCATATCATTTTTATGAGCATATCATCTTCACATAGGGCTATGACCTACTCTATTTGGTGTTTCTAGGTTATTAGGCTAAGGCTTACCTAGGCTAAACACCTCTTGTGTGAATTTATTGTAATGACTTGGTTATGGTTAAGGCCGACCTAGTCAATCTTGTTGTGGGCCCATAAACCCTCCTTTGGGTAAGCACCCTACCTATTTGAAGGTAATAAATAAACCCTCAAGCTCATTTGTCTAACATATCTTGGGTGATCTTGTCAAGGTAAGAAGATTCCGTTAGTCTATGGACATCATTCTTATCTAACAAGTGTTAAGCCTATGGGCACACACATCTTGTGTCTCCTTTTTCATGTTTGGCATACTTTTTCTCTTGGAGTGCTCTCTTTGCTAAGGCTAAGTTGTCTCGGAATGCACTTGTTTGGAGGGTTGTCACACTTATTCCTTGGCTGTTCATGTCTCTCACCGGTGCACATTGTCATTTTCTCCAGTGCACCGAGTAGGGCTGCCATCTTTCTTTCTTACTGCAGGTTTTTGGGTTGTTTTTTGGTTCTGTTCGATCCCCTCTTTTTTGGTGATTGCAACAATCCAGTGCATAGTTTGTCTTTTTTAATATGAGTGTTCGATGCATTGAGAGGATTACTGCTTTTATTGCATTTAAGTTTTCAATGCAATTGTTCACAATGAACCATAAAAGCAATTGCAAATTACTCCACAATTTGTAGGTGCTTATATTGGATCCCATTTTGGTTGTACTCTTTTAGCTATTTTGGCATGTTCTCCCATGCTTTGGGTGAATAGCTTTCTACATTATTTTTTTAGTTTATTAGATTTTGTTGGAGACACATTAGGCATGCCATCTTGACCATTTTATATTGGTTTTATTTTTACAGTCCCATGGACCTATTTTAGTCATTTATAGATGTTATGCAGGAATTAAGTTATTAACAAGCATACATTGACTTTGAAGGTACGAGCAGGAGTGGAAATGGCTGTGGTTGATGCAGTGGCTCACAGTGTCGGGCTTCCGCTATGGCAAATATTTGGCAGTGCTTCTGACTCTATAACTACAGATATTACAGCTCAGTTTCTCCCTCTTTAAGCAATGAATATTTTGTAGTATTTTTAGCTTGATAGTTTCAACTTTCATACATTGCAGAGCATTTCCCGTCTCGTTGATCTCATACACTGAATCATTTTAGATAAAGAAAATGTTCATCATCCTTGTACCTGCAGATCCCAATTGTCTGCCCAACAGAAGCAGCAGAGTTAGCTGTCAAGTATGCTCAACTGGGTTTTCAAACACTGAAACTTAAAGTGGGGAAGGACCTCAACAGAGATATTGATGTCCTCAAAGCTATACGGAATAGCCATCCAACTTGTTCCTTTATTCTTGATGCAAATGAAGGATATACTGCTAGTGAAGCAATTGAAGTTCTCAAGCAACTCCATGGTATTGTAATTGTGGCACTGAATTGCATATATTTTCTTTTTCTAGAAATCGAAAATACTCTTTTTTTAATAAATTTAAGCAATTAATGTTAAAATCAGAAAAAAACTGTGTTTCCAACTTAACATTGTTATTTAATACCATTATTCAAGCTTTTGTATACTTATTCGAGCCATAAATATTCTAAATATCATTAGCATCTTTGACTTGATGCATCCTTTTTGATACCATACACCTAAAACAGGTAACATTTATTTATACTTATTAGATGTTGCTAATTTTTTACTGGTGGAGTGTGTGGGGTCGATGCTATCCTCCTTGCTGAACCTCCTTTCTCATTTGTTACATTCAAGAAACAGTTGGAGGAACTGGTTTTCCACCTATTTATAAACAGATCTTTATCTGTAGTCTTCTACCTTTCTTCAGCTATTGGTTTTTCTGCCCGCTGGATGGCACTCTGGATAATATTTTTCCATTCTTTTTTTTTGAATTAAAGCTATTAATTAAAACTGTGTACAAGGCTTTAATACAAAAAGGTGGGCTGCACATGTAGCCTGCACAAGCATAATTCAAAAACCAAAAACTGCGTAGGCTGGATTAAGTTTTGCCTTCTCTTGGTTCACTGCTCTGCTCTGATCTTTGTCCATAGTGTGGGGAACATCTCTATTTGTTTGTTTGCTGTGAAAATAGGCTTTGCAAGTATGATGGAGAGACTGCATTTCCTTTTTAGTGTTCAATTCCATTATCCCATTTCTGGTTTTATTTTGATGATGATTTGGGTTTACTATTGCGGCAAGTATAATCTTCCCCATTGATGGGAATAGTACAATGCACTATAGTCAGCTTACGACAGGAATATCCAACATTCTCCCTGTTTGAAAGTATCTTCGTCTAAGACACTGCAACTGGGGGTATCTATTCTACCAAATTCACCCAGGACATGCACCTGGCCCCATCCTGAAGGAATGGCCTTGATATGCAGGTGAGATGACCCTCTTGTATAGGTGAGATGGTCCACAAGGGGCAAACATGTTTCTGGGAAATTTGAACATTTGTGAGGGCCCGGGGGTATGAAACACACCCACTTTACCATCAAACTAAAGTCTAAGACCCCATTGACCCTAGTTCTAGTTCTGGATTTGTGTCCATGGGAGCATTAACAATTTGTGCATAGCATATTTTGAATCTGTTGACATATTAATGCAGGACCCTTTTGCAATTGGTGCTCATTCTCTTTTGAATCTAGCCTTTCATGTAGAACACAAGCTTTCTCTACCATTATATCTCCCCCTGCCTAAATTAATAATCTTATCATTTTTTGCATATGTTACATACCGGGATTATACATTCTGCTTTTCCTCTTTTAGAAAGTGGCTTACATATAGTAAATGATGTGCAATGGCCTGTTCTCTAAAGTGGTTTGCATTTTGACAGTGGCTTTGTTGATTATTTTCCATTGTAGTTAACCGGAAGAGGTTAACTGGGTTGCAGAATGCAGGGTATTGTCTTAGTCCCCACCAAGGTTCAAATAAAAGTGGTTGGTTCACCCCCGCAAAACTGCAAATGGTGTCCCACTTTCAGGTGATAGCCATAGTTTTTCGGGATTAAGGATCTTCAATGATTCCTCTAGAAGCATTCTCAATCCTTTTTTATTGCCAATTGTAGTCTAGTAATCTTAGGTATTTAACATTATGTCCAATTTTCCTTCTAGCATTAGGCAAGTGATAATTCCAATAACCTATGCAGGTAATATTTTGCATTTGTTTAGAGAAGTCCAAGTTCAGACCTTTCCCTAGGTGCAAATTGGATTTAGTTGCTACTTGGTGATTTTTATGAACCTTGCCAACTGATGTGAAATGTATCGTATATAATTTCTCATCCGTTTTGGTACTTTTTGGGGTGGAAAATTAGAGCCATGGCCTTGTTGGGCCATCTTAATGGCAGATCCTGATTTTATGATTTAGGGTCTTGAAACTTTTGGATTGTGTTTCGGGTTTTAAACAAATTTTTTGGGTGTCAAATCTTTGTGAAAAAATTTGGCATCCCCTTGGCAATGCTCTACTTGTCGAGAGCTTTCCAACACTTCAAAGAACACCTCAATTGGAGTATGTATGAGGGAGTTATGCCTCACGCAAGTTGATCTATGCGACCACCACAAAACCAGGTGGATGCCATGTCAGGTCTCATTACTCACACACATGGAGCTATGAACATGTGGACTTCCAATAAGATTCTAGAGGGTCCAAAACCCTAACCCTAATTGGGCATTAGGGCATGAAAAAACCCTAACTCTAACCTTGGACAACTATCACGAGAGGTTAAAAATAGGGCTGCAAGAAAAGGAATTTATTGTTCCATTATTGAGTAGAGAAAAGGAGTAGGATATCGTAGTAGAACAGAGAAAGAAGACCCTGTAGGAACCAATCATAGGCTACAGTGGCTATTGTAATGCATAGTGAGATGATCTTTTTTTGTATCTTTCATTTTACTTCGAGAAGAAAAGAGCAAGGCACAATCCTCATTTTCTTGTTAGATTTTCCCACATCGGGTTTCCTAGGGTATATCTTGTATTCATTGTGCTAATGGTATGCTCTATTGTTACTATTGTAACTTTTCTCTTATATTCTCAGTTTATTTTAATTTTTGAGTGATATGCTTCTAATATTATATTTTAATCATAAGCAATCATTGCATATTAGGGTACAACCTCACAGTACTTGCAGTAGCATTTAAGATCTCTTTTGACAAACTATCTAGTGAAATATCCATGGTAGTTTATAGATCACATTGGTATCAAAGCATAATTCTTTGGGGTTAATGTGGAATATTAAAAGATCCAGAGACCGATGTGAAGAAAGCAGTCTCAAACCCTAGTCATGGCAGATGAATACAATAACATCCCAAAGGATGACTTGAAGGAGTGATTTGCAAGTATTTGACATCTCCCACAATCTAATGATTTTAATGTTAGCGCTACAGAGAAAGTTTAGACCTATCAGTGGGCTCAACAACTCTTAACTCGAATGCTAGCTCTAATGGGAAACCTGAAGATAAAGAAGAGCTAAAGGAGGAGCTAGAGAAAGTGAGACCAAGTTCCAACATCACATCTTCCCCCAACGAGCTTGGGCCCGAAGATGTCATTCTACTTAGAGCACTTCATGGAGATGCAGGATGGTATCATTATCGCCCCCCCATACACATACAAACATTGGATGCATTCACTCAGTGAAATATCTCCACTAATTTTTTTGGTGTTTTTTTTAGTTTGTGGTTCAGAAATTTAAACAAACAGTTGGTGTGCAAATGTTTTGCAACTGTATATGTAAGCGGATCTGAACTATCTATGAATCACAATGAAACTCTTCCCAGCTCATGTATAAAAACAAACCATAATTCATAGAGGTCCTGTAGATGATCAAATCGGTTCAGTTCCCAATATAACTCAGCCACAGAGATAAGATATTCGACCCAGGAGTGAAATCGGCCCACAACAGAGAATGAATGTTGGAGTTGGTCAGCAATAATTCGCCCCACAATAGATAAACAACAATAGTAGCTAATGAAGCGTCCTCATATGATCTTGGTCCAGAAGTAGAAATCTCTGCCCACTACAGGATTGGCGACCCCAAACAACAAAGGAACGGTCCAACTAAAGAAATATATGTTGTAGGTGCAAGGGTGTGACCCCCTCTTCAGCAACTTGACTCCTTTCTCAAGGAAATACTACTCACAATTGCCAAAACGCATCTCCAAGGTAGATTCGACCTCCATAAATCTACAAATCGATCTCTGCAAATAAAACCCAGCCGCCACAAATAAATCTCGGCCACACTCGAAGGAATCTTAGCCACAAGAATGAAAACTTCACTGCAAAAGAAGAAATATTTCGTCTCACTGAAGCTCAAAGAAGAAACCTGGTTGATCTTTTTCCACTAACTAGTTAGGGTGGACAGTCTCACCACCAAAACCAATATCAGAAATTTCCCTTAGGGTTTTCGTCCCAAGAGTTCCAAAGTGTTATGAACATAATGTATAATAATAAGTATAAATACATCATAAATAGCTAATGAATAATGATGAAGAGACACCTTTCCAGTGAAAGGTCACGTCTCTTCATGAAAAGGCACCCTTGTGTACTCATCATCTCATTAGGCCCTCATATTCTTATTATACTCATCATCTCATATTCATATACATTATTATTTAATATTTTATCCTTTATGGATTATAACCTATTGTCCTACCTACATTGGGTATTTACCTGGTGAACCGACTTGGTTCACCACAGTGGTATCAGAGCTTCGTCTCAATCCGGTTTTTGGCCACAAACAAAGTTTTTTTAAATTTTTTGGTCCTTGACCATAATTGGCCCTTGGCCATTTTGAAGTCTAAAATTTTCGCTGCAGAATACAATATTGAAGAAAAATAAACTATTCCCCAAAAATTAAAAAAATAAGTAATTTTTTTGACAAGAATATTGAAAAGAAAGAAAGTGTAAAATCATGGTTTCAACTACCACAAATTTTACGGTAAATTCAAGCTCTCTTACTTCAGCACAAGAATTAAATATCTCTATCGTGGAAATTCATGTACAAGAATTTTTTGAACAAGAAGTTTTCATTTCCATAAAGAAAAAATAAAACAAAAAGAAAAAGAAAAAGAAAAAAAAGTTAAGAAAAAAAATACACACACACACACACACACACACACATATATATATATATAAGGAAGAAGAAAAGAATATTTTTTTCCTATTATAAAGAAAAATAAAAGAATAAAACAAAATATTATTACCAGCCAGTGCATACATCAATATCCACTATTTACAACCGTGCAACCACAAGTTATTCTGTACAACATTTTTCGTACGATTTTAAGTGTAGTAACTCTACTGTTCATTATACCAATCCATACAATTGTCATAGAAGTAAAAGGGTAAATTGCCACCGTTTAACAAAAAGACGGGACCTTTGTTAAAACAAAACAGAAAGGAAAAAAAATTAATTAACTTCTACGTTATATTAATTTTAACAAGTGAAGAATATATGGTGAAAAATATAAAATGAGGATATATAATAAAAAAAAGTCAAGTTTTAATTAAAAAAAAAGGTTGTTTTAAAAGTTCACAAATTCAGTGAGTTAAGGAAGGAATATAACTAAAAGAATTCTTTTGGAAAATGTGAAGGTAATATTAAATAATTTTCATTAATTACCAAGGAAAAAAAGAAGAAGAGATTAAGTGAATATAAAATTACTTTGGGTAAAGTATAAGAAAATATTCAAAGTTTATGAACTCTATATATATAAAAAGAAGAATTATCAATGATTATTTTCTTAAAAGAGTATAAAGGAATATTAGAGAAAGATATCTATTAAGTCAAGAAGCTTAAGTCTTATTATTATTAAAGGGATATTATAATAATTATAAGGTCAATTCAAATTAAAAAATGGATTTTAAGGAAGGAATATTTTCTGGTAAAAATTATCTAACTAGATGCATCGGATTATTAACATAAGTATGGATGTGGCGAATCAATTAATAATTTCAAAGACAAATGTAATCGAAACAAAAGCTTTTTTTTTTTGGAATAAATATGACATCAATGACTAACTGTTGACACTCGAAGATTATAAACTCGTATCGAATTTTGAGGTTCCAACTATATATGAAAAAGAGGTTGATATAATTGTCGGCTCAACTTGGTTAGAGACGTTGAGTAGCTTAATATTAAACCTTGAGAAAAAGTTTTTAATGTTTTCCTACAAGAAAAAAGTAAAATTACATGACGTCTCGGTGAAGTCAGATTCAATATCTACGTCAAAAGATCTTGATCAGATCTCCAAAATACTACTGTCAGATGAACAATAGTCAATACTTGAGATCCAAAAAGAATGTGACAAAATCGTCATAGACAAAGATGCAAAAATTTGTCGCCTAAAAGCCCATAATCAAAGTTTACTCACCGAGATTAAGAAGATAAAGAGTGATAAGAAGACGGTACAAGACAAGTTAGAACTGTTAAAATAATGTAACTGCAAAGTGTATTCTTATTATTATTTGATATATTATTCATTGGATCAATCCCCATTGCGGATTGATCATGTCGGTTATTATAAAGGACCAAATCCCCTTTT
>ML804121.1:169546-188013 GCA_009831015.1 Picea engelmannii
TTATGCTCATGTCTTAGGGTTTTAGCCAAGCAAATAATCTTCAATATGAACAAGTAAATTCACAATAAAACATTAATGACATGAAAATTACAGAAATTTACTTACTTCACCAAGACAATGACAAGTACAAACCCTAATTGCAGAAATTTCCTCCAAAAATCAGCAAGTAGACATCCAATCTTGTCCTCCTAAGGCTAGCGCATGAGTAAAAGAGACCATTTACCCCAATAATAGAGAAAATTTCAGACCTCACTCTCACATGTGTGAGAGAAGTTGTGATGATAAAATGAAATGTTGGCTAGCCATATTTATATGGGAAATCCTAGCCATGAAAAGAATTCATTGAAAAGTCATGTCTTTTCACATGAGGGCCTACTTCTTAATTTTCCCTTTCAAATTTACAAAATCATACTTTACATCAAGTAAAACCCTAGAAGGGTGACGTCATGGTCCAAAAGGGTGAAGTTGGGCTCTAGGATGTGATGTCCACGCTGAATATGTGGAACGTTGGGCCTCCAAAGGCCATGTGTCACTCTCCTATAGGCCAAAGTCCATGTCAAGTGCCTCATCCACCAAACCCTAGCCGCTAGATGACTTCATGGGCTATAATGGTGACATCTAGGCCTTCAAAGGCCAACATCCAAGTGGAAGATGGTATGGGCTCACCTTTTGGTCATGCCAACGTGCCTCCAAAGGCAACATCCTCCATCCTCATAGTGCAACGTCCATCATCTCATGTGCCCCAGACATGGGGTCTAGCATCCATCTCTGGGCTCCAAAGCCCCTCATGAAGGTCCGAACAAAGTCATCTCTCCATGAATACTTGTTCACTAGGCAAGTTCCTGCAAAGACAAGCAGATACGCCCTCCAAGGGTTCACAAGTCACAAGTATCATTCCAAGTAAGCCATATCTAATACAAGAACCACCCGAACATGTGCATTGACCCCCCCTTTTCAAATTAAAAAGATGCTTAAATACCTTATAAGTTTTTCCTAATTTAGGTATGGGAGGGGTGTCATGGTGCCCTATTGGGTAAGCCAACCCTCAAGTCAAAGGATGTTTCCCAAGAGGAACCTATCTAGGTCATGTAATGACTGTGAGGTGGATTTTGGGGTAAGACTTCTAGGTATGGATTCCTTGACATACAAGGGTTCGTATTGTATCATTTATGGGTGCCTTTGTAGAGGGTGTGTTGCATCCTTTGTTTTCAATGCAACCTTTTTCCAATCCCTTGCCATTTAATTTATCAGAGTTCGACCATTGAGTGTTATATGCAATGGAAAGTAAAGAGCACCGCAATGCCACTTGAAGCTAGGATACATTGAGTTCCATGTGCAATGGAAAGTAAAAGACACTGCGATGCATCCCATCGACAAGAGGGACATTTATTAATTATGTGATTTAGTTTGCAAGTCCTTCACTTTTTTTTTTGGAGAAGCATTTTATTGTTCTCAGGACCTCAGGGCCTGCATCTAGAAGGATAATGATTGGATTTTATCTCTTTCTAGCTTTAACACCTCTGGGCCTTTAGCCCCTTCTTCCCATGAAATGAGGTACAATCCCTTCTTGGGTCAATGAACCCGAAAACCTAAAAGATAAGGAAACAAAGGGGTAGAATGATGGAAGGTGGTAAGTATGGAAGGAAATGGTATGATGACCCTTCAAAGGACCACCCAGTAGCAACCCCTTTCCCGAGGGTGACCTACTTACTAGGAAGTCATGTCACTCACCAAGGTGAAACTAGGAAAAAGGTTTAAATTCCAAGTAGATGTTTCATAATCAAGATATGATTCTTTTCAGCATGCTTGAATGCTTCAAATGTTAAAATGACACTTACCACGATACTAGACTTGTTACCTCATGAAGCAAGACCCGTTGTCTTCTGGCCCAAGCTGATGTGGTGGATGTTGCTTTGTTGTTGGTGATGAATGATGGTGTGATAAAAAATAGGAGGGGCCTTGTGGGCTCTGTTGGTCAATCAGACTCTTGGCGCTCCATGTTTTCTACATGTGGGCTTCGAGACATGATCTCCTTAGTTACCCTTAGTTTGACGGGTTAACATCTGACTCCTACGTGGGGACATGTGCTCATTATGGAGCGCATGAGAACCTCAACATCTCCTGGTATGACCTGTGTCTACACACACTGAAACAAACAAATTGTGGATATCGAGGGTGGCTCACTTACCTCGTGTTCATTTGAGAATAAAACCACTAACATCTAAAGCAAAACTTGAATTTTTTTTGACATTTTATTCTAACAAATCAATACAAGCATGCAATAGATACAAATATAACATAGAAAAATGCAAATGATGTAGAAACAAAACACGTGGATCATTAGAATGTATGCAAATCAAATCAACATGTAGCTATACTATCATGAAATGCAAGATGCAAGATATATACAATGCAATGCAGGATGCAAATGCCTAACCTAACCTACCTACCTAATCTAGGTTAGTCTCAATGTTAGGTATAATCATATAACTAGTACGACCATGCTAGCATTGTATCACAACACCTACCCTTGTGCTTCATCATCAACCAAAACACGCATAAGTCAAGCACAAAAGGAACATGAGTCAGAACATACATTGTATCATAACTAATTATAAAATTTAATTCATGGAGGCAGGAGGGTGGGGCAAGATTATGCCAAGTCACATTAGCACAAGAATGCTCAATCCACATCTGAATAGGGTTGTGATAAGATAAATACTCATAAGGCTAGCTCAAAGATTCCAAAGGTTGACTGCCTTGGATCTTATCACTCCCTGAGGCTTGAGAAGGGATAAACAAGAATCTAGAGGATGACTGACAGCTAATCAGGGGAAGGTTGAAAGATTGAGTTGTCAAACTTCTTCTTAAAGCATTGAACCTACCCTTAAATTCTATGAAGAAATTTTTCCCCGAGGACAAGTTGAGACAAGGAATGTGTTTCCCAGCTGCATCGTCAGTGACATAGAAAAATGAAGGGAAAGACGAAGGCTGGAAAATAATGTCACAAAAATCTTGCTCTGGGCAAATCATGTCCTTACCCTCATCAAAATTGGAGCACAATAGTGGTTGAAAACCCTCTTTGTAGAGTAAATCCAAGTGTTCAAAAGAATATATATCACACTCCACAGGGTATGACCATAAATCATCATGAGAATGTTGCAGTAAGTCATCCTTGGGTGGTTGGAACAAGTATGTAATCATGTCATCTTTACATTGCCAAATATTTGAATCAGTAACAATCATATATGGTTTGTTGTAAAGGCAATAATTAAAAATGACCTTCAATGTCGTAAATGGGATCTCCATCATCACAAATCACATCCCATTTACCTCTCCCAACATGTATAAACTCATCAATATTCGTAATCACATCATCACTTTTATTATAACATGAAGGGTCTAGTGCATCCAAGGGTTCCTCCAACACTTCCTCACTTTCTAAATCATAGAATAGAGCACCATCGAAATCCTGAAAAGGAGTGTAACTTACTATGTTCTCTTCTTCATGTGCAAGAGGCATAGAGGCTTGGATGACTTCATCAAAAAGAACAGTAAACACCAAGACTTCATCTTTATGAGGAGCTTCTTCGTTGTACTTGACAGAATCATGAGGTAATTCTTGCTCCTCTCTAAGGGGTTGGTGACCCTCTTCATAAATTTCTTCTTCTCCCACGTCATGGAATCACTGGAACAACGTGTTAGGGTCTTGTCCAGTGCCCCATCTATTTAGGAAGGTATCTTCAAATTGTTCCATGGTCTCGATGCCTTTATCATGGAGACCATCATAACATATTTTAACAACATCAGGAAGAGTGGCTGAGAAAAGTTTCATCACCAAATCTTCAGCTCCATCATCTACACGATGCAATTGAAAGAAAACCCAAAAGTGTTCATCGGCAGTGGTTTCACCATTACCGGAAAACATGGGCAACCATTTCACTTTGTATTCAGGAAGCATCCTTCGAGGGTACCCTAGGATTTTACTCATGTCCAAGGGTCTGGAAATATCACCTAGATCCCATCTCGGAGAAGCCATGGGTAAAAGGGTTGACTGCTATAATGATGTTCAACATGGGTTGTCATCAATGGAGTTGTCAAATAACCCTTCTAGGATGATCAAATAAAGTGAGGGAATCACCCTTAGTGGAGTCACCATGTAAGCTTGTGAGATAAGGGCTTCAAGATAAGCTCACCAAAAATATGTCGTTGAGGAAAACTAACTCAGTTCTCCCCGACAACGACGCCAAAATGTTATCGCACAATTTTTACTTGTGCAAATCCCACCACAAGTACCCAAACCTTACGTAACCATAGGAAATCCTACCACTGTCACCTTAGTAAGAAATCCCCTTATTTTAGTGATGGAGGAGGTCCACCACAAGGGTGGCACCCCTGGTGACCTGAAGGGTTCAAAGTAGCAAGTATTGTAGCCAAGCCTAGCGTCCTTGGTGACCTGAAGGGTTCAAAGTAGAAAGTATTGTAGCCAAGCCTAGTGCCCCCTCTCTTGATCACCTAAGTCAGAGGTCTATGTCTGTGAAATTGAGGAAGAAAAAGATATTTTAGGTACCTTCCTGGAACAAAAAAAAATTACAACATATATATGATATTTCCAAGTACCAATATGTGATATAAACTTCAAGAGACAATAGACAATGAAAATTAATGATGGCTGATACAAAATTGCAAACATATATCAGTTTACAACAACAATTAGAATTTTGTAACAACAACAAGTAAAACATATCAAAATTGCATGAATTAGCAAGGAAAACATAACACATATCCCATAGATCAATATCCGATTACTCCAAGCAATTTTTTAGTATGTTAGCTAGTTGTTAGAATGATGTATGCAACAAATTAGAATGAATTAGATGGCTGTAGCAAAGTTTTGCAACAACAACAATAAATTTGATGAGTTAGCTTAGGTTAGAGTTAGGAAAAGTTAGTAAAAGCTTTAGAGAGTAAGAATTGATGATTGTTTGATCACATTCTTTCACAAGAGAGCAAGTAAACTAGTTCCTTTAGAGCTTATGGAGTCTTTTACAACAACAATATAATGTAATTGGAGATGATGATAACAATGTCTAATGGATGGAGCTTGAAGTCTAAGGTGCTAGCACTATAGGGCCTTAGATTTCAAACCAATAAATTTTCTAGAGTGCAAGCACTTTTGGGCTCTAGCAACTTCTCTTCCTTCCTTAGATTCTTTAATAATGTCAACAAGAATCTAGAATCAAACTCCTAAAGTGCCAACACTTTAGCGCTTTAGGAGCTTAAATCTAGGTAGGACTTCCTTCACAAATTAATGGATGAAATCATCCTTGTGAGAGGAGGAAGCACTTATGCTCCTGTCTTAGGGTTTTATCCAATCTTCGATATAAACAAGTAAGTTCTCAATAAAACATTAATGACATAAAAATTGCAGAAATTTACTTCACCAAGACAATGACAAGTAAAAACCCTAATTGCAGAAAATTCCTCCAAAAAACAAGTAGACATCCAATCTTGTCCTCCAAAGGCTAGCACATGAGTAAAAGAGACCATTTACCCCGAGAATAATGAAAATTTCAGACCTCACTCTCACATGTGTGAGAGAAGTTGTGATGATAAAATAAAATGTTGGCTAGCCATATTTATATGGGAAGTCTTGGCCATGAAAAGACTTCATTGAAAAGTCATGTCTTTTCACAAGAGCGCCTACTTCTTAATTTTCCCTTACAAATTTACAAAATCAAATTTTACATCAAGTAAAAGCTTAGAAGGGTGACGTCATGGCTTAAAAGGGTGATGTTGGGCTCTAGTATGTGATGTCCAAGCTGAAGATGTGGAACGTTGGGCCTCCAAAGGCTACGTGTCACTCTCTTATAGGCCAAAGTCCATGTCAAGTGCCTCATCCACCAACCACTAGTCGCTAGATGATGCAATGGGCTAGAACGATGATGTCTAGGTCTCCAAAGGCCAACGTCCAAGTGGAAGATGGTATGGGCTCACCGTCTGGTCATGCCAAAGTGCCTCCAAAGGCAATGTCCATTATCTCATGTGCCTAGATGTGGGGACTAGCATCCATCTCTAGGCTCCAAAGCCCCTCATGAAGGTTCGAATGAAGTCATCTCCCCATGAATACATGTTCACCGAGAAAGATTGTGAAAAGATTGAAGAAACCTCCCATGCTAGTAGCTATTATGCTCTGTCGCCTCTATGTAAAATAATTCTTTTAAGTTTAAATTGGGTTGGGCTCCCCTCATCCACCAGGTTCTCAAAGGATAAGTCTTCAATTGGGCTCACATCCTCTCTGCCAATATCATGCTAGAGGTGAAAAAAACACAGGAAGCACCCCCAAGGTATTGCCAAGGGTTCTTTGTGTTGGGATATTTAATAGATGTTTCCTGTGTAGTCACCCCATTTCCTCTATTGGCCTAGAATTAGTCACCTTTCAAAGAGGCTATTCACATAAATTGTTTTAAAATGTGGGCACTAAATTATAGGAATTTCTTCTATGAAATCTGCAATCACTTTATGGTCCCTCTACACTTGATTATGAAAAATCAACCAACCCCCAGGTTTACTCAAGAAGCTACCAATGTTATTAAATAAATTGGTGATTGGTTTATTGATGAAGAATTTTCTTATATAAGGATTTATGGATGTGAAGGAGCTCCTCGTATTTTACCTAGGTATGTTCCAGAAAGATTGACACTTAGAGAAATTGCATATCAAACTGTTGGTGTTGGCATTGTTGCCTCTTTGTCAAAGAGTAAAAAAAAAACAATGGCCATCTTTCCCAATTTCACCGGACATTTTCTCTCTGTTAAATTCTAAACATGCTCTGAAAGAAGTAGAGCAAATGGAAAGAATTTGGTTAGCACATGGCAATTTCAAGAGACATGACCCAATCAGTCTTGTCAAGAAACATTGCAACGTGGTGAAAAATGTCAAAGCATACAATCATGAGGATGACCCATTCGATATCATTTTTCAGAGAGCTTTAAATTATCTAGAAGTGGCTCAGGGAATTCATGAGTTGAAAAACAACCCCAAAATGCAAGAATTTTTCGATTGGAAATTCAATAGAAAGAAAGTCTTTTTAAAGGAAAAAAGTGAGAAACATGGTAATATACAAATAAATGTTGATGAAGAGGAAGATGAACAATCTGAAAATGAGACAGAGAGGGATCATAATACTTCTACTACTAACATGCAAGTGGACAAGCAAAATCAACAAGACAACGTAAGAGTGAAGCGGGATCAAGATAAAGTTACAACACAGACCCTTGTAAAAACAAATAAAGTAAATGTTGGAATCGATATCAAGACAGGTACTGAGAACACTCAATCAACAATTGTTACAATTGTCTCTGCGATTGACACTACTCCCATCACTTCCATTCCAAGTAGACTAGTTTCCACATCTCTTGATTTTGATAGTCTACAACCAATTCAAGAAATTGTCTTATCACTGAATACCTATACTTTCAGTGATACAACTAAAACAATCATGAAAAGGAGAACTAAGAAAAGAAAGACTGCACAACATGAAGAGACCACACAAGAAATAGTGCATCTTTGGAATGTTCCACATTTGAATGAAGAAGAATTTGCAGAAGAAGTTGTTGATGCCTTAGGGGCATTTGCTGATGCAAATAAATGGTCAGTGAGCAAACTTTCTTCTCAATTAAGAAAATAAAAGTAAAGGGTATTGGATTTGCAGGAACAATTGAGTTCCCAAGAAAGTACCATATCAAAAGAACATCAGGCTCATAATGACCATCTTGCAGAGGAGAACAACGTATCTATTGATACCAATGGACAATTCAAAACTAAAATAAATGATATCAAATCATAATATGCTAGACAACTAGCCGTTCTTTTAGAAGAGAAGAAATAAACGAACATGAATCATGAGAATCAAGTTGATATTCTGGTAGCCCAATTGAATGAAATGAAAATCAAACAAAAGAATTCAGAAACAATGAAGAAAGAAGCAGTGGAAATGAAAAAATTAGTCTTTGTTCATGAATTGTTCTATGCCAAAGTGAATGAAATCAAGGGACAATGTGATCAACTGCTACAAATCACTGCAGAATCTCAAATCTCAAACACGATCTGAAAAATAGAAGGAAACACAAAGATCCTTTGATGAATTGAAGACATGGGACACAAAAGGAATCAATTTACCTAAAGATTACTCTATAAAAATTGAAGAAGAGAAAATCCAGGTACAAGCTTCATTGGATTCTTGGCATATCAATTGTATGTTTTCTCATGATTTGATCAAAGAAACCAACAAGAACAATTCGTATCTTTGGGATCTAGCTCTAGACATCATTGAAGATCATGAGATGCTCCGTGTATAGTTCCTTGGTCAGTTAGTACCTTTGTCAACCTGTCTTGTATATGTAAATCAACAGAGAAGCTCATGAACAAATGGGATTGCACAATTAAATTTGTGGAATGTGAATGTTGTTAAGATGTTTAACACCCGACCAGTAAAATGCTCTAAGTCCGTTGATGTTTTCTTGTCGAAGTTTAAATCAAAATATGAATAAATTGCCAAAAGAATCTACCGATGTTAGTTAAATGAAGACATTCCTCACCCACCTTTGTTTTCACCGATGTTGGAGAAATTTACCCTATGGTAAACTTACGTTCAAGAACAAGAGAAAAAAGTCAACAAAGAAGGTGTTGCTAGCGAGGAGGATATCTCTCTATGATATCAATTAGTAAATCAAGTTGACACATGTACAAGATAGTTGAAGCAAAAAGAGGAAATCGTCCTTAGTTTTTGGATCTTTAATTCCTATTTATTGTAATTTGAGAAAAGGAGAAGGGGTTGGAAACTGAAGAATCATAATTTTATTTTTATTAGTTTGAATTAAATTTTGAAAGCCCTGTCTTTTGACGAATTCATCTATGAGTAATTTGTAGTTGTAATAATTGCATTTTTGTTAATTATTTGCAAATTATGTTGCTTTAATCTCATGTGATTTTTTCCCATAGTCTTTGAACTTATCAAACGATTGTATATCAAATAGGAAATACACTAGTCATCATCATGATTATTCTTATGATTAATGGTAATTTGTGTGTGGGTGCCCATTTGTCTTTTACCTTTGTTTTGGTAATTTTTTAAAATTTTGATATTATTTTAATTTATTTCAACTTTTTTCATTTTTCATTTTTTTTAATAATTCAGTTTTGTAATTATTTTGTTATATTTGTTTTTTATTAGTGGTTTTTTAAGTTCATTTGAAATGAAAAAAAAAATCCTCTTTTTTATCATTTTTATTTAATAATGTCTTTTTTCTTTTTTATTTGTTTATTTTTTTAAATTTTATTTTAGAAACATTGTTTTATTCTCGTTTCTGAGTTCTTTTCCCTTTTATTTTCCTATTATTTTTGTTTATCTTTCCTATGTTTTTAGTGGTTTTTCATTTTTTTGATTTTGTATGCAACAATTTCGGGTTGTTAGGCCACGATTTAAAAAATGTTGTAATTTTAAGCCCCCCAAAAAAGTTGGTGCTATTGATAGCACCTCTCTTTTATTTGGGGGTTGATTTTAAGATTTCGGTTGCAAGGATACCAATTTTCAAGGTCATGATTTCAAAAAAGAGGGGGGTGCTATTGGGAGCACCACTTTTCAATTCGGGGGTCGATTTTAATGTTTTGGCTGCAAAGGTATCATTTGCCAAGTCCACGGTTTCAAAGTAGTTGCAATTTTAACCTCGAGAAAAAAATGGTGTTCTTGACAGCTCCACTTTTCAATTCAAGGGTTGATATTAAGGTTCTATTGGCAATATTACGAGGCTATTAACGCCATGGTTACAAAATGTGGTAATTTTAACCCTGAAAAGAAAAAAGGTGCTACAAGTAGCACCACTTTTCAATTTGGGGGTTGATTTTGGTTTATTTGACCAAAAAATATGGGTTTTATGGCTAGAGTTCTTGTTAAATTGGTAACTATGTTATCTTTCATTTCACACAAAAAATATAAGCGTATATGAAATCATTGTACGAGAGAATAATGCTGGAAGGATTAAACCAAAAATGGGAGCACTTAGGGAAATGACTCTTGTGCAAAACAAATGAGCAAGAGAAAATGAATGAATCCTTTTGGAGACAAAAATCAAGAGTGCAATAGCTTCAAGAAGGGGGCATAAACACTGGAATTGTCCACCAAGTTATGATGAGGAATAGAAGAACCAACCAAATCACCATGCTTAGGAAAGAATATAGAGATGCGATATATATCTAGTGAGAAATCAAAGAGGAATTGTCAAGATACTTTAAGGACTTAATATCAAATCTAGAGGTAGAACAACATGAGGCCATTAGCCTAATATGTGACAAAACTACAAAGTTGATTTCACAAGTGAAATTAGTGCAAGAGAGAATAATGATGGAAGGATTAACCCAAAAACTGGAGCAATAGGAGAACCAACTCTTGTGCAAAACAAATGAGCAAGAGAAAAAAGATGAATCCTTTTGGAAATAAAAATCAAGATTGCAATGGTTTCAAGAAGGGGGCATAAAGACTAAAATTTTCCACCAAGTTAGATAAAGAATAGAAGCATCAATTGAAACACCATCCTAAGGAAAGAATATGGAGAAAAGATAGAGATCTCGTGGCAAATAAAAGAGGAATCATCAAGATACTCCAGGGACATGTTATTAGATCTAGAGGTAGATCAATGAAAGGTCATTAGCTTGATCTGTGACAAAACTCCAAATTCGATTTCATAAGCTCAAAATCTAGTTAGGGCAATATCTAAAGAGTAAGTCAAGCACATTGTCCTTAATATAGCCTAGGGAAAAGCTCCTAGCCTGGATGGATATTTTGTGGAATTCATCTAAGACTATTGACATATAGTTTGGGAAGACATCTGACAAGCAATGGGGGAATCTAGGAGAGAAGGGATAATGTTAAGAGCACTCAATGATACTTTCATCAACTTCATCATGAAATAGGAGAATGTTAGAATTGTTCACAAAAATTTTCCCATATCACTCTACAATACCTTCTACAAAATCATTTTAAAGTGATTGCTAGATATCAAAAACCCATCCTAAACCAATTCATCTCCAAAGAACAAATGATCTTTATGGGAGGTAGGTAAAACCTAGATGGAGTTATTATTGCACAAGAAGTGATGCATTCTCTAAAATTGGGGGAAAATAAAGATGATGATCAAACTCGATATGTGAAAGGCTTATGATCTCCTAAACTAACAATATCTGGAATATGTTCAGGGGGCATTTGGATTTGATAATATCTAGATTGAGTGGGTCATGAGCTACATCACATTTGCTTTCTATTCCATTTTGGCAAATGGTGCCCCAACTTAGCCATTCAACCCTAATAGGGATATCCGTCAAGGGGATACCCTCTCTCTTCATCTCTATATCATGTTGGTGGAAGGGTTGGGTAGATCTTTGAATCCTATGAAATAGTTAAGATCCTTGAAGGGCATCAGGATGTATCCTGATATGGAGGTCATTTTGCACTTCTAATTCACAAGTGACACAATATTGGAATTAGGTAGGGGAGGATATGATAAGAGGATAATATATTGTTAGCTTTTGGGGTAGCTTGGACAGGTACTTCTGCATTGGTAGTGCCTAGCATGCGGAGGTGTTCGAGCGACACTCTTTATAGTGGATTTTATGTAATGACTACAATGACTTTTGTAAGGTTGAGTGACTTAAGTGATTTAAGTCATCTCAACGAAAGATTAAGTTGTGACCGTTAGATCGTGAGATCCAAGCTCTAATCTTGGCTATTGAGATCTAGGGTTAGGGTTTTAGTCATTAGGGGATTATAAAAGCATATCTAAGGAGAGTGAGGGGCACATTATGAGTGCACAGGAGCAATATGGAGTATTTCTCATGTACTTGTGTCTGAGTGGGCAGCGCTGAGAAAGCGTGCAAAGGGGAAATAGGGGAGATAGTAGCCATGTGGGCTAGGTTATCACTGCATCGTAATTTTCTGAGGGCCATTATCCCAAGAAGGGATCCCAATAATAATAAAACTCAGAACTAGTTTTCCCCCAAGGGTTTTTCCAGGGGTGTTGACCCGAATCTTGTGTGCAAATGTGTGTGTTTTTTGTTTTTAATGTTTCTGTTGATTATCGTTGAGTAACCTAGTTGTGCCTTAATTCAATGAATGTGCTTTGCTCAAAATTAATAGTAGTGTGCTAGGTTAGCAAACTTCAACATATATAAAGAATACTCTTTACTTATTTCTATTAGCATTTGAGGGGTAAGCAATGAAGATAAAAAAAAATTCAACACTAGAATGGATGTTCAATAGTGATTGTGTAGGAATCTTAACTTCCATAAAGACTCTCTTCTCACAAACTACCCAGGGATACTTGTTGGCTTTTTGGGTTACTCCAAAAGTGTTTACATCATGCTTGGGGTTGCTTCATATGATGTGGGTTGCATGGTGTATGGATGACCCTTGTTTGTACCGTGATGGACATACACTATGGAGTTGGCTTACTCTTTGATTGCTAGACCTTGTATTGATGCTTTTGTGACATTCTTCTTTGGAATGTTGGAGACCTATTGAGCTTGGTGACTTCTTCATGTAGCCAACACATGGAGTATGGTTTCTTTCTTGAGGGACAATTTGATTTGGAGGAGCATTGGGCATATCGAAGGTGGGGATTGAGTCCTAGATGGCATGTGAACACTTGGTTTCTTGCATGGAGGCTAGCACTTGACTTGAGGATGCTTGGGTTGAGGTAGTAATCATGTAGGTGGGGTGGACCCGGAGGAGCACATGGCATAGAAGGAGCATTGGAGGCTTGTGGAGGTGGAACATTGTACCGCTCTTGAGGAGTGTTCATGCCTTGGATCCTTGCTTGCTAGACATCTTCACCTTGGAGGTTGACATGTGTCACTTGAAGAGAGCATTCCCTATGTGAGCCTACTTATGTAGAGTTTGGTTGCTTGTAGTGGACTAGGTCCAATTTATATTGTTGGCCTCCCTTACCTTTCATATAAATAGAGGAAGGAGAGAGAGATTTCATTCGATCATTCATTAAATTAGACACTTGTAGTAGAGATGTGAGGAGTAGAGCACACTACTTTCTCTCTCTTGTGTACTCTTCATTGTATCATCTCTCTTTGTCTTGGAGCACTAGGATTCTTGGAGAAGTTCAAGGGAAATTCCAGGGTCAGGGTTTCACCCTAAGGAGGCAAAGAAGATAGGGTTTGCGATAAACCTTAAAGGGTAAAAAAAGTAGTGTATCTTGTATCTCTTGTGAGAGAACAACACTAGGGTTTTGGAAACCCTAGTGTTACTCGATATGTTTGTTGAGGAGGAGACAAGAAGACGTTTTGCATGTGCCAAGGAGAAATTTTTGGTGATGATGATGGCTTGTTGAGTAGGCATGGTGGAGTGACCAGCTTTGGTTAGGAGTGATTCTTATCTAGGAGGAGTTGGTGGCTACGGTTTTCATGGTTTCCCTAGCTAGGGTTTGGAAAGATTGACGCGTACCATCTTTGTGATAAAGTTGTGATGTGTTTGTACTTCATTTCTTATATATGTATGAAGTTTCCAGCCATCCACTTATTGTGTACTTGCAGATTTGATTTTCAACTTGTGTTATCTTCTTGATTGGATGGATTCTAGCACTTGTTGTTCATGTTGATTTGACATATTATATTGCTGAAATTTTTAAGTGATTTAATACACATATATAAGATAAAGGATAATGTTTTCTACTACAAAATCTGTTGTAATAAAGTTATTCCAGATCTGTTATAAGCTTGGAAAAGTGCGCCTTGTTGGTATTGAAGTACAATTGTATCGTATTTATTTTCTTGGGATGCTGGGTGATTTGGTTTGAAATAAAGAGAAGTATTTGATTTTGTAATTAAATACTTCAAAATAGCCCAAAGGCTCAATTTTCGTGGGGATTAGATCTGGGAAACCTCAAGTAAATGAGGTGAAATTTCAGATTTGCATTCATTTCCATAGATCCAAAACTTGTACAATACCCGCAGCAGAGAATTTAGGGAGCAAATTATCTTTGGGGGTAGTTCTAAATCGAATTCAAGGATTGTTAAACAATTGGACTTTTTGAGCCCCATCTCTGGTATGAAGAATCACTCTCATTAAATCTATCCTTAAAGCAATTCTAATTCCAAATTTCAGCATCATTGTCTCCATAAAGGGTGAATAAGGCCATTGAGAGACATCACAAGGGTTTCTTATGGGGTGGTGTAGTGATGGAAAAGAAATGGGCTCTAGTATCTTGGAAAACAATATGTCAACCCAAAGAAAGGGGTGGGCTTGGTATATGTAGCCTAAAGATTATGATCACAACTCTAAGTGGGAAACTCATTTGGAGATGGGCAACAAAATAAAATCTTTTTTGGGCAAATATTTGGAGAGAAAAGTATACCCCAAGGATGGAGATGAAGATTTTGATGTGTATGGAGCTCAGAAACCAAAGACCATACATTTGGAACAATGTGAGAAAATATTAGGCGATGGCTCAAGAAATCGTCATTTGGGAAGTTCGAGATGGGCAGTGCAACTTTGTTTTGGGAAGACTTGTGGAATCAACATGAACCTTTTGTAAGGAAAGAGGTTTTCAGGGAGATTTAACAACATTTCAAAGAAGTCGGTTGGGGTTATATATGATAGTATTGGCATCAATACTCCTAACAACATGTTGAGGATCATTTTAGTAGTACTTGCCCCCCCAACCCCTCAAGTTCCTAGATGGAAACCATTTTAGATAAAGACAAACATAGGCTATGGAATGAATTCAAAATGAGAACTATTCCTAGGCAAGTAGGCCCAAATCACCTAAGATGGGGATTAAGAGGAGGGGGGAAATACTATGTAAAACAAGCATATACAAACCTCCTTAACTAGGAAGCAATGAACAAGAAAGACCAAGTTTGGAATAAGATATGGAACTCAAGAGCATGACCAAAAATAGTTTCTTTTCATTGGTTGTTATAGTGATAAAGAATTTTCAATTGGGACAATCTGGTAAAAAGGGAATTTGAAGGCCCCTCTCAATGTATGTTAAGTAACCAAGTGGAAGAATCTATTGATCACATCTTTGTCTCCTTCCCATTAGATAAATCATGTTGGGAGTGGGTTTTTGGTAAGTTTAAGTGAAGTAGCAACAATTTCCAAAGAAATAATGAGATGATTAGAAAATGGCCCAAAGGAAAAGTTAGAAGGCAAATCATAAAACATATTTGGGAAATTTTTTTGGGGGTTTATATTTTGGAACCTCTAAAAAGAGAGAAACCAAAGGCTCTTCCAAGAACAAGCATGATCAAGTCCAATTTCAATCCAAAAAATGGGAAGAAATGTGAGGGAAAACATCTACTCCAAAACCCGGGAAGACAAAGATGTGGACATGGCAGATAATAAGTAGCTCATATGCTCAGTGTTAGGCATTGAAACACAATAGATCAATATTAAATCAAATAATCCATAGTCCCCCTTTTCAAAAAATAAGTTTTGAGGGTGCCTTTAAGGGAAATCCTTGATTTTTAGGTATAGAAGAAATTATTTAAGATCAAAAGCTTCGACCAATAAGATTCTATGCAACCAATATAGTGCTTGAAACCAATATTCAACAAAGTTATGGGCTATTAAGAGAGGATTGTACATATCCACCTGACAAAGAAAGAGAAAGACGCAAGGGGAGGGGGACTGCCAAATTGTTGTCAACCTCTTGTAAAAGCTAACCACAATAAATGGGTGCATGCCCAAAGAGATCCACTGGAGACTCATGCTCACTCTAAAGAGTATTGAAAACATGATAACCAAATATGACCAGAGTATCGAAAGCATGATAACCAATTATGGCCACATAGCTTTCACCATATTGGAAGATGTGGAAACAAGATAAAGGACATCCTAGCTAATATTGGAGTGGAGAATCTAGACTAAAGGGAAATTATCTCATCATGGGTTGACTTTGCCACTTGTCCTAAGTAGAAAAATTTGCAAAAGGCTATAGTTGAGGTGTCTCAAGGTCAGGGCCATCATTTGAGAATGGCAGGCTCAATTATGTTAACAAGAAGTTTGGTTGATATGAAAAGACTCAATACACTCAAGATTCATAACTTGGAAAGGGGTTTGAACCCACCTCATTCCAATTGAACATGGGGATCCACCAATAACACACAATGATTTTTCATTGTGAATGGGGCAAGTTCATCAAGAGATTCTCATAGTCATCTAGATGCGAACATCGTCTTCAGAACATATGCCTCAATCAACTTCTTTTCATCTTCTATGAAGGTCATGAACAAAAGCATATTGGGAGAATCCTACTTTAGGAGCATGGGACTATGATTTAGGCATATCATAATAAGCCTAGTACAATCCAAAGTAGTGATGGTGATTCAGAGATGAAATTCATTACCCTAGACATGAGAGGAGCAAGGACTCGACATAAGCATAAGGCAAAGGTGCTTGTTGAAACAATAATTTCCCTTGATCAAAATCAATGAAAAATACATGGGAATCTTACTATTGATATGATCTTACTTCTATCTATCCCAATCAATGACCAAGGTGGAACCCAAGAAAGAAAACCTTGAAGAGAAAAACAATTTGCATCAATGGATATGCCAATAGGTTCAATGACACAACCAATATAAGGATAGGTAGCTAGATAAAAATCGATTATTGGACTCTTAGAACTATCAAAAGTAACTATTTACATTTATATAGTAAGATTTTCTCTGTAGGAGAATTTGTTCCTCCAGGTTTCATCTTAGTCCTTTTGTTTTTGGGGTTTACAATCTATGAGCTTCCTATTAGATAGATTGAATCCAAGAACCCAATTTAAAGATACCCAAATTTAAGCTAACTACAATAAAGATTGAAATATAATTTTCCTCTTTATCTACTTCAATATAAAACAATAGTAGCTTACAAATATACGTTCAATTGAATAAGGAAGCAATTGGGCTTGTATTTCCAAATGGCATTATCCCTGGTTAATGCTCAAGACGTATTGTCCCTCCATTAATGTTCAGGGAGTATCGATCATTCAACTAAATTAGTAATAAACAAGCAAAATGTAAGTCTAATCCACACACTCCAATTTAACTATTCCTTTGAAAGCTATGTTAAATTTCAATGTATTAACCTTGTTAGTTGCACTTTGGTACATTTATTTACATATTCTAATGTTGATTATGTGCTCATCGTGTCCTAGGTTAAGAATAAACAAGGTTATTCAATCTTAAGGAACAAATCAAATTGAATATATAGGATTATAAGTCATTAAAACTCACATAGCTTGGTGGGTTAGCTCGAGTGGTTGAGTGTTGTAAATTACAAGCAGGAGGTCACAAGGTCAAGTCCCTGGGCAAGCTGCCTCTATAGATATTGTTGGGCCTCACTCGATGTTCCCATCGGGTTAGGTTTCCAACATTGCAACCAATCGATTTACCTCCTGTACCATCCTTGAAATGAGGGAAAGTACCTAGAGCGTTTCCCGAGATGTGCATTCCATCGGTAAATTAAAAGAAGAAGAAGAAGAAGTCATTAAAACTCACAATTATTTAGTAACCTAAGTAGTCAAACTATCAACCTAAATTAAAAGGAGAAGAAAATGAGGGAGAATGGAAAAATGATTGACCTAACAATGCACAATATTCATAATGGTGTAATATCAACCATTAAATAGTTAATGGAAACCAAAGGATGTTATATGTTTGTTTTTCTAGTGATACGGTGAGTGTAGGCTTTGACATAAATTTCCCACAATAACAATGACCATAGTAACTATTTAAGTCATGTTTGTTTTTTTAATGATACAATGAGTGTAGACTTTGACATCAATCTCTCACAATAACAATGACCATAGTAACTATTTAACTCATTTAAATAAACTTAAGGCTTTCATGTCAACTCAATAAAAAACCTGAATACTTTTATGTCATGGCTTTTTTTGGAAGAAGAGAAGAAAATAGGAAAATGTACACTACTTAGCGATAGTATACAGGTTTATGGGAAGTACACTTAAAACCAATCTAATAACTTGGTCTGCTAATATTCAATCGTTGTCCTAGCTCTTTTTGAAAGAAGAAAAGAAAATGTGAGAATGTACACTACCTAGCAATAATATACGAGTTTATGAGAAGTACACTTAAAACCAATTTAATGACTTAGTCTCCTAATCTTCAATGAACTAGTCCATCTACTTATCTATGCTATATAGAATCACAAATATACTTTAACAAGTTCAGATACAAGTTGTCTACATTAGAAATGCTCTTTCCCCTAACATAGATTACACATTGTAACATTAACTACAAGCAAATGTTCAAAAAGAAAACCAAAGATGTGCTTGATTGTAATATTGATAATATTAACTATGCAGTAATGTACTGCAACACTAATCATTTATGTACTAAGTATGCAACTAGTTTAAGAATACCAAATGTATTTTTTTTAATGGTGACTT
>ML804121.1:232840-270074 GCA_009831015.1 Picea engelmannii
AGGAAATGGTCCAAGCCCTATAACAACTGGGTAGATCCACTCTATCTAGGATAGTTGACCAAGATTCTATGACCATATGGAAACAAGGGTGGCTCTTGTTTGAGCATTTGGGTAATCCCCAAGGTTTGAAGATTGCATTGGGAATATTTATTCAAGTCCTGTCAAAAGCTCACATCTAGATTAAAGGCAATAAGGATGAGTTGGTGTGGATTTATAATATCTTTGGGGGAAATTATAGTGTGAAGATTGGATATCAGACTCTCATTGAGGGAAGAATCTGAGAGGTCATATGGTGGTGGAAACCTTTATGGAAATTAATGGATTCTCCTAAAAGTATAATCTTGATTTGGCTTGGGATTAAAGATAAGGTTCTAACCTGGGAAGATTTACAACGAAGAAATTTTAATCGTTTGGGGTTGTGTTACTTATGCAAAGGAAATGATGAAAAATTGCAACACCTCTTTATTAAATGCAATTTCACAAAGGCAATATGGCATGAGGTAAACAAATCTCTCATGATCCATTGGGTTTGGAATAATGAAAGAGTTTATTCGTGTCTTCAGGACAAGTTTAGTCAAAATGATTTAAAATCCTATCAATCCCTTCCCTTATTTATTGTGTGGAGCATCTAGTCTACCTGCAATACAACAATATTTGAAGGGAAATATTTAATTCTTGAGATAGTGGCCTATCAAGCTATAAATATTTTTATTTCTTACTATGATCCATCCAAAACAAAACCAGTCAAGTAGGTGGCACCCCTTAACATTGATTAGAGTAGACCTTGGGCCTTTCTCGACGGGGTGTGCCAAGGTGACAAACATTTGTGTGGCCTAGGATTTGTTTTATATATTATTGAACATCAATTTGTACCTTTAAATCCACTACTAGGAGGGGGATCATTAACAAAGTTGAGTTACTATCTCTTTTCTACCTCCTAAATTTTTTCGTCTCAAAAAATATTCTTCTTGGACAAGTGGTGGGTGACTCTTCTCTACTAGTCAAATGGATGACTAATGAGCTTTGGATTATCACTATAAACCTCCAAGCACTTGCACAATAGATGAAATATATTTCTTCTACTTTCCTAGAGGTTTAATATGTCCAAGTTTATATACAATTCAATGAGAAGGCTGACTCACTGTCAAAGGAAGGATTATACCTTCTAGCTGGAAATTATCAGGTCCTTTCACATGAAGATGCTACACTCTTCCAGGGTCACCTGGAGGACCTACTAGCAAACTGATTTTAGATAGAAACTATCCTTTTTTAGGAATGGAAGATGATTATTTGTATTGAATGACAATCTATGGATTGTTTTTTTATTTTTTATTTTTTTATTTTTTTATATTTTATGGTTGTATGGTAGCTGATGTGATGTATTTGAAGATATTCAGAGTTGTGGCTCTTTGCTATCTATTATATTCTAAAGTTGTCTTAAGATTCCCTTCTACTTTTTCTTAAAGAGATTGACTGTCGCGACTGTGCTTCAAGCACCTTTGGATTGTACTTTGATTTTCATGTCGAATAATAAAGTATGTTTTTTCTGGGGAAACAAATTTATGTGTGTGTGTTTACTTTTGATTGGACGAAAAGCCTTAAATAGACTATTTCTATCATTTACTAGCATTAAAAAAATACATAAAAATAAATAAATAAACTATACCCCGAATCATTAAGTGCCAATGTGGTATTTCCCTAGGTGTAAATGATTAATATGTTGACCAAATAGTCCATTACTCACTATAATTTGTCCTTTGTGTTAGTTGTCCCAACAAGTAATCAACCTAGAAATCCATTTGTGTTGCTACTTGTGTTGTTGGTTTTATGTTGTCATTTGTGTTGCTCATTCCAACAAGTAATTGATTCTACAAGAATCCTATAATGCCTACAACAATGAAAATTAATAGGGTGGGGTCGACTTCCTTGATGACATATCAGGGACAACTAAAACCTTTCATAGAGATACAACAAAGTATAGTTTGGTATTAATGGAGGAGGTTTTGGGGCTTAGAATTTCTGGCAGGTCAGAGAGACAGAAAGTTAGTAGTGTTAATGGAGAAGGTATTGGATATAACTTGTTACTACTCAAACTCTCTCCTAGGGTAAAAGTCCTAACCCAATGGGAGAGTCTAGGAGCAACCACTAAGCAAGCCACCCACTGTCACATTAGTGGCCTTCCATCTCGCTTCAAGGCTAAGATGATGATTTCCTAACCTAAGGAGGGTTTTCCTATGGTTAATCCAAGCTAGGTCACTGTATAGGAAAGGATCCCTCTAACTTGGACTCAATAAAAGCTAAATATTTGTAACCTCTCACTCTCAAGATGATTTTTTTTTAAACATGCACACGTAGTTGTTTAAATGTCTAGATTAAACAAGCTTTGGATAATATGAAATTGTTTGTACTATGAAATTATGTTATACTGGAAAACTCAATGAAAGATAGCATGGAATATAAATGGATCAAACTTGCTCAACATTTGATAGTTTTAGGTGGTATTCCCATTAACCATATGAAGTATTGAAATGAAACTGAGCTAAGCATAGAAATCAAGGAGTTTATCATTCATTTAACAATCTGATCATCCTTGTGAAACATGCATTGATAGCCCAAATATGTGGCCAATCCACAGGTCAACCATGGTTATAAATCAGATCTCAAAGGATAACAAAATATAACTAGAAATATTGTGTTTAACTATCTTCAAACAATTGGCTTTGAGGTGAAAATCATCAACCATAAAAGTTTAAGGTGTTGGTTACTAATTGAAACAATATTTGTGTTGGATCAACAAGTACCCATAACCAAAATTATGAGGTTTTACTTAGAATTCAAGTAAGATTTCAGTGTTTTAGACAATAGTGTATGGAATATAAGAAATCTACCCTTTAAATATGAACCCAACACTTGAATATATGCGATTAAGTGAAATGTCTACATAAATTCAAACACTAAAATGTATATATCAATAGTGAGATATCAAACTTATAAGTTTGATCACATGTGTTTTAAGGTAGTGCATAAGTAGAGAATCTACATCTGAATGGCATGATTGACTGATCTCATGTGAGCTATATTCTGCCACACTAGCTGATTGGGTGGCTCTAGGATTGTTACCCCTAAAGGGGAAACAACTGGATCCTACTCGAGGACATGCAATCTTAGTATAAGAGTGTATGAGAAATCCAGAATATCATCCAAAACTACGATCTACACACTCACTCAAACCATTGACAACATATGAACAGGGTGAATCTACCATCCTAAAAAACCTCTATTGAAAGTGAAATGACTTTGCGGAAATGAAATTTTTTGTAAGTCTAAAGCATAAATAAATAAATTAATATATGGAAATTAAATGCTTCAGGAAAACCAAACAAGCAATGCATGAAATTAAACACACAAATGAAAAGCAGGAAAGTGCAAGAAAATTAAACACACATCTTACACTACACCTACTGGCTAACTAAAAACTATGGTGGCTAGCTAAAGTCAAAGATCCAGTGCAGCCACTTGATGAGGTCATCATCAACTTGAAACTTTCCCTTATGTTTGGTTATAAGCCAAAATAGGGATTCATTGAAAATCACATGGGTATGAGGTAAAATTTTGGTCACTCATTGATTTGGAACCAAGGTGAGGTTACACTCATGAAGTACAAGGCCCAAATCATGCCAAGGTTGGGTAACACTCCCACAAATTCCCCCCATCCAAATATCAATAGGGATGATGTAATCAATTCTTTCACCATAGGAGTGGGTCAACCCATTGAATTTACTTGTAAAATTGTTGAAGCAAATGGGTTGTGTAGGCAGATCCAGATGGGACCTATGTGGAACAAGTTGACTTCCCATGCTTCTCTTGGTCAAGGGTAAGGAAGGAGAACACTCATAAGTCAAAGGAAAGGAGGACGAGGACACTCATGAGTCATGTGTAAACTCTCTAGAACACAAGGAAATGAATATTAAACATCTATGACAACCCTTTCACTCTTAACCTTTTTAGGAAGAGGAGACTAACTCTCAAGAAACATTTTGAAGAAATATGAAAGTGATGAGATTTTTCCTTCACCAAGTTTTCCATACCAATCCATGATCTCATCCTCAAGAAAATCCAAGGACAATATAAACATTTTCAACTTAATGTCTTCATGATTAATGTTGAGATTTGAAATGAGATCAATGAAAGATGAAATGTGTGAAAAAGGTAAATTATTAGGTCCATGGAATCTTGGTAGTTCTTCTCTCCAATATTAATAATTATTTGGATACCCTTGGATTCCAGAGAAATTCAAAGGACCAAGCAAATCCTTAATTAACCATTCTACTTCATTCCCTTCAAGATTTATGTCATCAATTTCCTCAAAGCAATCAGATTGTTCATAAGGTCCAACCTCGTCAATCTCATCTTCATTCTCAACTTGGGGAATGGACTTTGTCCTCAACAATGGAACCAAATTGTTACTACTCAAACTCGCTCATAGGGGAAAAGGTCCTAACCCAACAAAAGAGCCTAGGAACAACTCCTAGGCAAGCCAATCATTGTCACCTCAGTGGCCTTGCCTCTCACTTTAAGGCTAAGATGAGGGTTTACTAACCTAAGGATGGTGTTCCTATGGTTAAGTCAAGCTAGGTCATTGTATAGGAAATGATCTCTCTAAGTTGGACTCAATAAAAGCTAGTGATTTGTAACCACTCACTCTCAAGATGTAAAACAATTTTAAGCATTCACAAATAGTTATTCGGATCAAACAAGCTTTGGATGACGTGAACTATCTTGTATTGTGAGTTTATGTTATGTTAGAAAACTCAATGAAAGATAGCATGGAATATAATGGATCGAACTTTCTCAACATTTAATGGTTTTAGATGGCATTCCCATTAACCATATGAAGTATTGAAATGAACTAGCATGGAATAGAAATCAAGGAGTTTATCATTCATTTAACAAATCATCACACTCATGAAACAAGCGTTAATAGCCCGAAGATGTGGCCAATCCACAATTCAACCACTACTATTAGAAATCAGATCTCAAAGGATAGTGAAATATAACCATACATATTGTGTTTAACTATCCTCAAACCATTGGCTTTTAAGTGACACTCATCAACCATAACAATTTAAGGTGTTGGTTACTAAGTGAAACAATATTTGTGTTGGATCAAAAAATACCCACAACCACAATTATGAGGTTTTACTTAACATTCAAGTAAGATTTCAGTATTTTAGACAACAATATATGGAATAGAAGAAATCTACACTTGAAAGATCAACCAAACAATTGAATATATGTGATTAAGTGGACTGTCTACAGAAATTCCAACACTGAAATGTATATACCAACAGTGAGATATCAAATTTATAAGTGGGATCAAATGTGTTTTAAGGTTGACTTAAAGGTGTTTCACATGCACATTGTTGTTATTAGGTTTTAGATCCATGCTATACATATCAAACTCCTTGCATCAAGACAAAAATATTTCCAAGTGCTAGGAATTTATAGAGACCATTCACTGTTTGATTCCATTGATTCCACACTCCATAATCATAAGTGAATAATGATTGATCTATAGAGATTTAAGTGCAGAAATATAATATACTCAAGCACATGATAAACCATCCATCATCATGAGTGTTAATAGAATTAAGTGTTATGTCAATTTAACCTTACTTTTAATGTTTCTTTGTCTTGGTATTTGTGACATAATGAAGATATCTTAAACATGTCATAACTATCCCAACAATGCATGTAACAAAAGAGATCCCTTAAGAGACCCAGGAAGAGTGATATCCATGTACCGATGAATGATTATGTCCAACATATTAAACAAACATGACATCCCTAAATAAACAAGTGAAATAAGTAGAATGTCCACCAATTATCAGCCTATGAAGTGTGTTTAAGCATGTGCATAAAGTAAATTCATAAATTAGTTGCACCTTAAAATCAAGTTTCCACACTTGTTAACTATGAGATGGATTAAAAGAAGTGGATTTCCAACAATCATGTGCAACGTGAAGTGAGCCATTTACCCCTTTAGAGGAGAGTATTATACTTAGTGAGGCATCGATTCACATTGTTGAGATGTTATGATCATGGAAATGCCACAATGTTATATGGATATTCAGATTTAAGCCCAAACATTAGGACATTCATCAAGCATACAAATGAGAAAAGTTTTTTAAGAAATTCTTGTCATTAATTTGTTATGTGTTTCAAAAGATGATATAAACTCAAGTAAGGATGTGTAGATTAGATTCACTAGATTCCATTCAAGGTAAAGGGTTAGATTCATAAATATAACAAGATTTCAAACAAGATCCCAACCCTTTTTCAGCTAGGTAAGCAACCTTACTTGTGCAATATTTAGTAAATATATCATTCAACAATTTATTAATATAAGAATTATCTAAATCCAACAAGATCTAGCAATTAGAAATCAAAACCTAGACTCGGAATCTAGCATTCTAATTCTACAAATTTAAACTCTTAAAACCCTAGATTGCCAAAACAAAGAAAGAGAGAAAGGTTAAATTTTGAATTTTTTATGAGAGAAAGGACATTAAAGATGAGTTCCTTAAATCCCATTGGGATAAGGGGTCAACCAATACTCCTTGAGGCTTGGTTCTTGCAAAGTATCTTGGGATTCTAGGCAAACCAAGGGTGTACCTAGCGAAGTCCCCCAAGAAAGTCTTGGTGCTCCAAGATCTAGATGGTGACAAGAGTGTGTTACCATCTCCTTAAGTATCAAGGGGTATCCTCTCCACTATCCTAGTGGTAAGAGTTGGAAAGAAAATGAATATTTTCCAAACTCGATACTCTAGTCTAGATATAGAAAACTAAAGACTATAAGGAAAACCTTTACCTTATGAAGCTCCTCCATTGTAGCACTTTGCTCCTCTTGTGGCTCCTAGCTAGCTTTCTCAATCCATCTTCACCTGTTACAAGTAAAAACCTCATGCTAGATCCCTAACAAGAATTTATCCAATAAATACTAAGATAAAACCAATACAACATATAAAAATGAGTCAAATGATATCTTTTATTCTCCAAACTCTAATTGCAAATGAGAGTAAAAACTTCTTTAAATATGAGGGGTTCCCTTCTAGAGCCATGTAGAAAACTATGGGTAGATACAATACCACATGCAAAAACAAGGAACACAAAAAACCATGGGACAATACTCATGTAGTTACAACGAAATCCTAAAATGAAGGGGCACCCTCATAAAATAGTGAGAATATGACCAAGGTACCACATGTGTGGTCCAATAGAGCACATATAAAGGTGTTCCCTTCTCAAAGTATATCAATGTCCCACGGTCTAGTCAAATCATGGTTCAACATGTATTAATGAAGAATAATCAACCAAATTAGAGTATGCCCTCCTATAAGGAGAGCGAAGTGTCACATGTGACCCAAAGCAAGGTACCTCATCAAGTGTACAAGGTCCAAAAGGAAATAACCAACTCATCCATCTATAACAATATAGTCCATAACCTATAACAATGTGTTCCATGTCTGTAACAACCTGGCCCAAGTCCTCAACTACCTCAATAAACCCCACATGTGGTCCATGTGAGAGAATGAGGCACACATGTGGGCTAATATCATCCAAATAAGCAGGGGGGACTCTTGAAGCAGCACATGTGGCACTGTGATGATGTGGCATCCTTGTCATATCCTAATGCACTATGACATATCCCAAAGCAATGACATGTATCTAAATGAAGTACATGGATCACAAGGAAAATGCCATGGATTCCAATGTCAGTAGAGATAACCAAATACGGGTACACAAATCCCAATGCAATATCATGGATCCCAATGTAGCATCATGGATCTCGAGCAATGTTTTTTTTAATCGAAATTTCACCAATTTGACTAATTTTTTTTGTTTGAAGTTAAAAATATAAAAAATTGTAGCCTAATTTATGATTATAGTTATGCATACACTTATAATTTTTGCCTACATATAAACATTTCCCATGAAAATATAATAGGTTTTCTTAATGTTTTCTCCAAATCAATGATTATGCATCCCAATTTTTTGGGTATATTCACTACATATGGATGATTAGTTAATAGCAACTACTCTTGGGAAAACCATGAATTTTCAATTGAAGTCATTTAAATTTATTCAGGAAAAGAAAATATTTTTAAACCTTTACTTTTAATATTTTTTTTACTTCTTTCAACATGTAGGTGGCATATCATCTTGTATATTAGTGTGTAGAATTTTTTCCATGTATTTCTAAAGCTATTTTCTATTTTCATTTGTGTTTGTTGTATGTTCCATATAATTGATATGAAAGTTTGTTTTACTCTAAATATTCTACTATGAGATTTTTTTGTTAATTTGTGTCAATGATCCACATGTGACATTAATGGAATGGTGTTGTTTGTTAAATTTTAAAGGTAGTAACAATAAATCATTTGTTTATCGCCTAAGATAAATGATAGATTTTTTTTACAAATATGGTTTGATAATTTATGACTTATGTGGTTTGAAAAAAAACCATTGATATCGAGGCATGGTACATGTTTCCCAATGCAAGGCGCCCACTTGGAGTGGTGGGTCCAACTTATTTTCAAGCCATTAGGTGATGCACACTTAGTTATTTCTCTTAATACAACACAAAAATAAAGGTTAGTTTTAATATTTGCCTAATTTTTATTGAGGGGGATAAACATTAACCCTTATATGTGTGACAAGTCCTAGGACAATGAGTATTTGCTAAGTACCTAGGTAAAAGGTAGGTGATGTGATGAACAAATATGGAAAGGGGAAGGGAAACAATTCATGTGATGATCCTTGAAGTCATTTAATATGTTGCAAGGATCTTGTGATTTTATTCAACTAGCTTTCAAGAACTAGGATTTTATATAGGGGCCTTTATAAAGAGGGAGATTTAGCATTGAGCTGCCTTTTCTTGACCTTGTTTCTTATTGCCCCTTTAGCCTTTTTGTTTATGTGTTCATTTTATCGAACAACTTTGTTTTTCTTTAGGATTCATCGACAAGCATGGGACTAGGGGCATTAGCCTCATAGCGAGGTGACATTACTCAAGCTTTAATATTTTTGGATTTTGACTTCATTGCTCTTCACCTCTAACCTTGTTCAGTTTTATTGACTTAAGATATCTTAATTATACCTTTTTGGTGACATTTGATAAATCAAACATGATCAAGATAAACCTTTTTTGTGTGGATGGAATGGAGTGAAACATGGAAAATGGAAAATGTTAAGTACGGTTAGAACGTGTAAAGTGCCATCAAACCAGTTTCATAGTAGTACAATCTGACCCTAGATATGCCAACACTTCTAAAGGAAAATTATTGTCCCCCAAGGCATGACAAGGAAAATAATAGAACTATAAATGCTATGAAGTGTTATCAGATCTCATTTCAATGTTTACCACTTTCATGAATAACTCAAAAGTTGTAACACCACACCCAAATTAACCACCAATGCATGGAATATCAAATAGATCAGAGTGAAAACCATAATGTACCATCCATAGTGCATATATCAACTAAAGTGTGAGGCTAGATAGAACCAATATACCATGGCCATGGTAGTTGAATCATAATGTAATTGAGGGAAAATAAGTAGAGAATATGTATTTGAATGGCATGATGAATTGATCTCATGTGAGTTAGAACATGCCACACTAGTTGATTGGGTGACTCTAGCATTGTTACCCTTGAAGGGACAACATAACTGACATACATTTTTAAAAAGAGGGTTTCTTTGTTCTCAGAGCTCTAGGAGTTGTGGATTGATAGGTCATGAGTATCACTCTATCACACCATACAAGTTGTTATTTAGATCAAGCATATTTCTTTATTCACCTTTGGTAAGAACTATTTCTTCCTTTGTATGGTGTCTGCAGCTTCATTTTTGTTTCCACTTATTTCATCTTCACCCTGCAAGTTTTATTTCCAGAAGGTTTTTTAATGGGTAAGTGAATCTACAAGGCCAACTTGCAACAAGCTCGTTTTGATGCACATAGTTTTATATCAATTAAACAAGATTTCACTATGCAAGTGCAACAATTAACCCAAGAATTGTAGTGAGCCAATGTAATAACAAAATTGATGGTTTAAGGTAGGGGATTCAACGAGGAAGGTTCTAGAGAGCATGGACATGTTATCCTTGTCAATATTATATGCAAATTAATGTCTCTTGTTTTCTAGTTTTCATTTTGCAAGGGAATTTGTTGAGTGTAGAATATCCTTGATTTGATGGCTTGTATATAGATCCATAAATGGTAGGCTTGTAGTATGTCCATTTCACCAACGCATATCCTTGTTGAATCTTATTTCACCACTCATCTCATTGACACTAAATGTCTCTTCAATTCAATTAATACAAAGTAGCCATCCCATTCAGATGTAGTTAATAAAGAGAATAACTATGAAACACTTCTTTTTGCAACCAACACAAGTATGATAGCTCAACACTCACTCTTATTTTCATCCAAAACCTATTTAAATAACTCAATACTCATAGCTAATCAATGTATGGCGAGTTGGAATATGCCACACTAGTTGATTGGGTGACTCTGGGACTATTACCTCTGAAGGGACAACATAACCAACACAGATTTTACAAAAGACGATTACTTTATTCTCAGAGCTCTAGGATTTGTGGATTGATAAATCATGGTTATCACTCTATCACACCATACAAGTTGTTATTTAGATCAAGCATACTGCTTTATTCGCCTTTGGTAGGAACTATTCTGTCATTTGTATGGTGTCTACAACTTCATTGTTGTTTCCAGTTATTTCATCTTCACCTTGCAAGTTTTATTTCCAGAAGAGTTTTTAATGGGTAAGTGAATCTACAAGGCCAACTTGCAACAAGCTCATTTTGATGCACATAGTTTTATATCAATTAAACAATATTTCACCGTGCAAGTGCAAAAACTAACCCAAAAATTGCAGTGAGACAATGCAATAAAAAAAATTGATGGTTTAAGGTAGGGGCTTCAACGAAGAAGGTTCTATAGAGCATAGATATGTTATCCTTGTCAATATTATATGTAAATTAACATTCTCTTGTTTTCCAGTTTTCATTTTGCAAGGGAAATTGTTGAGTGTAGAATATCCTTGATTTGATGGATTGTATGTAGATCTGTAAACGATAGGCTTGTAGTATGTCCATTTCACCAACACAGATCCCTATTGAATCTTATTTCACCACTCATCTCATTAACACAAACTAACTCTTCAATTCAATTAATACAGAGTAGCCATTCCATTCACATGTAGTTAATAAAGAGAATAACTATGAAACACTTCTTTTGGCAACCATCACAAGTATGATAGATCAACACTCACTCTTCTTTGCATCCAACACCTAGTTAAATAACTCAATACTTGTAACTAATCAATGCATGTGTTTAAACATAATAATCATGATGTGGTACTATGTGTTCACGTTAAGTGATAAACCTAACATGAACCAAGACTATGAATCTCACTCTAGCTAGCCAAGGGAAACACACACACAATCCAATACTAAGGAGGACATGAAATCAACAAAAAAAATTAAGTCAAACAATAACAAGAAAAGACCCAACCAAATTGAATCGACCAACAATAGGAAAATGTCCTACCTAGCAAATTAATTCAACTAGAAAATGAAAAAATTCAAGGAGAGGAATGTGTGGCCTTCAAGAGAGAGAGAGAGAGGTGTATGAGGCAAAGTACATCCTATGGAAAAGGGGAAATTCCCAGGGAACATTAAGTGCTGAGTATGGTCTGTATACATTTTATTGGAAAAGGAAAAACACCCAAGAACTGCAGCATTAAAACATTGAGTATGGTATTTGTACAACATATGGGAAAAGGAAAAATGCCCATGATACATTAAAACACTGAGTATGGCCTATGGGAAAGGGGAAAGACGCCCAACAAGCATGAAAATGTTGATTATGGTTTGTGGCCAAGGAACAAATACCAACTAGCTAAAGGATGGCAACCCAAGGAGTTATAAAAATTCCCAACAACTTTTTAAAACAAAATTAACAACTTCCAAATAATTAGCAACAACTTTGGGGTGGGAACCGTTGATTTCCCATCTCTGGAATCACTCAATGATGGAGAACAAAGAGTTGTTGAGACTTGTATTCACCATTAAATCTACAAAGCATCCATTAAAATTCCTTCAATAGATTCAATAAACCACAAAACGAATTAACATAACTAACTATGCAACACACAGAGGAACATCGATGCACATTGAGACATGATTTACCCTAGAAACCCAAATGGGAAAACCAACATTCAATTAGCTTCGACCAGGATATTTTGTGCATCAATGGGTAAGTTATAGGATCTTTGGTTCATCTCTATGCTCCTCAGTGAAATTTTGGCAGAATTCACCTTCCTTCTCAACCATAGAATCCCTTCTCCTTCTCAAACAATATGGATATAGGAGGTAGCTCAGTTGGGGGGATAAATCGAAGGTCAAGCATCCCCAACCTTTCAGCTCCCCCTAAGCTCATTTCTCCTCCTTCTCTCTCTTTTTTTTTTAATCTTTACATTGGATATGAGATCTCATGACGTTTGTATACATCAATTTTTTCTTCTTCTTTTACAATAATATACTTCCTTAGCCTCATATCTTATGTGCTTTCCTTATGTTTTAAATAAATGTAGGGGTGGACATCGATTGTGATGGCATGGAGCCCTTCACGCCAACAAACCAGTCTCCTTGATCATCCTTAGCCTCAAACCTTGCCAGTGTTGATCATCGTAGATCCTGTGTTGTAGCTTATTGTTCTTATTCATATCTTATTCATATAATATACCCACTACATATTTCTTTCATATGGGGTTATCAACATAAGCTAACCACTTTGCTGTTTGTAATAAAGGATTTTATTCAAGTATGAGAAGGTTGCAAGTAGTGAACATGATAAATAGATGCAAGTGATGGAGAAGATTTAGTCTCTTTGGCAAGAGAAGTGGAGAAACTTCATTCAAATATTTCAAGTGTTGCTAGCAAAAGAGGCCATGGTATGTACTACTTCACATTAAGGATTAAGGAAACAATGTGTGTACTCTATGACAATGTGTCTCCTTTGCAGTTTATGGCTTAAACAACAAAATGCTATCTTACGTTCTATTTTATTTGCTTGATGTATTTCCATGAATGCATATTTTGTATTTTTTCAAGAGTGGGGAATACCTTCTATGAGCATGTGACAAGTCATTTTATTTTGAGTTTCGATGGGCCATATGGTGGTGCTTACAATGGCCATGATGCTCCCTACCTTCCCACTGGCCAAAATATACCTTCCTATTGGTCAAAATATACCTTCCTATTGGCAAAAATGTGTATAGAGATGGCTATGGAATGTCCTTGATGTGATGACTATTACTTAAACTATAAATGTCCTTTTTTTTTATCAATTTATTTTAGCTTTATCAATAGCACCAATCAATGTACTTAAAATCCAAATGTTTGTGAGATCTAAAAATGTTACTCCTTCCGTTGTGGGAGGTGGTCTTGGTTCGTTAATTTGTGGCATAGGCTATCTGCAGATATTATCTTTTCCTTGCATTGAAAACTTGTAGCTAGGTATTGTAGCCTCATATAAGATGGTTGTACAAGGGTTTTGTTTTTAGTAACAACCTTGTTCATTTTCTAGTTTCTATTAGGATAGGTTAGATATTGCATATGTAGGTTTCGATGTTAGGTACATGTCATTGAAATCCCAATGAAGATTTATTTTAATAATATAGTTTAATCTAAAGAGTGTTGGATCTCACATTAAACTCAAATTATCATGTACACCCTTTGGGGCATTTTTGTTCACGATATGATTTGGTTGTAATTGAAATTTATGAATTATTTTATTAGCCAATCCTATTTATGCTCATTGTTGTGATGGATGTGGTAGTACATGTTTTGAATTTGAATCTTCACATATATTTATCTATTTGAGGTATTGATTAATCTTGCTTAGAATTGTTACAATCAAAATACCAAYGTTATATTTTCAAGATTAGACCCATGCTACTTTGTATCTAAAAACYTGGATATATAGTCCCCTTTTAKATAGTGATAGTTTAGTCCATGGTCCATTGRATGTTCAATACAAGGTCATTATGTTTCAAGGGGTGAACTCGTTAGAGCTAGRGAAAGGTAAGGTTATCACCAAACTTATATGAGCTATTCAAAAGTAAGGTTATCACTTACAATTGTTAGAATGAAAGATACCATATCTATTGAGAAAATGGCTACGAATTTTGGTAACAACAAATTTTTTCATTGTTTTATTATTATTATTATTTCCTATATTGAACCAAGGTTAGGTTAGTCATTTCAGTTAGATAGGTTTGGCCAACTTCAAAAAGGAAAATTCTCTAGCATTTTTAGGGGGTTTCTTTTATATAAAAGATTGTGTGGAAGTTGTTGACCCTCAACCAAGTTTTGAGAGAACATTGGTCCTGTTTGACCATTTTTGGGACTTCGACAGGCTGGTCGAAGATGGAGCGCCTAGGTGAAGCATATATCGTGGGATATCACCTGTTTTGCAGACTTTTTGGGATTTTAGGGTTTATGTAACAGGTATAGGATGTCGGCCCATGGGTTTACCCATGTTTAGGCCTTTTTGTAAATGTATAAATAGGAAGCTAAATGATGTAAGAAGTACTAGAATCGGCTTAGTGCATAAAGAGATCTAGCTGGGTATGTGCACGGTATGTTTGGCTTAGTGCAAGTGATTGTAAGAAGCTTTATGCACAAACTGTGTAAGGCTTTGTGCTAATAGGGAGTTGGTTCTATGCCTTGACCTGATTTTGGGAAGGAGGATCTGGCGGGTTGTGCGTAGATCTCCTGTCCTCTGAGGAGTTACACTCCGTGGCTCTGTGCATAGTAGCAGATGGCTGTAACAGATTGAAGAAAACTAATAAAGAAGAAGAATAAGTTGGTGGACGTAGCCCCACAGTGGGGTGAACCACGTATATCCCGTGTTGATGTTCTTTGTGCAATGTTGTTCATGTTTTTTATGCGTTTATATGCTTAGTGCTCTGATCTTTATATATGTTAGCTAGATGTATGGACGCTTAGTACTCTATTGATGGTAAATGAATGCTAGATCTGAGTTAATACTATGTGCTAAGAGATTGGAAGTGTTTGATCTGATCATTACTGCGTTGTTCTGTATTTAGGGTTTAATCTGTGATGTGAATGGGATTTATGAACTAATTCATATTGACAAGCTAAGTGCTCTATTAAGTGTTGTAATCACAGATCTGTGTCCCAACTAGGTTGTAGGCACCTAAGTCCTACAACCCCTCGTGCCTCTACCTCGGGTGAGACTTCATCTGCTTCACAGGTGTTGCCAAAAGGGCCGATAGTTAGGATTTTGTTGGTGCGTTGCTGAAGCATTGAACCCTGGGTCTGCCCTTGTGCCAACAAATGGTTCCGTTGCCAGGACTTGAAACTATGATTGTTGGAAACTGAAGAAAAGAGAAATCTCTGTGCATAGATCTGTTGTTGTAGTGCACAATATTCTACTTGACTTGCGAAGCTCTATGCTAAGAAAGGAATCGGATCTGAAGAAAAGAGGTAAGATCTTAAAGCGTTGTGCTATGATAAAGGTAAGATAAGTGAAATTTTTTTCTTTGAAAGATTGAATCTAGGTATGTTTGATATATTTTGTTCTAGTTTGAAAACTAGGGCACAGTTAGAAGAAAGAGTCGATCTGAATAGATTTGATAGAAATAGAGAAAGATATGTTATTTCTATGCATAGAAAGAATTTTTGGACTAACAAGTGGATGCATGAACTTAGAAAGAATTATTGTAGATTGCAGGTCTAGCACTATGATCCCAGTGTGAAGTACATGAAGGGTTGGGGATCGTATAAAATAAAGAGAGGATTGACACTATGTTATAATTGCAGAAGACCGAGACATCTTGCTAAGGAATTCCTTGGTATAGATTCTATTTGTCTTTGTTGTAAAGCTATTGGTCACGAAGTTGAGGATTTCCCTAGAATGATTTCCAAAGTTGAAAAGATGAACATGAGACAAGAAAACTATGAAGAAGGTCAAGGGACTAAGGATGTGTTAGAGAACCATAAAGAATCAAAGACTATGTTATTACAGACGAAAGAAACACTGAAGGATCACAGAGAGAGATCTTAAAAGAGAAGCAATGCGTAGAAACAAGAATAGGAGACTTCGACATAGATTGTGTCTTGGATGAGGAAACACAGGTGAATATCATGCCAGAAAACACTTGGGAAATTTTGGGAAAGCCTGTTATGATTCCTTCATTTGGAGGGATAGGATTGTTTAAAGGAAAGATGATAACCCTATGTGGAAGACTTACTAATGTACCTATGATTTCTCATGAAACATTGATTGAAGAAGAATTTGAATTCATTAAGTTTGTTGAGAACAACACCCCTTTCCCACTTTTGTTAGGAAATACTTGGATTGAAAAGGATCAGATCCGAAGGAAAGCAGAGGAGGAAGCTACAAAACAGAAAAATCAAGAGTTAAGGGACTTCATAGCCAGAAAAATAGCGCGACTAATAGAAGAACAAGAGGATAAGTTGAAGCAATATAGGACTAGAGAATTAGCTGTCGAAGTTGAAAGAACACAAGAAGGCTTAAAGAACCTATCCATGCAGGAAATAAATGCATCCACACCAGAAATAGTAAGATAAGAGGTATTTTCTTTGAACCCTTTTAAAGACCCTCAACAATGCGAAGTTATTACTCTAAGAGAAGATAAGAATAAAAATGGAAAGAGGAACCCATAAACTCAAATAAGATGAAAGAAGGCAAGAAAGCTCAGTAAGAAGAAAGAAAAGTTAGAAAAACTACAGGAAGTTTCAAAGAAAACTTCGCAGAAGGCAGGCTTACAAAACTTGAACCTCGCTGGAATAGCAGAACCGCGCAGAATGGGACTTTGCCATGGTGAAGCTATATGACTGTTGGAGGCATCCCGACAATTAGAATGACACTCCAGAACAACTAGAAATGAAGTTATCGACGGAAAGATCACCATTGGACCGTTGAGACCGTGCCATAACGGATGGGTTTGTATTGATTGACACATTCATACACGTTGGAGAAATCTGTTACGACGTTGCTTATTTAATCTGTCGGATGCTGCGCCGGGACCACTTTTTGCAAACTGAGATATCTGAGCTAACAAAGAATTGATTACATACTGCATTGTGCTTTCTATACCTCAACATCCGGTTGATTACCTTGTCTGTCTGTTCGCCTACCCGATCTCTGTGATTACAAGTGTGAATGTCGAGCGAGCATAGCATGCTAGATAATTCGGTAGAAGAGATTTTGATCAACCTCATGGCTGAAAAAGTCATGTCTATAGGAATACAGGCATCGTCAACAGGTGGATTGTAATCATCCCCCTCGATCAGATGATAGTCTATCCAAACCATGACTGAGAAAAGAAGAAAACACCGCGATTATCTGACTAACGTGAAGCAGAACCCGTCGATCTTTCCTGACTACACCCTGCCTTTGGATGGTGCAGTTAGATGGGACAGCGTCCCACCTGAATTTGAGTACATGCTCATCACTGCGTACCTCCCGAAGGAGATACACACAGTTGGAACCCAGTTGGGACTGATCCCAGCTCTCAAGATCAACGACTTCAACCTAGGAGACCGAAAAAACTATGCGATGCTTGCACCTCATAGGTACTTGATGAAGATGACTGGGAAGAAGCCCAAGATAGTTCCCCAGCTGTGGATTAAGAAGCTCGCACGCTCCATGATCTTGAACGTGATGAAGATCCCCCAGTTCATATGACATCAAGAGGTTAACGCTTGTGTTAAACTCCTCCTGTCGTGCTATCACAGAGGGTATCTGTGTCTTGACAGATGCGTGACTGTGGATCTGATGATGATCCACTTGATTATGGGACTAAGCATGTAGGGACCGGACCCTCACCAGTTTTACCCAGGGAATACGTCAAATCGCTCCTTGGCCCATCGTATAAAATAAGACTATGGATATGTAGAGAAGGGAAAGCGAGGATACAAGGTAGCCTCCATCCATGATGGCGCAGTGCACCTAGATTTTCATTTTATAGTATTCAAGATCATCAGAAAGAATTGTCCGACACAGGTCATGGGGTTCGTAGTCGACCTCGCAGGTAAGTGTGTTGAAGGAATGTAGATGAACTAGGCGAGTTACCTCATCAACGAGTTGGAGAAGGACTGTCACGAAGCGCATGACCAAGGATACGAGTTTCATTTCAGTTGGCTTCTGATCTTGATTGCATTTGTCCCCTGGAAAATGACAGAAGGAGCAACCTTCCCGGAAGTTGAGCCATCAAAACCATTGGCTGCGAGGTTCTCCACCTTGTGGTACACGAACGATATGGTGAAGTAGTGGCAGTCGAACGTTGTCTTCCATGCTTACTACCTACAACTGAAGCACTCCATTAAATCATTCCCCTGAATGACATCGAATACACTCCATCAGTACATGCCACTAAAAAAGTTTTGCGCAGACCGACACTTCATCTACATCACTGTGCATAGGGATGAAAGTAAGGAGGAGCTGCAGTCCTACTATAAATTGATTGATGAATACATGGCAGAGATCACTAAGGAATGGCCAACATAATTCGTTGTACCGGTCGAAGATGCAAAAATCTCTGACCTCGACATCATCAAAAGTCCTTTGGTCACCCAGACTGAGTATGACAGACATAGCAACACAAAAAAAAAGAAAATAAAGGATGAAGTCCATGACATAGAAACTAATGAAGAGGAAAACACATAAGATGAAAGTAGGCTTGAATCACCTGTAGAAGGAGGATGAGATGAAGTGAACCAAGAGGAAGGAGGGGAAGACAAAGAAAAGAAAGACAAAGGTGAAGCTACACCACCAAAGGATCCCCTCACCACATCATAAGCATCACAGAAGAGGAAGGTTTCCCCGGAGAAACCTTCGGCAAGAAAAAGGGCCCATGCCAACAAGCATCAGTCGAAAAATGTGCTCACAATGGATGATATCGATCTCATCATCACAGCCGTAGAGGACACTTTAGAAGACATCTTGCAGAGACAGGGAGCAAAGCAGGAGTCGATGTATGAAAGAATAGAGAAGGAGCTCAAGGACATCCATCAAGCGATCCATTCGAGCCGCACAGTTCCTATTGCGCCATCTTCAATAGAAAGTGTAGAATTGGGGGATGAGCCCACCCAATTGTGAAGGTTAGCAGATGCGACAGAGGCTCGACTGTGTCGAGCCCAAAAAGAAAAGGAACAAGCTACAGAAGCCATGAAACAAGAAAAGGAGTAGGCCTTAGAGCAACTTCATGTTGCGTAATAAGAGAAAGATGACATTAGGGCGATGTTCGAGGAGGATAAAGAGAAGATGCAGAAAGAAAAATACCAGCTGCTTGCATAGTAGACTGTGATCAAAGAGGTAGTAACTAGAGCACTTCCCTCTATGTCGTGCTTGGCATAGGAGGAATTAGAGTCAAATGAGATGCAGGTGGGGAAGCTCACCAAAGCCATTCAACAACTTCAAGCAAGAGTAATGGAGATAGAAATCCAAGTAGTACCTAGCACTCCACAAGAAGTGTGCGATAAGAGGGAAGAAGCTGCCAGGAAGGAAGTCGAAAGAATTAGGGCATTGGCCTTAGTGTGTAAACAATTAAGTGATCAAAGTGCGCAGACCTATGAGTGCCTTGTAGAAGATCTGAAGTTGAGGAATTTGGAAGCACAACTTCAGGAGGTGAAGCAACAAGAATCCACCGTGCAAGCACATATGAAGCTTCTTACTGCAGTTGAGAAGATGAAGAGGTCACAGGAGAAATGCACAGTCCAACAATAGGTTACTGGTATCCAGAGCAAAGTCATGGAGGTGACACAAAGACTCCAACCAGTGCAGGACAAAGCCTGTACGATTTTTGAAGAGATCGAAGGATGAGGCTGACAACTAGAACAGGTGGGCGCAACAGTGGAACAATGCCTGGAAGGGCCTGTCACTAAGAAAGTAATTCAGGAGTTCGCTGAGCAGGAGGCTCTGGAGAAGCAACAAGTCGAGGCAGCTTGAGGCCTTCGAAGCAGTGTTTCCCAGATCAAAGTGACTCGGGACGAGTCACAGGTGAGTGTTGGGGGCTTGTTGACCCTCGACCAAGTTTTGAGAGAACATTGGTCATGTTTGACCATTTTTGGGACTTCGACAGGCTGGTCGAAGATGGAGCACCCAGGTGGAGTGGACATCGCGAGATCTCACTTGTTTTGTAGAATTTTTTGGATTTTAGGGTTTATGTAATGGGTATGGGATGTTGGACCATGGGATTACCCATGTTTAGGCCTTTTTGTAAATGTATAAATAGGAGGCTAAGCGATGTAAGACGTACTAGAATCATCTTAGTGCATAAATAGATCTGGATGGCTGTGTGCACAATATGTTTGGCTTAGTGCAAGTGATTGTAAGAAGCTTTGTGCACAGACTGTGTAAGGATTTGTGCTAATAGGGAGTTGGCTCTGTGCCTTGGCCTGATTCTAGGAAGGAGGATCTGGTGGGCTGTGAGTAGATATCCTGTACTATGCAGAGTTATGCTATGTGGCTCTGTGCACAGTAGCAAATGGCTGTAACAGATTGAAGAAGACTAATAAAGAAGAAGAAGAAGTTGGTGGACGTAGCCCCACACTGGGGTGAAGCACGTATATCTTGTGTTGATATGCTTTGTGCAATGTTGTTCATGTTGTTTATGCATTTATCTTCTTAGTGCACTGATATTTTTATATGATAGCTATATGTATGGATGCTTAGTACTCTATTGATGGTAAATGAATGCTAGATCTGAGTTAATACTATGTGCTAAGTGATTGGAAGTGTTTGATCTGATCATTACTACATTTTCCTGTATTTAGGTTTTAATCTGTGATGTGAATGGGATTTATGAACTAATTCATATTGACAAGCTAAGTGCTCTGTTAAGTGTTGTAATCATAGATCTGTGTCCCAGCTAGGTTGTATACACCTGAGTCCTACAACCTCCCTGCCTCTACCTCGGGTGAGACTTCATCTGCTTCGCAGGTGTTGCCGAAAGGGACGATAGTTAGGGTTTTGTTGGTGCGATGCTAAAGCGTTGAACCTTGGGTCTGCCCCTGTGCCAACAAAAGTGATAGAGAATTTGGTAAATAGACACAACCAATTTCTCCTATATGTGTGTTTATGTACAAGTGATATTGGATAACACACTATTTTTTCCTATTGATCATCTAGTAATCAATTTTATCATGGCATATAAGAGAAAATGGTTGCAAGAGTTTTCTTTAATCTAGAAGGAGTTGTACATGCATAAGAAGAGTTTGTCTGGTTTAGGAAGTTTAATCATCTTGTTCAAAATCATCCAAATGGATTGAAATGTATTTATGTGTGTTGTGTCTCTCCTTGAGGGAATATTGGTAAAACTTGTGTGGGACAAGTGTGCGAGTCTTTGTTGCGTACCTTTATGGAGTGACCGACTATGTGTTATTTTGGTATGCTATGTGTTCATGATCATCCTGCTATTATTGTTCATTTTGTTGTGGTTTATCAAAGTGATGAGTGGTTGCATGAATTTATGGTTTGTGTGTTGTATATTTCTATCTTTGATCACACACACTCACACACACCCTATGTAACACACCTTTGCTTGTGAATTAGGTTTAGGTTTAAAAGTTATTAGATTAAGAGGAGGTTATCTTGCATGGAGTAATCCAAGTGTTGTTAGAGTGTAAATTACATAGGTGTGATATGTGATATTTAATATGTTGAAATATTGGCCAATACTGAGAGGGGGGGTGAATCAATATTGCTTATTCTTTTAAAATTTTAAAAATTATTAATTAATCATAACAATTTATCAACAAGAATGTACTGAATACGAAAATTTAAATATAACAAGTACACGTACAAGTTACAATTGTGTGAGAGACACCAATCTCTCTTCTTCTGAGAACCAACTCAAGGAGACACCAATCCCATGGTTTTAGAGTACCAACTCTAGGAAGCACCAACTCCCTTGTTTTAGAGGACCAACTCTAGGAAGCACCAACTCCCTTGTTTCAGAGCACCAACTCTAGGAAGCACCAACTCCCTTGTGAAACATGCTTTAACCTGTAGGGCACTGCAATCCTCCCTAGATCCTCCCTACCACCCTCACTGCATAAAATGTTTACAATTTCTTTCTTGGACTCTGCTTCTTCTTTTTATCTTCTAATGTAGACTGCCGAAACACTTTCCTTCTTACCATTTTTCTATGTTTATATAGTCTCTCAAGAGGTATATGATATTGAAACAATGCATCTTTTTGTAAAAGAGCAAATTAACCAATGTGTCTTTTTGTAAAAGAGAAAATTAACCAATGTGTCTTTTTAATAATAAAACATTGCACCTCTTCATTTAATTAACACAAATGATGAATTTTCTATTTATTAATTGATTTTAATTTGAAAAGGCGTCCAAATTGGACAATGATTTTCGTACAAAGATTCTGGAGCAACATAAACACATTTTGAAATTCTACGACATGGGTTTTGAGTAGAATAAGCCCAATTAGCCAACATGCAATCAATTTACCCAAAAAATGTGTGTGGTGGATGGTACAAGAGGTTATTTGAAGGCAACTTGTTGATATTTTTATACCATATCCTTTACACTTGATGTATTCTATTGAAGCACCGGATTTGACCCTTTCTTATTGTATTTAGAGCACAATAACTTCTTTTTGAGGTTCCATTGTATATGTCTTCCAATGATATCTTCATGGGGTGAACAAGCGCTTCACTTCTGTTCAATTGCTTCTTCTGTGAATGGATGCTGGTAACATAATTCAACATAAACTTTGGTTAGGATACTAATATGAATACATCAACATTAATCAAGTTCTCAATGACCATATTTATCCTCTTTCCATTAATGTCAACAACATACACTATGTCCAATATTGACCATATTGGTCTCCTTTGACATCAATTCCAACACAACGTCCAACATTCTCCTCATTTAGCATTGCTAGAAACACAATAAAACCCCCTTATTTCTTAATTGGGTTTTACTGTTTCTCCTCCCCCTTTGACAATAATGACAGAAGGGATGTTTTTTTTTTCTCCCTCTGAGGTTATACTCCCCTTGTCCATGTAATCCTCCTCTAATGAAACCTGTGAAATTCAATTAGATATGGAGATTATCCCCAATTTCTATCTAAGGTATTCCAAAGTACTCCTGGGTAAAGGTTTTGTGAATATATCTGCAATATGTTCTTTAGTATCCACATATTCCACTTTAACAATTTTTTGAGAAACTTGTTCCCTTAAAAAATGAAATTTTATTGGGATATGCTTGTTTTTTGAGTGCATGACGAGATTCTTAAAAATATTTATGGCACTAGTATTGTCACAGTTAAGAAGAATTGGATGATCATACTTTACTTGTAGGTCTTCTAGGGTTTGTTTCATCCAAATTACTTGAGTGCAGCAGGTGGCAACACCAATATATTCAACTTATGTTGTTGACAATGATATAGATGTTTGCTTCTTACTTAGCCATGATATTAGACACTTTCCTAGGAAGAATACTCCTCCACTGGTGCTCTTCCTATCATCCACACTATCATCCTAATCTGCATTAGTATATACATTTAATGTAAAATCTTTTGTTTTTGGATACCATAATCCAAGATCCAAGGTAGCTCTTAGATATTTGAATATCTTTTTTACTTCCTTCAAATGAGTCTCTTTAGGTGCATATTGAAATCTGCCTATTAGTCCTACATCTTGTATGATATCGTGTATTGTTGTTGTTGCATATAGCAGGCTACCAACCATTGATTTGTACATGGTTTGGTCTACCTTTGGTAAATAATCATCTAAGCTTAGTTTGCATCCTGTAACCATGGGAGTGCTCATAGGTTTGCAATCTTCCATTTGAAATTTCCTTAGCATTTCTTTGATATATTTGGTTTGGGATATGGATATCCATTTGTCTGTCTAACTAACTTGTAAACCCAAGAAGAATGTTAGTTCACCGAGCATAGACATCTCAAATTGTTTCTGCATTTCTGTAGGAAACTGTTTGCTCAATATAATAAAATTACTTCAAAAAATGATATCATCCACATATACCACAACAACAATCATATTTTGTTCTTCAATTTTGATATATAGGTTGTTTTCAGTAGTCCCTCTCTTGTATCCTTGTTGTTGTAGATAGTTATCAATCCTTGAGAACCATGCTTTGGGAGCTTGTTTAAGATCATACAAAGCCTTTTTTAGTTTACATACATAATCTTGATTTTCTATCAACTTAAATCCTTCATGTTTTTCTAAATAGACTTCTTCCTCTAAGTTTCCATTTATAAATGCCGACTTGACATCCATATGATAGATTTTGAAGTTTTTGAAGAATGCAAATGCCAAAAACATTTTGATAGCTTCTAGTCTTGCCACCGGGGAAAATGTCTCCTCAAATCCAATTCATTCAACTTTAGAATATCTCTTGCATACTAATATGGATTTATTCTTTATAATATGTCAATTTTCATTAAGTTTATTCTTGAAAATCCATTTTCTCCCTATCACATTTTTGTCTTATGCTCTTAGGACTAGTTACCAGGTCTGATTTTTCTCTATTTGGTCAAGTTATTCATTCATTGCTTTTATCAAATCTTCATTCTTCCTAGCTTCTGAAAATGATTTGGGTTCTACCAAGGAAAGCATTGCCTGTTCTGATTCAAGTGTAAGTTTTCTTCTAGTTTCTACTCCTGCACTTTTATCCCTTATGATTTGGCTTTCAAGGTGATTCTTTTAAACTCTTTTTGATGAAGCTTTTGGCAAGGGTGTTTCTTCCTCATCCTTTTCTTCATCAGTTTGTGGTTCTTTCTCTTGTATTTCTTCAACATCTTCTTCATTTTGTGATTCATCATCTTCTTCATCATGTGATTCACTATCTTCTTTATCATCACTAGTTCTTGATCTCCATTCATGAATTTTTTATTTATCTTGAGATTTGATTTTTCTCAATTTTAGATCATCTACTTTTACAATTGTACTTTACACTATTTTGTGCAATATTAGATTATAGCATCTGTAAGCCTTTTTATTTGGTGAGTAACTAAGAAATATCCGCTCATATGATCTGGAATCAAATTTTCCTAGGTTATCATCATCCCTCTTAATATAACATTTTCTCCTTGTTATCCCTATTTTGTGGGATAACTAAGGAGATTATGTCTCGAGGTACTCAGGTTGCATAAACGGGGTGTCGAGAGACTACATGACCAACAATATCCACTTGCACAGATAGAGACCCTTTTCACCACCACATACGTCAGGATTTTCAGATGGCATCCACCACACCAACTGGCTTTCGAGAGGCACTGGGCCTTGCTCCATGAGGTACAAGTAAGGTATTAATGTGAGTTTCATTTAAATATTTGAGGAATTTTGAGAATGTTGTATCTTAGACTGCTTTAGATTTCATGACATATTCTTGTACATTATGCCTTTTGCCCTATTTCACCTTGGTTGTTGACATTGTGCCCTAGTAAGTGGTCTTCCTCAGGAATGGGTTTACTACTAAGATCTCCCTTGAAGAGCCATCATACCATTCCCAGCCATACTTAACACTTTCCATCACCTAAAACCCCCCCATTTCCTTGTCTCTTGGGATTTTAGGGTGTATTGACCCAATAAGGGGTTCTACCTCAATCTATGGGAAGAAGCGGCTGAAGGCTGAGAGGTATTATTGTTGGTCAAAAAGATAAAATCCTGTATATAGACCTTTTAGATGCTTTTCCCAAGGATCCCCTGAGAAAAAAATGAAATGCTTCTCTATAAGAAAAGGGGAACCCATAAGAAATAAATGATAATGAATGCCTAAAGGGTTAGTTGGAGGATAGGAGGTCTCATCATGAGCCGACCTATCATGATCATGGGTATCTAGTGGTATGACATTACCATCATCTAGCCACCAAGCCAGGGTAGTGGATCTCAATTACACAAATAAGAGAAAGGGGGTATCATCACGAGCCAAACTTATCATTTCTGCAAGGTATTTGTGAGTGAAACTGTCATTATCTGGACACCATGCCAGGACAATGGCCTTCAAATTATTCCTTAAAACATGAAAGAAACAAATAATGGCATGAGGATGGGCTTGGAAAAATTGGAATGGAAACGAAGGTGCCACACACCCTCTACAAAGGCACCCATGAATGAGACACTACAATCCCTTGCATGTCATGAACCCCATGTCCAATGAGTCTTTATACTTAACCACTTCATCCACTTTACATGGCTTAGAAAGGTATCACTTGGGAAATACTCCTTGACCTAATAAAGCACTACCCAATAGGACACCTCATCAACCCTCTCATATCCAGGCTTGGCAAGTCGCATAATGTCTTTGAGCGCTTACTTGTTTAACATGGTAATATTTGATGCACATGCTTAGGTGGCTCATTTATTGGTTTTATTTACTCAACATGATATTTTGACTTGAGATCCTTGGAGGGCTTGTTTATTTGTCTTTGCAGGGCCTAGTTGGTGGATAGTTTTGGAGGAACAAGCCTAGATTGGGCTTCCATGGGGCTTGAAGCCCATAGGTTGGATTCCAAGGGCTCAGCTTCTAGACGAGAGAGATGAAACTTTGGAGGCCTAGCCGATGACTTGAGAGACATAACCTATCCCCTACATGCCAAACTTTTTGGCTATGAGAGGAAAAACACCATCTTTAGAGGCATGACATCACCTAGAAGGGGTAGGGTTTGGTGGTGAGGTTACCACTCATTGAAACATGTAAGTTTTGAGGAGAACAAGGCCTTGACCATGAATATATGGCCTAGATGATTGACATGTGGCCTTTGGAGGCCTAATGATGCTTCTCCAACACCAATGACTTGCTCCTAGTGTCAAAATGTCCCCTAAAGGGGTGATGTCACCTTAAGTTAGGGTTTCCTTTTGTGTAAAAGTGATTTTAAAGATGAATTGTTTAATACTATTTGTGTAAAGGGAGAATATTAGGGTTGTTGACCCCTAATATTGTGGTTTACCCTAAAATTAGGTGGACAAACTATGTTACTAACATTTTGTATAAATAGAGATCATAAGATCTCATTTTGAATCATATCTCTCCCATTTGGAGAGGCCTTGGACTGAAATTATCGCTAACTTTGGATATTTATCTCTTGTTCTCTTGTGTATCGCTACTTTCTTGATTATTGGTTGATGGAAGTGATGTGCTAGCCTTGGAAGGTGTTTCTTTTGCTATTGTGGTGGTTTCTCTTAGAATTTTTCCTTGAATTGGTAAGGATTTTACTTTTTGGTATCATTTGTTATCGAAGACATGGTTATTTTGATAGAAATAGGTGGGAAGTATAAGGGCATACACCCCCACCTTAGCCTCCATCTTATTCTTAAGTATTGTTGATTTAATAAGGGTTTTCTAAGAGAAGTATAAGTGCATACACCCTCTTAGTCTAAATCGTAGCTAGGGATACTTGCCTTGGGGAGTAAGAGGATTTACACCCCCAAGGAGGTAGTACCTCTAGCTCATTATTTTCTTAAATCCATTAACCCAACCATTAAAGGCACTAGACATGGCTTGTTGCATTGTAGATATAAAATTGTTTCTTTGGGAAACGTGAAATTTCATGATTTTGAAGTTGTTCCTAGTGGAATCAGATCTATGCTATAAATGCTTGCTTGAGCCACTAGGGCATTTAATTTCTTCAAGTATTTCTTGCTGCTATTACAAATTTATCCTACATCCATTAGGGATGCAAAAAAACCCTAACCAAACTCTTCAATAACCCCTAATTTGACCATTGAAAATTGCCTAAAATTTTCCCACATAATCTACTAAGTACAACACATGTTTTGGCAAATTTTGAGCAAGTTTTAGTGGTTAAATATCTTGTTGTAATAACAAGTTTGTTACAGCCATAAGACTGATAAATATCACTACAGTTAGCTTTTTAGGACAAACTTTCCTTTTGTGCTAAAGTCTTGTTCTATCATTGTTGAGCTAAACTAGTTTTTACTAGCTTGTCTCGTGCTTATTCAATTGGAATTTTAGCATTTATATTGCAACCCTTATTATATTTTATGTGATAATATATGCCATTGATTATTTCTTCAATTAGGGACAATAATATTAACTTGCTTGTCCACCTAACATTACTATATCCAAGCGTGGCTTTTCTTGTGTCTCGAGCATGTACAAACACCCTTTGTAGGCATCCAAAGACTTGGCAACCTTAAACCACCTGGAGACGAGTCATCAAATCCATATTTACTCTTCCATTATTGACCTTTATGGGGATACTTATCTTCCTTCCATTTCATCCATCTCAATCCCCTAAGGGTCACCGGGATTACCTCCCTAGAGTGACCTAGTCACCCTTGAAGCACGAGACCTATCGAGGTGACATTGAGTACAATTTCCCTTAGTTGTCACCACTTGGTGGTTGGATCAGAATTTTCCAAACCTAAAACTTACGCGATAAATTTTTTGCGCCATTGCCGGGGAGGATTTTGAATCTTCTTCCGAACCCTAATGACACTTTGGCAAGCTATCCCAAAGCCTTTTTCCTAGCTTTCCTGGCAACTCCACCCAAGGGACATTCCCTTTCCACCTTTCTTGATGAGATCTTCTCAAATATCATCTAGCGACTCCACCTTCCTAGAACCCACCTTATCCCTTTCCACCCTTGGATGAGCCTTGATATCATCTGGTGACTCCATTGAGGTATTATCCTAAGTAATGGAAACATGGCTCTATGGTGCTTTCATGAAGCATACAAATCCCTGGATCTCAAATCTATTCATGGATATCCAAACAAGTTCCCGATAAACCAATTCGATCTCCTCCTAAAGTTTGATGGTAATCCATTGTCGGTCGTAGCTCACGTTGTTGAGTTTACCAAAAGCATCTGCATTTTGGGTGCACAACATGAGGATGTATGCATGCAGTTTTTCTTGTTGTCCTTGGGGAGTGAATAGAGGGTTTGGATCAAGAATTCTTGCAAGCCAAAAAGAATATCTTCTTTGATGATCCTCATTAGATAGTTCATTAAACGTTGGGGACCAAAATTTCAAAGTCTTGAAGATACAATTCAGGACCCGGAGGATACTTTTTTGAGAGAAGGTTTTAACCTTGATCCTATTGACTACTTGAGAGGAATGCTTCTTCCAATTTTTTTTGAAATAAGAGTTGAAAAACAAGAAGATGACAACAACAATGAGGAAAGTTTTGGGTGCCTCAAAGAAAGCACAAAAGAAGATGATGAATTTTGTGAACAAATAATGAAACTTTGTCCGTGTTATCGCGCAATTTGTACTTTGATAGAAGGAAAGGTAAAAGGAAAGCAAATTGGCATAACTTGAGGTTATCCTATCACTGTCACCTGAATAGGATTCCTCTTTCTATTTAGGGTTGTAGGCCTAGGGGAGACATCCCTGATGACCCAGTGGTTTGAGAAGGCAAGGTCAAAATGGATAATAAAATATCCCCTCTCACAACTCACCACCGATCAAAAAGTCTCGGTTTTATAACCAATGAAATGATAATATATCAAGGTGTACCTGTCCATAACAAAGCAACAAGAAACTATATATATTTGCAAGTACACTTGCTGGTTAACACTTCATAAAACCATAGACTTTCTCAATAAAAGCAATTGGTTGATAATGATGAAGTAAACAAAAAATTATAACAACAATATTTATAAGGAAATACTTCACAATGATTGCCTTGAAACAACTTCAAAATGACTAAGAATAATCAACCATTAACATCATAATACTAGCATTTATTAGAAGTAATCAAGACAATGCAATAATCAACCCTTTAAATTTCTTTTAGAAGCTTTTAATGCTACAATGTATGGTTGTAGCTTAATTTAGTAACAACATCAATAATGTTAGTGGGTTAGGCTATTCTAGTGTTATAAATGGTTAGTAGGAAGCTCAAGGTATAAGTTTTGATGGTTGTTTTGATCAATCATTCACCAAGAAGGATTGGACTAGTGCTTTAGGGAAAATGGAGTCAATGATGTGGCAACAAATTTTGAAGAGAAATAATGATAGTAGGAGAGTCAAAGACAAGAGATATTGATAGATTGGAGTGTTGGTAACCCAAGGCTCCAATTATCAAACCCTAGGGGAAACTAGCTACTAAGGTGTAGGTAACCCTAGGCCTTAGTAGATTTCCTCCGTCTTTAACTCAATGATGAAGTAAAAATTGGCTAAGATGGAGAAATGGATACTAAGGTGTTGCAATGACAAGGCCCTATCAAATGCTTCAAGAAAATTGGCCTCTTGACAAGATCTAGTAGGTGAAGGATTTTAAAGCTAGGACAATAACATGTGCTAGTCTTCCTAGTGTTTAATCAAGAAATTTCATAATATTTAATGTAAATGCAAGATAAATAAGATGATAACCATTCAATTAAGAAGAATTGTATAAATGTCACTTACATACATCAAGAATCATCAAGAAAAACCCTAGTTGAACACATCCACCAAGAAACTTTCCAAAATACTCCAAATTTAGACTTCCTCAACAAGTGCGCCTATAATTTCAGCCAAGAAATCCTAGATAGGGTGCAAATTTCAGTCCTCACAAGTGTGAGTGAAAGATTATGAATAATACAAGGGCTAAAACCCTTATTTATACAATATCAATGACCAAAATTAGGTCAAAAAGGTCGACATGACTAGTTACACATAATATCCAGTTTTTACATTAAATGTCATAAATAAACCCTAAATCAAGCTGTAAATATGACTTCATGCACTTTTAGGGTGATATTAGGCCCTTTAAGGGCAACATTGGCCTCTTGGAGAAAAAATTTAGACCTCCTCGGGCCTCAGGATCCTACCACATGTGCCACTTGGTACACAACTGCATCCAAAGTATCCAAAATGTTGGGTGATGTCATGGGTGACCTGGGTGATGTCATGGGCCTTCCAAGACCTACATCATGGTGAAAACGGAAATACCCCCCTAGGTCTAAGCCTGCCAGGCTGTCCCTGGTGGAATGCCCTACTCTCTCTCCGGTGCAAACCCCTGATTTGTCTCTGCCCCTGGCTGGGGTCTCAACATCCATCTGGTGGGATTTTAGCCATATGGAGGTCTGAATTAATCATCTCCCCATATGTACCTGTTCATCGGGTGTGGCCCTGCAACATCAAAAAATACACCCTCCATGGGCTCATAAGTCACATGGATCATATCAATGTCAATCACATCTAATCATCAAGTTATTTAAACATGTGTATGAAACCCCTTTTACCCAGACAAGTGCTCAAAGACGTTATGCTATTCTACAAGCCAAGTTTGGAGGGGACACTAGGATTTCCTATTGGGATAGTGCTCATTGGATGTGGGATGTTTCCGGGTGAATTCAAATCCAAGCCATGTACGTGGATGAGGTGGTAAGGGATGTCTGGGAAATGGTTGCGGTGATAATCAGGGAAATATATGGGTTACTTGTGGGTGCCTCTTAAGAGGGTGAGATGCACCTTGTCATGGATGCAAATGTTTCCAAGCCTATTCATGCATTTTATCTTTTATTCTTATTTTCTTTTTCTTTCAAGAGACTAGTTGGGGGACATTGCCTTGGTGTGGTGACCAGTGGTGGTAATGTTACCCACAAGCATTTCACGGAAATGAGAAGAATAGCTCGTGATGAGACCCCCTTTATATTGGCTATGCCACCAAGAGCCACTACCCTAGTGTGGTGATCGGTTGAATGGTAGTTTCATACTACTACATGCCCATGGACCTAATAGGTTGGCTCGTGATGAGACCCCCTATTCTCCAACTAGGTCTTGATTTATTATTTTTATGGGTCTCTCAGTTTCTTGCTGAGAAGCCTTTTATTGCTTTCTCGGGGATCCCTAGGCGAAGCATCTCAAGGTTTCATTCTTTTGGATTTTATATTTTCCAAACTACTTTTACCCTCTGGGCCTTTAGCCCCTTCTTCCAACAAGGTAAGGTACAACCCTTGGATAGTTTAGCCAACCCAATGCCCGGACCAATGTATGGGATGGATGAGCAGGAAAAAGATGAAAAGTGGTAAGTATGGTGGGAATGAATGATGACCTTTCATGAATCTCCCCAGTGGAAACTCAAACCCTATGGGAACCAGATTACTAGGGAAACCTATCATTCCCCCTAGGTATGGTCAAGTAGAAAGGCATAAGGTACAAGCACATGTTAGAAGAAAAAATAATTAAATGCACATATTCAAATGTTTTGAGAATCAGTGTGACACATACCATGATACCCAAACTCATTACCTCATGGAGAAAGACCCACTACTGCTGAAGGACCATGCCGATATGATGGATGCGCTACTGCTGAAAAGGTGGAGGTGCTAAAGAAGAAGAAGTATGGGCCCTCTAGGGCCAGGTTCAAGTCAATATGGCTCTCGGTACTCCATGTATAGGACCTGTGGGCCTCGAGACATAATCTCCTTAGTTATCCCTAGGCTAGGGGATAACATTCCTAACAAGAACTTCCTGGTTAAGTTCTTTTAATAGAGAGAAGAAGAGTATGACACCGTCATCGAAAATTATGAGAAAAGGCCTACCCTAAACTCAACCTGGGAAGTGGCCGTTGTGTATTTTGGAACAATATCATTATACAACGATGTGACTGAGAAGTATGGGTACTAGGAAAACTTCTCTAATGATGATGAACCTCTCACCATGCTCAAGGAAGTATACAAAATTGTTAGAGATCAACATCAAGATGGTGAGTTCTCTGATCCTATTTACGAAGATTCGATTAAAGAATGGATCCATGGAAAATTTTCCAAGAAAAGAAGACCTTGATGAGCATAAGGATACATTGAATTCTGTACTACTATCTGAATAAGAAGATGTCCTTCTGCCTTGTTTTCCTCTTGTACGTGAAGTTGAAACAACTAGCCTTAGTGATGTAGAATTTAAAGATTCTGTTGAAGTTTCCCCAACCTCTACTTCTCCTACACATCGAGAAGAGAACATCATGAGTTATAATACTTTTGAAAACTTTGATGATGCTTTGTTCCATGACTTTGGAAATGAATAAAAATTCCAAAAGGATCTCGATGAGGTTTCTCTTGCAGAAGGCTCGAATGAGACATTGATATCTATTTTCCCTTTTAAATAGAATGAAGTCCTCTAGTATTGTGAAGAAGTAATCAACTCCTATGATGCAAATAAATTCATGGAACAACCCTCGGATATAGTTGATGACCACATTGATGATTTCATACAGGTTGGGAGACATAGATGGGATGTCGATTGCTTAATTATTGATAGATATCCCATTTATGACATTAAGGGTAGCCCTCAGGCAGAGGGGTTTGAAATTTCATCTTTAGAGGATTGGTCTTTGTGCATGTATGATTTATATATTTGACATCCTGGTGATGATATGGTTATATATTTGTTCATCCCCTTCAAGGATGACTTGTCGCAACATACTCTGAGTGATCTTCAGTCATCCCTTGATACATACCCTTTTGAGGATGCATATTTGTTCTATGAGGAATTTCAACCATTGTGCTCATATTTTGATAGACACCAGGTCATGGACAACCCAAAGCAGTCCGAGGTCTGCACTATAAAAAATAAGCACTTTCATGTTGATAATTTGGGTAGGGATTTAAAAAAAAAAAGAGATGTTTCCTAAGTCCGACGGAGGAGTTTTTCTCTAGGGTTGTGCCTTACCCTGTTTCCTCTTGTTTGGGAAATCATAGGGTTTTCTTGTCCTTTCTCATCCTTAAGGGAGCAGTGATTTGCTGAGTGAATATGAAGACAAACTTTTTTCTACATATGGTATCCCTCTTCAGAGATGGATTGATCAGGCTTGTGGCTACACTTTCAAACAGGATGATTGGGCTGATGGTTTCTATCTCCAGCATGATTTCCTCCCTCCCACCCATCTCCATGAGTTTTTTTTTGAGATTGATTATATATCCATTTATGCTCATGATCATTGTGTGCTGGACTTATCTTTATTGTTTCACATGATCAAGCATAGGAGGGGATACTTTGATGAGATGATCAACTGGTTGCAATGGTTGTACGACTTCACTAGACATCATCTATCACCTTATCTTCAGGGCCTCGAGGCCCCATGTAAGTAGGTAGGTCATCTTTATTTCCTTGCATTTGCATATTGATTTTATCATATTAGGTCAAATGCATTTCATTTTCATTTTGATCTAGTTGCATATTGTTTCATGCTTAGTTTATAAATTTTTGAAAAAATGCTAAAATTTTCTTTTCTAGATTAGTTTTTAATTTTGGATTTTTATGTATATGGATGAATGATGATAGCACCACCCTAGATGCTCTGCTGATTTTTTCTGATTTTTCGTAGGAACATGTCTACCAGGAGATGATGCAGTTCTCATGGACTCTATGGCGAACACATGTCCCCAAGTAGGAGCCAGATGTTATCATCATTATGTGGGATAACTAAGGATATTATGTCTTGAGGCCCTCAGGTTGTAGATATGGAGTGTCGAGAGACTACATGACCAACAATATCCACTTGCACAGATAGAGATCCTTTTCACCACCATAGAGGTCAGGATTTTCAAATGGCATCCACCATATCGACTGGCTTCCGAGAGGCACTCAAATTTTCTCCATGAGGTACAAGTAAGGTATTATGGTGAGTGTCAATTCAATATTTGAGGCATTTTTAGTATGTTGTATCTTAGACTACTTTAGATTTCATGACATATGCTTGGACATTATGCCTTTTGCCCCGTTTCACCTTGGTGGTTGATATTGTGCCCTATTAAGTGGTCTTCCTCGAGAATGGGTTTGCTACTAAGAACTCCCTTGAAGAGCCATCGTACCATTCCCAACCATACTTACAACTTTCCATCACCTACCCCCCGCCCCAACCATTTCCTTGTCTCTTGGGATTTTAGGGTGTATTGACCCAAGAGGGGGTTGTCCCTCATTCTATGGGAAGAAGGGGATGAAGTCCCAAAGGGATTTTTGTTGTTCAAAAAGATAAAATCTTATATATAGACCTTTCATATGCTTCACCTAGGGATCCCCTGAGAAAGAAATGAAACGATTCTCTGTAATAAAAGGGGGACCCACAATAAATAAATGATATTGAATGCTTAAAGGGTTAGTTGGAGGATAGGAGGTCTCATCATGAGCCAACCTATCATGATCATGGGTATCTAGCGGTATGAAATTACCATCATCTGGCCACCAAGCCAAGGTAGTGGCTCTTAGCTACACAACTGAGAGAAAGGGGGCCTCATCAAGATCCAACCTCTCATTTTCACAAGGTATTTGTGAGTGACATTGTCATTATTTGGACACCACACCAGGACAATGACCTTCAACTCATTCCTTAAAACATGAAAGAAACAAAGAATGGCATGGCGATGGGCTTGGAAAAAATGCATTGCAAATGAAGGTGCCACACACCTTCTACAAATGCACCCATGAATGAGACACTAAAACCCCTTGTATGTCATGAACCCCATGCCCAATGAGTATTTATCCTTAACCAATTCATCCACTTTACATGTCTTAGAAAGGGATCACTTGGGAAAAACTCCTTGACCTAGGAAAGGTCTACCCAATAGTACACCTCGTCAACCCTCCTATATCCAGGCTTGGCAGGTGGCATAATGTCTTTGAGCACTTACTTGTTTGACATGGTAATATTTTATGCACATGCTTAGGTGGCTCATTTATTGGTTTGATTTACTCATCATGATATTTTGACTTGAGATCCTTGGAGGGCGTGTTTATTTGTCTTTGTAGGACCTAGTTGGTGGACAATTTTGGAGAAACAAGCCTAGCTTGGGATTCCATGGGGATTGAAGCCCACAGGTTGGATGCCAAGGGACTGCATTCCAGATGAGAGAGATAAAACTTTTGAGGCCTAGATGATGACTTGAGAGACATAACCTATCCCTTACATGCCAAACATTTTTCCTAGGAGAGGCAAAACACCATCTTTAGAGGCATGACGTCACCTAGAAGGGCTAGGGTTTGGTGGCGAGGTTACCACTCATTGGCACATGGAAGTTTTGAGGATAATGAGGCCTTGACCATGAATAGATGGCCTAGACGATTGACATGTGGCCTTTGGAGGCCTAATGATGCTTATCCAACACCAATGACTTTCTCCTAGTGTCAAAACGTCCCCTAAAGGGGTGACGTCACCTTAAGTTAAGGTTTCCTTTTGTGTAAAAGTGATTTTAAAGATTAATTGTTTAATATTATTTGTGTAAAGGTGAAATATTAGGGTTGTTGACCCCTAATCTTGTGGTTTACCCTAAAATTATGTGGACAAACTGTGTTAGTTAGTGACATTTGGTATAAATAGAGATCATACGATCTCATTTTGAATCATATATCTCCCATTTGGAGAGGCCTTGGACTGAAATTTTCTCTAACTTTTGTTATTTCTCTCTTGTGCTCTTGTGTATGGCTAGTTTCATGATTATTGGTTGGTGGAAGTGATGTGCTAACCTTTGAAGGATTTTCTTTTGCTATTGTGGTGGTTTGTCTTAGCATTTTTTCTTGAATTGGTAAGGCTTTTACTTTGTGCTATCATTTGTTATTCAAGACAAGGTTGTTTTTCTAGAACTAGGTGGGAAGTATAAGGGCACACAACCCCACCTTAGCCTCCATATTATGATTAAGTATTATTGATTTAATAAGGGTTTGCTAAGAGAAGTATAAGTGCATATACCCTCTTAGTCTAAACCCTAGCTAGGGATACTTGCCTTGGGGAGTAAGAGGATTTACACCCTCAAGGAGGTAGTACCTCTAGATCATTCTTTTCTTGACTCTAGTAACCCAATCATTAAAGGCACTAGTTATCACTTGTTGCATTGGAGATATACAATTGTTTCTTTGGGAAACATGAAATTTCGTGATTTTGAGGTTGTTCCTAGTGGAATAAGATCTATGCTATAAATGCTTGCTTGAGCCACTAGGGCATTTCATTTCTCCAAGTACTTCTTTCTGATTTACAAATTTAACCTACAACCATTAGGGATGCAGAAAAACCCTAACCAAACTCTTCAATAACCCCTAATTTAACCATTGAAAATTGCCTAAAATTTGCCCACATAATCTGCTAAGTACAACACATCTTTTGGAAAGTTTTGAGCAAGTTTTAGTGGTTAAATATCTTGTTATAATAAAAAGTTTGTTACAG
>ML804121.1:274818-285053 GCA_009831015.1 Picea engelmannii
ATATATATATATATATATATATATATATATATATATATATATATATATATATATATATATATATATGGATAAAACAATATCTAATTAGGTATACAACTAAGAATTGATTCCATGGTTAATGAGTAATTAAATTAAAGAATTTTTAACGTGGATTTTGTTTTATAAATTCTCATGTTACCTTTAGGATTTAACTTTGAATTAGATCTAGAAACGGTTCCTTGCTGATTAATTTCACTACACCTTCTATGGAAAATCTAGGTTAATATCACAAGGAGGTTTTGCATGCGCATGCACTATGTTAGCGGTCAACAACTGTCGCCAAGGTAGTTCCCTTCACATCATGACAAATTTCATTAAGTTCACCTTTAGATCTAGGGTAAAGTGTGATGGTATTGAAATTACTAGTGATCGCTAAAATCTAGGCACGGTCTCAAATTGTCGTTAAGTCAAATAAGACAAAATGATTAAGGTGAACTATTATCGAACCTAAGTTTCTTTAAGTGGAATATACTCATAGGTTTCTTCAGGTCACTTACTCTTGTTATATTTTATTTATTTTAGAAAGGGTCCCAACTGCTATGGGAATTCACGAAAGCAAGAAGGGTTGATATTCAACCATTAGTTAATGCCTTCTAAACTCCGGCGTCTAGAAAATTCAATTAAATGGATAGGAAAAGAGCATAGGAAAAGGATTTAGATAAGAAAGTGAACCTTAGTTCAAAGGGAAATTAGAGAGTCACTACTCTAATGCTCAAAGAAAATACTCACAAGTAAGGTGGATTTCACGACTAACAAAAAAATGCCTTATTTGAGGTAACCAAATCCAGACATTACATGAATAAAACTTGACAAGTGTATGGAAGCACAACTAGTCTGGTATATACTTTGGAAGGAAACAAGATGGGAATATAGAGACTCTAGTGCATATATGAATGTGATCTTGGGTAAGGAACTGATGCTAAAATGTTGTTTGGCCAAGCCACAATGAGAGGAGAAGGGGGGTTACATAGGTAGACAAGGTTAGAGCGCACATGGATGAAGCACTTTAAGGGTTTCATTTATTATAAGAGAAGGCACAAACCACTAAGGTACAATCCTATCATAATCTATTTTTTTTCATCTAATCTATATATAAAGTGCATCAAATCCATATATAAAGTATAACAATCCATATACCTGAAGTGAGTAATTTCCACTTTGGTAGCCACTAAGGGATTCTAAGCTAAGTGATCCAGATTTTATGAGCAGAACGAAATGAACACAAATTATTATTATTATTAAAACAAAGACACAAGGAACAATAACAAAGATACAATAAAACTGGCTTCTATTCAATAAGGAAATATGTTGAAACTGTAAAATGCAGACTATAAACAAGCTTGCTAGAATGGTGGTAGTTGCGCTCATTCACAAGAAGATGATTACAATGAGGCTCTCAAATCATTTTTACAATAAACCCTAGACATCCAAAAACCTAACCCTAGGAGATGAAGCACCAAAATTCATGTGGGCCCCATTGGGGTAAGTTAGTACATGAACTTCTGAGGGTCGTAACTTTTGTATACGATATTTGTTTTAGGCACACGATATCATGTTGGAAAGGTATATCCAAGGACTACACTTTATGTCGTCAAACGCTGATTCCATCTACACTTTGATTGTGGTGAGACCTAAAAACATTGTTTAGGGCCTCAAAACGAACCCGGAAGTTCAGAATCTGAAAACTAGGAAAAAACTACCAAACTGAAAAACTACTAAGATGGGCCAGCTGGAAGAGGAGGGTGGCCATCGATATCCATATATATCAATCCTCCCCCCTTAGGAATAAATGGTCTCCATTGCATTGAGTTCCCCTATCAAATGAGGAAATTTCTGTTGAATTTGGCCTTGGGTGAGCCACTTGCCTTGGTGTAGGAGCTGCCTTACTTTGACAACCCGATAAAGATGGATCCTCTGCTGGCAAGTTCCCTTGATTTGTGTTTCCACGATATGATGAGTGGATTCCTGTTCCATGCAATTAGAGTTGAGATCTATTGGTGTCAATTGTTCTTTTATCTCTGATGTCTCCAATAAAGGTGGAAAATATGGTTGAAGGAGATCGAAATTGAACACTAGGTGCAAGCCAAGGAAGGGGGGAATTTTGAGCTCAAAAGAATTATTGCCCACAACCTTGGTGATGGTGTAAGGTCCATAATGAAGTGGACAAAGATTATGATGGGGACCTGTAAGGATTTATTTCTGCAAGTGCAACCAAAATTCGTCTCCCACCTTAAACTTATGTGGCACCCGATGTTGATCATGGCGTTGATTTTACTTGGCATTGGACTTCTGTGAAATATCTTGAACCTATTGGCGGATGTACTAGATATGCTCAATGAACCAGGTGGATTTTTCAGCTTCAGTTGGAGCGTGTGACGAGTCGGCCTGGGTGGCCCCAAGGGGTAGTGCAACATCCATGGGACCCAATGTTTGAAATCCCAACCCCACCTAAAAGGGGTTGTGGTCGGTTTAGATATGTATCGATAGATTGTAGTTGTGCTAAAAATGGGGAAGAATCTCATCCCATGTGCGTGGGTGCTTGGAATTGTACATGCACAGAATATGCACGATCATCCGGTTGATGACCTTGGTTTGGCCATCTGTCTGGGGGTGGAAAACAATGGATTTGGTGAGCTTGGTGTCCAGTAGTGACCAAAGGATCGACCAGAATGTGATAAGGAACCGACTGTCATGATCTGATATATTGGGTCGTGGGATCCCAAAATGTACCCACACTCATTCAAAGAAGAGCTTGGCAGTGGCCTCCGCTGTGATGATTTTCTTGCAGGCGGTGAGAATCACCATCTTGGAAAAGAAATCAACAACCATAAAAACACAGTCATTTCCCCATTTGGTGGACAGAAGGCCTGATATGTAGTCCATTCAGATGGATTCCCAGGGGCTGTCAGGAGTAGTCATAGGGGTGTACATTCCTTGTTTCTTAGTGGTCGGTTTGGAAATAGCACAGGTAGTGTAGGACACAATATACTTGCTAAAATCTTGTCGAAGTTTCAGTCGATAGAAATGTTGTTGCAACACTGCCATTGTATTTTCTACGTTGAAGTGTCCTACCATTGGAATGTAGTGGGATTCCCAAATCAACTTCCCTCTCTCACTTGATGGGACGTAGAGATGGCCTATATGGCATAACAACCCATCCTAAAGATGGAAATTAGTGACAATTGTGTTTGCGCCCAACATCTGGTAAGTGGTGGTGAAGTCAGGATCTTTCTCATAGAGGTGGGGCTATCCGAAGGTCTCATGGCCGTAGGAATATAACAGCATGGTGAGTTCCGTGATTGGAGTTCGACTGAGGAAATCAACGACCCAATTGGTACTTCATGTCTTATACTTGATGCGATGTGGAACTACTACACGTATGTGGATCACTTCTGATGGAAGTCATTTTTCAATTTACCTTGTGTCTACATGAACTGCAATGACTTATGATCAATGTGGATGACTATCTCCTTCCCAAGAATGTAATGTCGCCACTGGCGATAGGATTTCACAATGGAGTACATTTCTTTGTTGTAAGTAGGGTACTTATGGATGACATATGAAAATGTCTCACTATGATAGGCCATGGGGTGGTTGTGCTCAGTGAGAACTGCGCCCATAACATAGTCTTAAGCATATGTCTCAATCTCAAAGGGTTGTTGCAGGTCAGGTAATGAAAGCAGTGGGGATGAGCACAAGCACTAATTCAAATAATCAAACGCTTGATGTTGGGACATGCCCCACACAAAATTTTCCTTATCACCACCCCTGGTTACTTGCTTGAGGGCCCATGCAATATGGGAGAATCCCAACACAAACCTGTGATAGAAATTGACAAGGCCTAAGAAGCTCTGAAGCTTAGTGAGCATGGTTGGGGCTGGCCAGTCATGGATTACCTGGATCTTGGCTAGATCCATGTGCACACCATGCTCATCAACAATGCATCCTAGGTACTGGACCTTGTTCATGCTGAAGGAGAATTTTTATAAGTTGGCATATATCTTGTGCTGTCACAGGGTGTTCAAAACCTACTGAATATGTTGTAAGTGTTCCTCTCAAATCTTGTTGTAGATGAGGATGTCATCTAGATTCACCACTACAAATGAATTGGTGAAAGGTCGCAAGATATCGTTCATCATCCTCATTAAAGTTGTGGGGGAATTTTTCAAACCAAAGGGCATGACCAACAATTCAAATATACCTTCTTTTTACTTGAAGGTAGTCTTCCATACATTTGTCTTCTCTATTGGGACTTGATGGTAGCCAAAATTCAGATCAATCTTACTAAAGTATTTTTCCCCCTTGAGTTGATCAAGGAGATCATCGATTTGGGGAATTGGGTACCGGTTCCTAAATGTGATTTTATTTAGGGCCCAATAATCAATGTAGAGTCGCCAGGTCCTGTATTTCTTCTGCACCAGCATGATTGGGCTTCCACAAGGCGATGAGTTGGGTCGGATCTGCCCCTTGTGTAGAAGTTCTTGGATCTTCCACTTGATCTCCTCATTTTCTAATAGAGAGTGATGATAGACTGGCCCATTGGGCAGCGATGAGCCGGGGGTTAGATCTATGGAATGATTTACTTGACAGTGCAGAGGTACCCCAATAAGTCAGGAGAAGATGTATTTGCATTCTTCCATGACCTTATCCACTTGCTTCTGCTGCATGGAGAGATCGGTTGTGGAGGCCCTCGATGTGGCTATAATATTTCGCACACTCTGAGAGAGAATCATGAATAAGACAAACTTTTTCAGTCTGAGAGATAACCTTCCTGCATTACTTGGAAGAGATCAAGGAAATATCACTAAGTGGGACTACCTCGGGTATCCTGTACAATTTCCTATTCAAAGTGATAATAACACTGCAAGGCCTATACTCATATACAACATGAAATTTCCATAAATAAGGTTGGTCTAAAAGAACATCACAAACTTCAAGGGGAGTAACATCACACAATACCTCATCTTTGAAGGGCTTGATGTCATATGACAGGCGACACTGTTGGATGACGCGAAGATCGCTTCCTTGACAAAGCCATCCGATGGTGCAGGGATGCAGGTGCGGTGTTGTCAATATGGATAACCACTTGAAGAAATTCACTGAGATGAGGTTCTTATGGCTATCGCTATCAACAATGAAGTGAAGAATGGTGCCTTTCAACCACATCTGTGAATGAAAGAGGCGCTCGCCTTCCTCTGGCTCGTCAGGTTCACTGGGTTGGATCTTGGTGGTAGCAATGATGGCATTGGGTTATGATTCAATGATCTATCTCCCCTTTTCTGGTTCTGAATCAGAGTCGAAACCCACATCTGATTCATATGCTTTCATCTCAGCCACCAATGACTGCTTTGAGTGGAAAACAACAGTGTTATACCAGGGGCTCATATGGAAGTCACACCACTTTTCGGTATCTTTTTTCGTCTTTCCATTGTCCTTCTTTGCTTGTGTCTTAGACTAGTTTTCATGAGGCTGTCCATATTTGAATTTCCCTTTGTTCTATGAGTTGGGGCTTCCCTTTCCCTGCTTATGCTATGAGGGGTTCCTAGACCCAAACTGTCGTGTCTTTTGTTTAATCTTCTGCTCAATTTTGATGGCATATCGATAGGCCGTGCCCAAGGATGAGATGTCCAGAAAATCGATTTCTTCCTGGATGTATCTATGCATACCACTATGATCACCAGATGTCACTCAAAATATTTGATACCCACCTTGGTGCGCAAGGTATGGAATATATTTGTGAACTCTAGCACTGCTTGGTCCATTTCTCACCGCAGTGTGGTCCATTTTGTATACAGGTTGTCATGACTTCCAACATGGTAGTATTTTTCCTTAATAGCATCCCATAAGGACTCCCAAGTGAGTGTGACTGTAAATAATGAGGGTTCCTCTGTTTCCTTTTTCTCACAGAAAGTCTCCCACCAATCTTTTACACGAGGAATGACTTTAAGGAGTGATAAAGTAATCTTTTCTCTATTCGAAAAGTTATGTACAAAAAAATAACCTTCTAGCAAATTCAACCATTTGTCTACAACATCTGCGTCTATATGAACTTAAAATATAGGAATATCAAAGTTTATCTATACCTTGAAGGGGGTGGCACCTCCACTCGATAAAGATGTGTTGGCTATTGGTAGTCGTCGAAGGATTTGCACAAAATTATCCATCATCTTGTTCCTCTGTTGCACGAGGGATTCCTCAAGCAATAGTTTGAAAGGATATACTATCCCATAATCTTTATTTTCTCCCACCATGGAAGGTCTCTTAGGCATGCGAGATCTTTTTTCCTCAAGAGAACAAGCTCGAGACCGAATTCTTTGTACCCTGACCTCGTCGGGGACATGCACTAAGAACAACAAGTAGCATACCACTCTTATACCACTGATCCAAATTTTATGAGAGGAACAAAATGAAAAAAGATTATTATTATTATTAACAGAGATACACAAGGAAAAATAACAGAGATATAGTAAAAATGACTTCTATTCAATAAGGAAATATGTTGAAACTGTAAAATGCAAACTGAAAAACAAACATACTAGAATGGTGGTGGCTTATCTCTGAGATGAGATGTGACGGCTATGCTCATTTGTAAGAAGATGATTACATTGAGGCTCTCAAAACCTTTTTACAATAAACATGAATGAAAAAATCTTATACATCCAAAAACCTAACCCTAGGAGATGAAGCGCCAAAATTCGTGTGGGCCCCGTTGGAGTAAGTTAGTACATCAACGTCCCGAGGTCGTAACTTTTGCATACGATCTTCGTTTTAGGTGCACGATAGTCTGTTGGAAAGGTATATCCAAGTAATACACATTATGCAGTCAAAATTTGACTGAATCTATAGTTTGACTGTGGTGAGACCTAAAAACGTTGTTTAGGGCCTCAAAACGACCGCGAAAGTTCAGGACCCGAAAACTAGGAAAAAATTGTCAAATTGAAAAATTGCCAAGATGAGCCAGTTGGAATAGGTGGGTGACCACTGATATCCATTTGGATCAGTAAGCATCCTAGAATATACAAGAGATATACTTAAGCATAGTATATATAGTAGGATATGGTGACGAAAAATGGCTTTTCCCTCTACTAAAAAAATTATCCTACGCCAACTTTAGTCTTTGGTGAATATCAAAAAGGAAACTCACTCCTAGAAGCAACACGATATTGGTATGCATAGAGGATCTGGTAGAACCTTTCCTTGAGCTACAAAGGTACTACCACCAGTATTCGATCATTTCATCCCTGGTATGTGATATCCTCTTCTCATTGATTAACATTTGTTGTTTGGTAACACAAACAACATAGAAAAAACTAAGGCTAAAAAATGCATAAACCTTAGAATTTGGTACTTGTTCATTTCCTTACACAAATTATAATAGATTAAATTAATCAAATAAATAAATTTAAAATAGAATGAGGTCTATAAAATGAAATGAACTCTTTTCCTAGGTTAAGTTATGTATTATGCAGGTAGCACTTCTAATCTTGCTTCATTCTTGATTGCCTACGGGCTGGGCTGGGCTACGATATGCCTCAAAATACTTACACTTGAGAAGACTTAAGGCTACATGAGAAGGCATGACCTTGCAATAGGTGATATCTACCTTGCATGTAGAGGAAATTTGAGGCAATTTAACGAACGATGCATACTATTGATCTGCTATATGAGGATGTGAACAATGCAGACTATTGATCTATCGGGAAATGGTGGAATGGGTTGAGCTTGTGGAACATTCGACAAAAACACAATAACACATTTGGAAATGGAGGGAGGAATAAGCGATGTTTTATAATGCTCTAATGAACTGGTGCATGTTTTTAACATCAGGGTGTTAGACATAAATTAAACTTCTAAATGTCTGGTGAAACTTTGAGACGTGTGATACTATGTCAGGGTCTTAAATATAAGCAAGGTATGAGCAGTATGAGGAACAATTTTCATGTCAGGGGGTGTTAAATATATGCAACACATTTAATAATGTGAGTAGGTTTCAAATTTATGAATTTTACATTTTTAAATGAATTTAAAACTTTGACAAATGCTAAAATAAATTCAAACACATCAGGGGAAATTATGTTCCATCACGATGTCTCTGCCAATGAAAAATTTGATTTCAAAATTTCAAAAATAAATTTTGTTTTGCAAAAAAGTTAAATTAATTATATATTTTATAAAATCTTGGAAATGGTTGGTAAATGTTTTGTAAAACGAACTCCTTAATATCAATTTAGAGGTAACTTTACATCTTGGTGATTGCTATATTACCTTCTTTGGCAGGTACTAATAAGCACAATTGAGTTAGTTAATTATTTTATTGTAAGAATGAAAAGGGATTAGAGAATAAATCATTGGAGGTTGTCATATTGATGAACCACTAAACCCTCAAGTCTCTTTTCACCATCGCAATATTACTATAACCTCAAACAATAAGGCTATGTACTTATAATAAAAAACAACCTTAGGAATAGTTGTTGCTGGAAGTACTTGCAATTTTTTATGCTACTCTAGTTACTTTATCGGGTTTGACTCTATACAAATGAAGTTTTTAACGTTGTTATTGCTAACTTCTCATAAATCATGATCATTTGATAATGTAAGAATATTTAAGTAAATATCAAATCATTCAATAAGAGATAATTTGTCTATTGTGCCTATGGGAGGAGTTGAAGTTGATTTTGGTGCATATTGAATGAAAACATTGGGAAAGTTTGATATAAATATGGAAGAACTACACAATTTGTTTTTTGGATAGTTCCAAAGATTTATTCTCTAGGTTATTTAATCTTCATCATTGAAGACCAATTCCCTAATATATGGGAAATCGTCAAACATTGACAAAGAATGAGGATTCACTTATAACAAAATACAATTGACACCCATAAGTTCAATAATTCTATGCAAAAAACATGTAAACAATGTAACATCATAATGCAAATTGATTGTTAATTGCATATTGGCAATCTCTATTCCAACAATGGCATCCCCTATTTGGAGTGGGATCCACCCAGACATATATAACATAGTTACCCACACATATAGATAACATAGTTACCAAGTTTTTTTAGGTCCTAAACCTTTCAAACCAACTAAACTAGTCCAATGGAGCCTCCAAACCTTTTCTTTAAAAAAAAACTCCACAAATTAATTTACTAAAAATGAACTATTTTAAACCCCTGCGAGGCCCCCTTGTCAAAGCTCTTCACTTTATAAGTTAAAAACCTACCTAGCACTAAAAAAAAATTGTCAAATATTTTGTATGTCCATAATAAATTATGATTGTTGACACACTCTATTGCAAATGAGGATGATAATTCTCACCTTCGAGAATTGTGTTTTAAAGAATGAAAAAAAAAATAGATGTATATATTTTAGTGATCTTATTGAGACTAATAAAGAATCAAATGAAGATGTTGTCACCAATTATGATTTTGAAGCATGTTTCTAAGTTGTAGATGTTTAAATTTTTCATTTTATCTCTATGTTTAGATTCTAAAATATGAATTATGTTGAGACTAATGTACATTTTTTTTTTTAATTATTATATTAAATATGTTTATGTGATTATTTTCATTTCTAAGTAACATGTACAATTTAAAGTATAATTTTATATATTTTGTATTTCCAAACTTTTTTCAAAATCTTGAAATTTTGTGAACCTTCCTCTTCCTATACCTATGTACATCTCTTTTTGAAATTACTATTTTTGTATATGTGAACCTTCCTCCTCCTCCTATACATGTACAATTTAAATATAACTTTATATATTTCATATTTTCAAACCCTTTTCAAAATCTTGAACTTTTCCACACCTACCCCTCATATAACTGTGAAACTTCCCTAACATTAGGGAAATGGAATCTTTATTGTAAAGTGTTAAAAAACCTAGTGGAGAGGTGAAGTTTTTAGAGAGGTGAATTTTTAAGAGAGAGTACATAACTTTGATAATTTTTATAAGTGGATATTTGATATTTATGTTAAATATGACCACAAAAAAATTAAGCTTCACTAAAATAAATCCATGGAATTACACTTTAAATGGAGATTCTCGGAATAGTAGTAGGTAGTGATCAAGACATTGCACTCTAATGGAAAGAATAGTTGCAAACAAAATATTTTTAATTATTTATTAAGTATTGTTATTATTAAATTATAATTATTCTTAGATAACATTTTTTTAATTCATTCAATTCAAAATG
>ML804121.1:285737-297765 GCA_009831015.1 Picea engelmannii
CACTTGGGCATTCCCTTTCACCCACTTTGAGGGTATGCTAGTTAGTTTGAGTTTGTGAAAATAATTTATGTATTCATTTTTTAATTAGTTACATTTTATATTCCCCCATTTAAAAAATGAATGTATGATTCATCACATGGATTGTATTAAAAAATAGTACATTATTTATTATATGAGTACTACGTTTCTTATCAAAATAATTCATAAATTCAAAAGTATTTTTATTTTTAGTCATATTAACAAAATATTTTTTTATTAGTTTTATTTCTAGATATCTTTTCAACTTAACTTAACCATAGTTACATATACAATAATGCAATAGGTGAGTTGTAAATATACCTTCTCCACAAAATGACGAACTCATAATCTTTTTATTATATCTCTTAGGAGGCTCATTTTAGACCTCAAAATTTCCCTAATTTGAAATGCATAAAGATTTCTTAGTAAACAAAATGCCTTTGCTCCAATCAGATTTATCCAAAACTTTCCTTGAAATAATTCTCATCTTGAAAATTTTCAAAAATTTGCTTCAGATTCAAAAATCCCTTCTTCCACCCTTTCAGTCTTTAATTTATGGTCTTAATCACAATTGAAAAATAGCAAAAAGCAGAAAAGTATAAAAGTAAAAAAAATTTGCATGTTTCTAATTCTTGGGTGATGTATCCATTTCGGCCATTGCACATCCATGAGTTTCGGTCACTTATTTTTCTAATATTTTGGCCATTGCATGCTCGATTGTCTTGGTGTCAGAACTGGGAGTCTCGGTTGTCGCATGTTTAACATCATAACTGACCCATAGTTGGAATATTCCCTTGCAGAACCACTTCTAAGGGAACACATGGTGATCCATGGGCACACAAAAGCTTTACTTCTACCACTTGAAACATTGGACATATTTCTCTATTTCTAGAGTCATGAACTCTAGTTTGGCACGTGTCCCTATTTCCTTGACTATGAACTTTTGTACGTGATCATGATAGACCAACACAATCCCTTTAAGCTCATCCTCATGTTTCTCAGTCACCTTCTCAAAGTCTGCTACAACTTGATCTAACAACCGAAAGGCCTTAGGTTTGCTGAATGTAGGCAACTTCTTGTTCAGCATGGTCTCATTCAACCGTTGCCACAACTCTATACATACCTTCCATTATTTCTCTACTTTGTCTTTCGACGTCCTGGATAACTCTTTCCAATAACTCAATGACCTTCGTATCCTAGCACATCCCTCTTTTGTAAGCGTACCAATGTCATGATCTTCACTGCCATGAAATTTCTGAATTTCCATAATGCAACAAACTTGATCATGCTTCCTCGCTTGCTTTTCATTCCATTTTAGCACCTCCTTATGCATAATTGACAGTTGCAAAGTTTTTTCCTATAGGTTTGCAACCTCAGCAACAAAGTTCATCCTAACCTGTGCATGTTTAGGATCTTCTTCTCGTATATCTCTTTAAACTTAACTACAACATCTAGAGATCCTTTATAGTAATCCATCTGATTCCTTAAGAACTCAAGTTCTTTCTTAATGCTTTCCCCTTAGGCCTCATCACCTCTGGCCTTATCGATGGCAATAGAAGAGATTTCTACCCCCATAGATACAAGCTCACTGATATTTTCCCTCTCGATGTCAAATAAAGGTTCTTCGATAGTGCAGACAATGACACTATCTACATTGACCCTTTTTTTTGTTTGTGTTCTTCTGACTATTGTTGATGAATGCAGCTATAGGAGAAATCCTCTTGTCATAACCCTAAATTGAACCATACATGCTTACCTGGAACCAGGCCATCTCATATCCCTTCTTTGCCAAAGCACTGCTGAACAACTCTTTGAAAATCCTCTTTTATAAAGGCCCACGCGCCCTACTCCATTATTGCATGCGTGTACACACTGGCTGACCCAAAACAGTCTGCGTGGACCGACAAAAGCACGAAAAAAGAAAAGTTGCCGACGGAACACAAAAGCTATGGGTGAGTTAACTGAAACTCTCGGCCATGCATGGCTAAGGGTTCGTCCAAATACCTAGCTCCTTCTAGCCTATAAAAGAAGGGGTAGGGGTCCCATTTGGAAAGAGGAAACATATAGCAAAGAAACTCTGCCCATTTGCGTATTCCCATTGTCCCAACCCTTTAGCCTTTCCTTGTGCCAAAGGAGATACAAAGCAAAGCAATTGGAGGACAGTAGAAGAGGAGCCCAGGATCAGGTTCGTGGAGCAGTGGCCAGTCTCAACTTTTGTAAGTTGACTCATTCAAAGTAATAAAGAAAATGCTTTTCCCATCCCAATTCATGAACGTTTTATAGTTTGATTAGTATATGTTTGGATTTCTAACCCGTTAGTATATAAGTAGGATGCATGCATAGTTGTTGCTTGTCTTGTATGCAGGTCAGCTTTGGAAGGAGTATTGTGAACAAGTAATCAAGTACAACGGAGGATCGACATCAAACATCGGGAACAAGGTAGGCTGATCTTTCCATGCATTTACTAAGAAAAGGGGATTTAAATCTAGGGATGAAGGTAGAAAGTAGTTTTTCTTCGGTCATATCTGCATGCAAAGTCTAAACCCTATTTGCTAGTCCATAGGGAGATTTTCCTCACAACAGAATTGGCGACCATACTGGGGAAAATCTCTAAGGGTTCCTGGAATTTTATTTAGTTTTTGGGTAGTTTTAAAGACTAGTTTTTCTTGCCTGTTTTTTCTTTTAGTTTCTGTAAGGTCTGAGCTAGCAGGGAGTCTGGTTTTCCATACTAGCTTTCCCTGTCTTTTGCTTGACTGTGTTTTTTGGGACGTACAGAGGTACACGCAGCCTGCATAAGGTCTGTATGCGTGTACCCGCGCCCTACTCTCTTATAGCCCGCGTGTGAACGCTAGCTGAAGAAGTAGCAGTAGCGTGTAGAGTTCAGAGAACTTCTGAGGCAGTCATCCTCTTCCTTGTCAAAATCAAACATTCTCAGGGGGTCTTCTAGAATTCTATCTGAGTCTTGTTGGTTTGCAGTCTTATCTCATATTGTTTGGATTTATAAATTTTTCCTTAGATTGTTTGCTTTTTTTTCTGTTAAAAAGAGTGTCCACGCCTTCAAGGGATCCTGGTTATCAATATCAATTGTCTCTTCCTGGTTTGGGTTGTCTGTTTTCATTTTTTCTTATAGTTTAGATATACATGCGGCCTATACAAGGTCAACCCGCATGTACATGCCCTCTATCTCTATCCAACATGCGTTCTCAAGCGTGCTGTTAGATTAACAGTCGCGTGCTTGTACATGATACTTTTTGTTGAGGGTAAGGCAATCATCCTTTCCCTTGATAAGAATTATTCCTCTTAGGTGTTTTGAATCTCTATCTGAGAAGTCAGTAGCTTAGGATTAATCTTACCCTCAGCCTGCTTTTTCTCATTTAAAAGTTGTCATAAAAATAAAAGAATTTTTTAAGGTTTTTAGACAAGTGTGAGAGTCATTTAAAAAGAAAAAAAAAAATTGCTAGTGTGTGATTTTTGACCTGATTCTTTGCGATCTGCGATTAGGCCAGAATTGTTTTTCTTGGTTTTTTCTTGTTGGTATTTTTCCTTTTTGCTTTATCAAGCATTTAAATAAAAAAAAAATATCTTTTCATTTTCTTGTTTGGTTGAAAAGTGTGTTTCTGCATTATTAGCTAGGGAAAATTCATTTATTTCATAAGTTTTTTGCAGTGTACTTAGATCATAAGTAGCTTGTAGTCAAGTGAAATTTCTTTTGAGTCTGTTGTCCAAAATCTTAGAAAAAAAAAAAAAAAATTATTTTGAAAAGTTGTTGAAATTTTGCATTAAGTAAAAGTTTTGTTTCCAGCTTTTTTATTCATTTTTTTCTTTCGTCTTTTACACATCATTAGTTTCACTTTCATACCCCTTGTTGTAAGACAAAGCCATAAAATTAACGCTAAATATAAAAATCTACTAGTCTTTTATGTTTGTAGGGTTCACCAACTAGTTCATGATTAGGGACTTGGATTAGGTTGGAGAGGAAACTCTTCAAGGCCATTTAAAATCAAACATTGGAGTTTGAGTTAGTGAGTGTGTAAGTCCAGTGTCGTGAAAGTTATCCAGGACCCCCCTCTAACACAAGGGATAAACATGAGGTTGCGTGTGGAAAGGTAGCGAAGATAACCCCTCCAAAGCTGGACCAATCATAGTGGAGAACACATATAGAGGGCTTGATTTGGGATTCCATCGTTTGCATTTGCCATGGGGCTTCGTGGGTCTCGAATCCATTCAAGGTCCTCAGTTGTCTTCCAGACCATTTTCTCTCGATACCCTTGACAGGTTTCGGGCTCGATACCCTGTTCATTGTGGTCTACTCGACTTTCGACTGTACCCACTTGGTGACTGTTCGCGCGCTGACAACCTAGTTGCCAATGTTTTTTAGGGAGATACACAGGTAACTGCTGGGGTATACCACGGTACCTAGGACAGACATCGGGCCATGCTTTGCAGAGTATACCCAGAGGGTGCTTCTGTGTTCGAGTTGCACTTGCACCGGTAAGTTGCTCTAGTGTTGGTTGTTGTAACTGTTCTTCCAATTAATCTAGTGTTTGCCTGTCTTATCTTCTAGGAACTTTTTTAGTGTGTGTTACTTTTGAACGTTTAGACTACCTTAGAGTGTCTTGGATCTTCTCACACAGTGGAGTATCCCGAGATCCACCGGTCACGAAGGCTTCTTGGCCTGCCGCCAGTTACACTAGAGCCACCCCTGCCACCATTAAGGTGAAAGCTAGACCAACAAGGGTATTTTGAAGCAACCGGGTTACATGCCATTGTGCCCGACCAACCCCTGGAGGAATCGACCATTTTGGACCTTGAAGAAACCACTCTTGGCCCGGTTGAAACCCCAACCACTGATTTCTTGACACCTTTCATCGTACCAATTCAATTTTATGAGCGCTAGACAGTGTTGCACACAACAATGGAAACAAATGCTATTACTCCTTCTGGGAATTCTTCAATTCCCACTATGGTTGTCACCACAGGAGAGATTTCACCTCCTAACCCACCGTCATTGGTCTGAGACACCATGGTCTTGACCGCTTCTACATCACACAGTGGTCCAATATCATCTTTGGCAGTGGCCACAACCCCTTTCACACCAAGTGCGATAGGCCCTCTGTTCTCCTACGGGATGCCTAGTTCAGGTACAAGTCTTTTACTTTCCTACTCCACTTTACAAACTTTAGGTCTGGGGGCAGGGATCTCTAACACTCCTCTGCAAGGTCACATGGGGGGCACTCCTTCTCCTTTTAACGCTTTCCCTTATGGAGGAGGTCATATCCCTCCTTCGTCCCCTTCACTCGATGGCTCGCATCAACAATCCGCCAGGCAACCTACACACAATAGTTTATTTGGAGCGAGGAGTCAAGGAACACCTTTGCATAGTATGCCGGTAGGTTCGACACCATTTTCTTTGAACAAAACATTTGGTAACAACACCTTCTCGTCAGCCGCTTTCTCGACTGGGGGCAACCCCATTTTTGGACAATCTACTCCTATGCAGGGTACTATTCCTGCACAGGGGGAAAACCTAGCAGGACCTTGGAATTCAGGGTAGGGATCCGTTCCCTCGTTTGGAATGCCAATCTGGGGTAATTATTTCCACAATCAATGGAACCTCAGACAAAATACTATGCCTATCCCTACGGGACTGGCATGGGGTAATCCTTCCCAAAGTCCTTCAAATATAATGCATGCCCAATAGTCTATGTCCTATTTGGGAAATCAGCTGATGATGTCTCCACATATGCAAAATCCATACGCTAGCCAGGGCCATGGTTTCTACCAAAATCTGGGCCAACAGCCAAACTTTTCCTGGCAACCTGGTGCCAGTCAAACTCTAGGCCCCTTTTTCCCAGGTTATCACCAACAACCCAAACTACCTTTCCTGGCGACTTTACACTTGCCAGATTTGACAAGGTTGTTGAATGACCCTATTTGTCACGATCCACATTGGCTTTCTATGCCGACGAAGTTGCCTTCGGGCATTCCAAAGTTTGAAGCCAAGCCTAACGAATATCCAGGAGATCATGTGACTACCTTTTATCTTTGGTGCTCATCTAACTCATTGAAAGATGACTCCGTACAATTGCGATTGTTTCAACGTACTCTCATTGGGAGTGCCGCGAAATGGTACATTGAGCTCGATCACTCAAGATACTCTTCTTTTGGCTAACTGGCGATGGCTTTCCTGAACCATTTCCAGTTACCTGTGAGATACAATGCTGGCACAGAGCTGCTCGCCAATTTCGAACAGACAACAATGGACCATATCTCTGATCACATCCGAGAATGGAGACGCTGAAAGAGTTTAATCAAAGTACCATTCCCACCCACATTCCTGCTTGAGTGGTTCCTTAAGTATTTGGTCCCGCAGTTATCCAAAGACGTCGCGACGTTGGGAGTATTCTCCGAAGAAGATGCCATCATGAGGGCTCAACAATTTGAGCTCATCTATTCTCAGTTCGGTTTATTATACAACATCTTGCCATATGCGCCACATTCAATATTGGATAAAACTAGACAAAGAGCTGGACCACATGCTGATGGTATTGTCAGTTCAGCACAAACAAAGCCCGTTGAGCAATTGAAAAAGCAGTTGCAACAATTATCTATACAACACACAACGGCCAGCCAAACTACTGCTTTGGCTACTCCCCCTACCAAAACATCGGACATACACACAGTACAGTCGACTAACCCAAAGGCCACCCAACAGCCTGAAGGAAAGAAAAAACAATGAAAGAAGGGTAAGGGTGAAAAAAAACCCACTGATAGTGCTGGCGGGGACAACATTGAAAAACTGAAGGTGAGGTATCCATGCAAATTGTGCATGGAAGACCACCTGACCCATCTATGTCCTCGACTCACAGAGGCCCAAAAGTTTGTCACACAACAACAACAGGCGGTGTTGACTAATCCATTTCAACATGGGCAAAATATAAATCAAGCCTCTGCAAGCACAGAAGGAGGCAGCCAAGAACCCTGTCCACCTCAGAACAACCCTGCATCTGCGAACATATATATGGTTAGGGGTGATGCTTTTATATCGACTAGAGTGCACGACTATAGTAAACCAAGCACTTCTAAGAAGGGTAAAGAAGCTGACCTCCCATCTCTTCCTCTATAGATTGAGAAGACGTTGGGAGAAACAATGACATGCATTCCAAAAGGTGCATGTAAAAAAGCTTCTCATAACCCAAACGCAAGGGCCGCCCAGAACTACTCTGTGGTGGAGGATTTATCACAAACCCCTTGTGCGATGTCCGCTTTGGAAGTCCTCCAAAGATGCCCTTCTCAGAGGAAAGCCTTTTTAACCACTTTAGGCTCTAACGAGACTTGCAATTCGGGTACAATCATGTTGGATACAACCGACTTAAAACCTCGTCTTCCTTACCACGTAGCATTTCAGATAGTAGTGGTTTATCCCATGAAAAATTTTACTCGGAATATCTTCCGCATGGTGGTTGATGAGGGCACCTCGACATGCGTTATGTCGTTGGCATGTTGGAAGGCCATTGGCCAGCCTGTTTTGTCTCCATCACCTACTCTCCTCACTACTTTTGACGATCATTCGTTTTGACCACATGGCATCGTTCCTTCTTTCCCCATGCAGTTAGGAGGGAAGATCGTGTGTGTCGAAGTAGAGGTAGTCGATGCTCCCCTCGACTATAACCTCTTGTTAGGAAGGAGTTGGACTTATGATATGAAATTTGTGGTTGCTACAATTTTCTGGGTCTTGTTGTTTCCACACGAGGGCCGGATAGTGACCATCGATCAATTGTCTTTCTCCAGACCTGACCCTGCTTTGGGGGCATCCACGGTCTCGATGATTGATAATCCTCAACCAGGTGTCGTTAACATAGGAGTTGGTTTGTGCCCATCCTTGATGGGTACCTTCGATTACTTGCCACCTGATGGCGACATCAAATTTATATCCAATCACCATAAGGTTGAGATTTTTCAAGTTTTGTCATTCCGCACAACTTACTTTGAGGATCCATGGATACTTCCTTCCCCATTAGCCACGATGGATGAGACAGGGCACCCAGGCATGTCCATGCCCTTGTCTGTAGCTGAAGTAGCGTATTCTTTAGTTTAGCAAGCTTCAACTAACACTGATCTGACTCCTGCACAAGAGTTAGATCCACTTCTAGAGCCTATTTGGGCTCAGGGTTCTCTCGCTAACATAGATTCGTTAGACTTAGTCTTTCCTTCTGATGAAGCAGTAATCGAAGCAATGACTAGTCCAGACAAACCTTAGGAAGATCTTCATCACAGATGATATTTCCTCCCAGAGTTAAGCCGAATCGAAGCAGGAGAATTCATTGTGACTATGACTGGAGATAGGTCTTGTCATACTAATCCCTTATCTACACACAATATATATGCTAAGGGTAATATGGCAACCATTGCTGAAATGATACCTATCAATATCTTCAGAACCCCTGGCGTCATAGACAATGTTTTCGTCGGAGCATACAGCTCCCCTGAGGAGATTCTAGGCATCGACCCACAAAGAATCTATCATGAGCTAACTTTGTTGTTTTTCAAGCTCGCTTTGAGATCTGAAAGCAACATCCAACGAGACTGCATTTATGCTTTTCGACCTTGTCTGGATTAACTGAGAAAAGTAACCATTATGGAGTCTTCTTTAAGCCCTTTTCAGACTCCTTAAAGATGAAAAGATTGTCGAGTGACCTTGTTTTTTCACACTCGTTCAATTGGTCCAGAAGAACGTTCCTTAAACGGGTCTTCTTTTAAACCCTTTTTAGACCCTGTAAATATGAAAATATTGTTGAGCGATCTTGTGGCCTTTCATGCTCGTTACACTGAAATTTGAAGTCACGTCTGTCCGATGGTAGTTTACCCCTTTTTCGGTCCGGACGGTCAACTGTACGAACAAAGGTATACTCTATGAAACTTCAGCTCTATAGAAGAGTACTCTCAGGTATAATTTTATCCCTTTTTTCGGGCCTGAGGGACTAAACTTATGAAAAAGGAACCCCCACGGAGTCCATAGTTAAGCTCTTTTCAGACTCCCTAAAATTGAAAAGATTGCCGAGTGACCTTATTCTTTCACACTCGTTAAATTGGTCTAGAATAAGATTTCTGACAGAGTCCATAGTTAAGCTTTTTTCAGACTCCTTAAAAATGAAAAAATAGCCGAGTGATCTTGTCCTTGTCACACTCGTTAAAATGGTTTTGAATCGACATCTTGTCGGTGCTAGTTTACCCCTTTTTCGAACTGACTAGACTACCTTCGAAAAATGTACCCCAATGGAGTCTCCTTTTATGTTTTTGCAAACTCTCTAAATATGAAAAACCACTGAGCTTACCTTCTCTGGGCTTGCTAAACTTACATCGAAGGATGTTACCATTGTGTGTTTTGTTAACCGCGTTTTCATACCTTCTATGTCAGCTTAGTAACAGTGTTCTTCTGCGTTTTAACACCCTTGGCCCTTGGCGGATTTTTCCCAGGTATCATTATTTTGAACATCAGTCTTGCCCTTGTGCCTTGAAATTGTATGTTTGCAACACTTGTTCCTCCTTTGTAACATAATATTCCTTTATTCTTTTTCCAAAACTATTAAAAGGACAAAAAAATCAAATATACCCCAAAAAGAGGAAGGGAAAAGTATTTTATTTACTGGCAACATAATGAGTCGCCCTTGGATAAAGAACATCTGTCTGTTTTCTCATCAGACTATGGGATGTAGTACGACCTTAGGAAGCTTTTTCTCGCTATATAGAGTTGTGTCCTCCACCGTTTGGTTATCCTTCCAAACATATGGAGAGTTTGCATTGCCTCCTTCTTCGTAGACTTATGATTAATTCCATGCTGCCTGAGTCTCATCATTTGTCGTGCTATTATCCAAGGGAAGTTTGTCACCAAGCCAGAGTCGGCCCCTCTGCAATATGTCTCTTGTCCTCATACCCGGCCATCCTGAACATCTAATCAAGTCCTTGTTCAAAATCACTGAAGCCTTCAGTCTGATCATCAAGATTATCAAGTCCATGACCGACAAGCTGTCGAAGACCTCTGGGTAGTGCAGTCATACACTCATATTACACTCCTACCCGAGTTTTGGAGATTTTGAAGTTGTTTCTTGAGCTCTGAAGATCTCATCTCCAGCCATCAGACCGTATCAGCTTCTAGAAGATGGCTACTCTATATGTATATCTTTCTGATTTTGAGATGTAGCTCTGTTGTGTATTGTTCATGGCTACTCTTTATATAGTTATATGACATGGATATACAGTGTATTTGATTGGTAGCCATGATTTTATTTTATCCTGAGCATGGGTATGCCCGCCTCGGTGAGACATTTGTTATTTTGTAGACTACGCCTCCCTTTTCCTAATCCTTGAGCTCAATCGTTCGGCACATCAGTAAAGATTGGTAATGTATTTCGGCCATCAGATGCTCTTCTAACCTCACACATTAGGGGGCATCTGTTATAACCCTAAATTGCACCATACATGCTTACCTGGCATCAGGCCATCTCATATCCCTTATTTTCCAAAGCACTATTGAAAAACTCTTTGAAAATCCTCTTTTATAAAGGCCCACGCACCCTACTCCATTACTGCATGCGTGTACATGCTGGTTGACCCAAAACAACCTGCATGGACCGAAAAAAGCACGAAAAAAGGAAAGTTGCCGATGGAACACAAAAGCTATGGGTGAGTTAACTGAAACTCCCGGCCATGCATGGCTGAGGGTTCGTCCAAATACCTAGCTCCTTCTAGCCTATAAAAGAAGGGGTAGGGGTCCCATTTGGAAAGAGGAAAAATATAGCAAAGAAACTCTGCCCATTTGTGTATTCCCATTTTCCCAACCCTTTAGCCTTTCCTTGTGCCAAAGGAGATACAAAGCAAAGTAGTTGGAGGACAGTAGAAGAGGAGCCCAGGATCAGGTTCGTGGAGTGGTGGCTGGTCTCAACTTTTGTAAGTTGACTCATTCAAAGTAATAAAGAAAATTCTTTTCCCGTTCCAATTCATGAACTTTTTATAGTTTGATTAGTATATGTTTGGATTTCTAACCCGTTAGTATATAAGTAGGATGCATGCGTAGTTGTTGCTTGTCTTGTATGCAGGTCAGCTTTGGAAGGAGTATTGCGAATAAGTAACGGAGGATCGACAACAAACTTCGAGAACAAGGTAGGTTGATCTTTCCATGCATTTACTAAGAAAAGGGGATTTAAATCTAGGGATGAAGGTAGAAAGTAGTTTTTCTTCGGTCATATCTTCATGCAAAGTCTAAACCCTATTTGCTAGTCCATAGGGAGATTTCCCTCACAATGCCTCCAACTTACAAACCTGTGATATGTGGAATATAGTAGCTATGTGAAGTCTTACTCTCATCTTAAAAACTTGAGAGAAATCCCCTAATAAAGGATTTGTGGTTCCAGCCTAGGATAGGGCCTAGGAATGTATATGGCCTCCTCCATGAAGTGAGAGAGAAGAACTCCAGATGATCATCTGGTGGAAAAGCGATCTGTTGAGTTAGGGCATGCCTCTAGCTGAGCACATGGTGGACATGGAAAATCCCAAAAAAGAGATGGGCACATCATCATGAGAATAAGAATGAAGATGATGTGATGGCCTCCTATGAATAACAACAGAGTTGATGTGAAGACTCTAGATGATCCTCCTGTTGGTGGCAATGGGAAAGTAGATCTGTAGAGCAGACGTGCCTATGGACGAGCATAGGTGGATGTGTGAGGACCTGGCTCATCTATGTAATGCAGTGAATTAGGTCCATGGCATCCCTATGAATGTGGCCCCTAGTGGATGAGCACTAGTGGGTGTATCATATCCTTTCCTATATATTGTTCAAGAGTTAGACCTAATTGTAACCCTAGTTATTATGTAAAGGGTACAGGTTGGCCCTATGTTAATATGATTAATATAAAGAAGATAATTAATAATGTGAATATTAATTATAATAATAAATATAATGATAAAGTGTATTTGACTTAGAGAGGTCAGCCCTGTTGTGCCAATAAGA
>ML804121.1:306688-318946 GCA_009831015.1 Picea engelmannii
AAGTGAGTCAAATACCTATAATTTAAGTGAATTTGATAACATCCATCATGAATAGAAAATCAAAACCATCATACGTAATAAACATGCATCCAAAAATCATCAACCACTTTCAATATATAAAAATTGACGAGTCAATATTGATAACATCATCATCATATATAACTAAAACAAGTGAAAGTCAAATATATATGACAGTAGATCAATATCATCTTAAAATGATACATGTCCAACAGTCGACATAAGTCAAAATAATACATCATGTACAAATGATATAAATAAAAATGATCAATTATATAAGACAAAATGATACAACTCAATATGATACGTCATGTCCAAACGATATAAGTCAACATGAAACATGTCAAGATGACACAACTCAATAATATGGTACTGGAGGTTGTGAAAATGATACATATGATAGTAACCATGAAAAGAGGCATTATAACAATCTATCAATAATGATCCATGATGTAGTCTATATGATCATGAATGTCACTGGCTGCTACCAACAATTCCCTCAACATCATCATCACCATCGTGATCATGATCATCATGATCGTCATCATCATCCTCTGCATCAACAATGACATCGCTGTCCTCTGTATATGTGTCATCATGAGCATCATCTTCCATCCCAACATCAGACTCAACATCATGATCTAGATCTATTTGTTGAGGATGATTTGGATCTTCTGGATGATCCTTGTTCTACAAAAACAAACATTTAGAATGAAAAGTTATTGTTTATTTTATGCAATAATTAATTTCTTTGTTATATATGTAATATTACAACATATGAAAAGAAACGATAATCATATTACATCATACCAAAGTGCACATATGATAATAAAATATCAAATAAGTTACAACTAAGATGTCATTCCAATGATGTAAAACATTCAACAATTCTAATAAACGTTAGTAAAGATCATAAAAAAATGTTATGCCTAGCCTTGCCTTGACATACCATGCCTTGCATTGACATGCATTGCCTTGACATGCATTTCCTTGACATTCCATGTCCTACCTTTCCTTGACATACCATGCCTATCCTTGACATGCCATGTCTTGTCTTGCCTTGACATGCCATGCCTTGCCTTGTCATGCCTTTCCCTGACATGTCATGCCTTGCCTTGACATGCCATGCCTAGCCTTTCCATGTCTTTCCTTGACAAGTCATGCCTTGCCTTGACATGCCTTGTCTTACCTTGACATGCCATGCCTTGCCTTGACATTCCTTGCCTTGCCTTTCCATGCCTTGACTTGATAAGCCATGCCTTTCCCTAACATGCCTTGCCTTGAATTAACATGTCTTTCCTTGACAGACCTTGCCTTGCATTGACATGTCATGCCTTTCCTTGACAAGCCATGCCTTGCCTTGACATGTATTACCTTGCCTTGACATGCCATGTTTTTCCATGCGTTGTCATGCCTTAAGATGACTTTCCTTGCAATGCCTTGCCTTTCCATAGCATCCCTTTCCTTGCATTGAATTAACATGTCTTTCCTTTGAAGACTTTGCCTTGCATTGACATGCCATGCCTTGCCTTGCCTTGCCATGCCTTTCCCTGACATGCCTTGCCTTGAATTATCATGTCTTTCCTTTACAGACCTTGCCTTGCCATGCCTTGCATTGACATGCCATGCCTTGCCTTTCTTTTCCATGCCTTTCCGTGACATGCCAAACATGCTCAATTGGAAATATTGGGTGACATACATTCATCAATTGCGACTTGCACCAGGGCCAAATGCTTCAGTTTGAAATCCAAAAAACATTATTGTTCAATATGGAAACATTGAGGTTGTATTCACATACACAAACATTTATGAAGAACTAGATGTTGATGAACAATTCTTGTATTGTTCCAGAATGGTTGCATGACATCTTCTTGGGATATGGATCCCCAACACTTTACAATGGACCAATGTGCTTGATACTCTGTATGTTGTGCATGCCAAATACGTGTGTGCCTTTTACTAGGAGAGACCCCTGTGTTTTGTTGTGCCTTTCTGTGATATTATGATTTGTAGTGATAATATTATGGGAAACAAACCTCTAATTCAGAATTCAAAAATGCTTGCTATAAAATTATGGATAGATGGTCAAATTATTAAATTCTTGTTTGATATATCATTGTAGTCAAGGAGCATAGGTCGACGGAAGGGATAAAACTTATAAGATCCTGTTGAGTCACTCCACCCTTTTGTTTCCATGTTCATATCTACTCTTAGTGGGTGTGCATTGTGGGATATACAAAATAGGGATCAAAGGGGATGGGGAGATAATATAGAAACAAATATGGATACTTTCAACGTATCCTTTACTTTCTTCTCCCACAAAAATATTCAAATTGGAACCAAATTTGGCATAGTGATGGACTCCAAAAGATAAATATAGTTTGTTGGAATACAATGCATGGTAAGCTTTTGCATTCATATAATCTGCAAAAAAAAAAAAGAATGCATGGGCCATCTAGGTGTGCTTTGTGTTAGAGAGCTAAAGAATCAATTCACCATCTATTCATCGAGTGTTGCTACTCAATGAAAGTTTAATGCTTAGCCCTTGCTGGCCTTATTCATCATGTGAGATGGCCTCTCTCTTGGAGGGATGTGTTTTCAACATGGGGTGCTTCCTACAAAGGTTCATTTAGAAGTAAAAACACTCTGAAAATGTTATGGAAAGAACTCTCAAGGTACTTTTTTTGGAAGATCTAGTTGTCCTAGAATAAGATGGTTTTTAATCAAACTCTGGTGAACCCAAATGTTGTGGAAGCCAAGGAAATGGGCTATTAATGGAACATATCAACTCCAGAATAAAAGTTTTGACTGATTTGAAAACATTGGAGGTATGGTATAAGTGGTTTGGGGTTCATAATAATCTTTCAACTCCCCATTTTGAACAACTATCCATAGTGGAAAATTTATATGGATTCCTAAGATATTTTAGAATGGAGAATAATAAAAAAATATTATTCTGTTTTTTTTTATGGTTCTTCGAAAATAAATCCAAGGGTGGCGGGAGAGAGGGGTATTCTTTGTGATCTGAGAGGAAAAAAGTAGCATTGTGTGCATAGGGCCTTGGGATAACTCCAAATAATCTGGAAAAATCATATGCCCTTATGAGAGGTCTCTTACTAGCTAAGGAATCTAAGGTTAATTCATTGATCATTCCATGGTAATCATTAAATCTATGCTTGGGAAATATTTTTTGGTGGATAGAAATCTCGCTATAGTCATTGCTTAAGCAAAAAAGGAGGCAAGAACAATAAGAAAGATCTCCTTTTTCCACGTGAAGCAATATCTCAATATTGGAGCTGACCTTTAGGCCAAAAAGGACACTAAATTAGTCAAAGGGGAGTGTGAGAAAAATTTGGTGCACTCACTATATAATATCCCCTAAGGTCATGAATAAATTAAGCACATCAATAAACATTTACTGCTCACATGGCTCAACATCATACATACCAACTCATTTGTATTGGGATGAGGGTATCAAGGACAACACCCAATCTCTCTCACATGTGAGCCTTAACCTTGGCTCTATGAATTGAATGCCTTATTATGAAAATATCTATAATTATGGGATAATGTAGCATGAGAGGAAGGGAATGGGGATCTTTTGTGGTTGGGATTTTCTTGTGTTAGACCTCCAGGTAAAGGATTTCGAGCGACTTTCCCTGGATATTGGTTGTTTTATGTCAATTGTGAATTTTCATTTGGGATTACATTTAAGACAATCACTTGGCTCCTTCATTTTGGGTCTAGTTCTCTGGTTCTATTGAAGACAATTTGGAATAACCTCTAAGGAAAGTGACATGGGTTTGTGGTTATATCTTGTAGATCTGTTTCTCTTTGGTTGGATATTTTTGTGTGCTTCTCCTATAGTCATCATTTTACATGATATTTTGTGGGGAGATTCTAGAAAATGAGTTCTATTATGGTTTTATTCTCTTGTGGTCGCGTGAGGTGATTGCAACCTCTTCCATTTTATTGGGTCAAGGCCCTTTTTTTCATCTTGTATTTTTCATTTGGGTTTGGTTTGTAGGATTTTGGGATTATAGTGCAACTATGGAAAACAAATATGCCATGTAATTAAGGAGAATACTAAGGAGACATGAAGAATATATTAAGTCTAGCAGAACTTCTCTATTCTCTATCACATACAAAGTACATCATAATGAATACCACTATATCTCTCAACATGCTTCCATCAAGAATTTACTAGTTCATAAAAAATAAAGGATTGATAGTTTGGAAGATGAATGTAGCATGTTGCATAATTTGGCTCTCTATCTTCAAAAGAACTCTCTCTCCTCGACATCAAACAATAAGGTCTTGGTCAACTATTCTCAAGTCGAATTTAAGAAAGAAGAGATGGTTCATTAGCTTAAGAAACCAATGGATATCAAACAATAACACTCTCCTCTCTTTGATGTTGTTCAGGAAGAAGTGAAAGATTACAAGTTTTTCGTTAATTGTAATATCATAAGGATTTTGGGTGATTTTATCAAACATGTTACATGCAAGAAAATAAAGAATATCTATTTTATAGTCTAGTGTAAGATTTGATATGTAGTATCATAGAGTTGTTTAATACTAAGCTCTAAAACTCTAAATTAGTATTTTTGTATATTATTGCTAGCACTAGCTACAACCTTTTAATATAATATAATATTTTTCTATTTTGGTTATTGAAAAAAATAATATCAAAAATGAATGTTGCATTGTCACAACCCGTTTATGTGAAGTCACATATATATAACAACCTCCGCTATAAACAAAGAAGGGATAATTTTTTTGGGGAGGTTTTGTAAAAACCTTCACAAAACCGACATTTAATCGATTTGAGGCATGGTTTGGATGCTATGGCGAGTTTCAACTCACCTCTTGAAGCCACTCAGGGACACAATGACAATGGAAGAGGGAGGTCAAGTCTACACATCATCCCACATTGTCAAGGAATGTCATGTCACATTGGGTAGGGACATATGATACTTCATCCCACAACCTCAAGGGACATAACAAACTCAAGTGTAGCAAATAAAATAATATAGCACGTCATAACCAAATCCAACTAACTCAACATGTACGTGAATGAGTCAAGGAGAGAGAGAGCACTCCCATAAATGTTGCAACAAACTAGCATGTGTGGCTCGAAAAAACTAGTAACCACCTCAACAAACTCATGAAATGGTTCATGCAAGTGTAACAAAGTCCAAATACCTCAGCAAGGCACAATGAAAATCCGACATAGGTGGTCGAATTTCATGACCCTTGTGTCAGGAAATTGTGGGCACCGTGGTCGCATGGGAATTGGTCATATGGACCTTCCAGAGCTTACGAAACTCAGTTACGTCACCCGATTGTCATTTTGTGCCCCATGACCAAATTGTCATTGTCCCCCTGAATGACTTCAGGAGGCGAGTTGTAACTCGACATAACATGCAAAACATGCCTCAGATTGAAAAACTGCCAGTTCCATTGGACTCCTGGCACCGGTTTCCAGCTAGGGGGACACCTCTCCTATGATTCTGTCACTCAGAAAAGTGTTTCTTAGAGGATCTTCGGAACTAGAGTTTTTCTCAGTTAGGCACCATGCAAATCCGACATAGGGGGTCAACTTTCAAAACCCATGTGTCGGGCGATTATGGGCATTGTGGTCATGTGAGCATTGGCCATACATACCTTCTAGAGCTTACGTAACTCAGTTACATCGCTCGGTTGTGATTTTGTGCCACCAGACCAAATTGTCATTGTCTCCCTAAATGGCTTCAGGAGGCGAGTTGTAACTCGACATAACACGCAAACCATGCCTCAAATCGAAGAACCGTAAGTTTTGTTGGAATCCTAGCACTGGATTCCAACTAGGCGGACCCCTCTCCTATTATTCCGTTGCCCATAAAAGTGTTTGTTAGAGGATCTCTGGAACTAGGGTTTTTCTCAGTGAGGCAGAATGCAAATCCGACATAGGGGGTCGACTTTCACAACCCCTGTGTCAAAAAATTGTGGGCACCATGGTCACGTAGGAGTTGGCCACACAGAACTTTCGGAGCTTACAAAACTGAGTTACGTCGCCCGATTGTGATTTTGTGCCCCTAGACCAAATTGTCATTGTCTCCCAGAATGACTTCAGGAGGCAAGTTGCAACTCGGCATAACATGCAAACTGTGCCTCAGATCGATGAACCCTCAATTTCGTTGGACTCTTGGCACTAGATTCCAGCTAGGGGGAGCCCTCTCCTATGTTTATGTCGCCCAAAAAAGTGTTTCTTAGAGGATCTTCATAACTAGAGTTTTTCCCAGTGAGGCACAATGAAAATTCGACACAAGGGGTCAACTTTCAAGACCCCTGTGTCGGGCGATTGTGGGCATCGTGGTCCCATGGGTGTTGGACATACATACCTTCTGGAGCATACGAAACTTAGTTACATCGCTCGATTGTGATATTGTACCCCCAGACCAAATTGTCATTGTTTCCATGGATGGATTCAAGAGGTGAATTGCAACATGCCAAAACACGCAAACCATGCCTCAGATCGACGAACTATTAGTTACGTTGGACTCTTGGCACAGGATTCCAGCTAGGGGGACCCCTCTCCTATGATTTTGTCGCCCGTAAAAGTGTTTTTAGAGGATCTCCAGAAGTAGGGTTTTGCTCAGTGAGGCACAATGCAAATTTGACACAGGAGGTCAAATTTCACAACCCCTGTGTCAGGCGATTGTGGGCACCGTGGTCACGTGAGAATTGGCCATACAAACCTTCGGGAGCTTACGGAACTCAGTTACATCACTCCGTTGTGATTTTTTGAGACCATACCAAATTATCATTCTAGCTTCAGGAGGCGAGTTGCAACTCGACATAACACGCAAACCATGCATCAGATCAATGGACCATCAATTCCATTGGACTCCTGGCACTGGACTCCATCTTGGGGGACCCGTTGTTGATGATTACAGCTTCGTGAGACATCCTTTAGAACATAGGCTGAGTGAGTTGGTTTGTGAGAGATCCCATGAGTTGGGTGTGCCCATGAGATGGGTGGGTCATTCCTCTCTGAGACCGATATGGAAAGTTGTGTTCCCCTGTATGGTGTGAGGATGCCCATGAGATGGGTGAGTCGTTCCTCTCTGAGACTGAGATCGAACTTTGTGTGTCCCTATATGGTGTGAGGATGCCCATGAGATGGGTGTATCGATCTATGTGCCCCTTTGTGGGGTGAGAATTCCCATGAGATGGGTGTGTCGATGTGTGTGCCCCTGTGTGGGTGAGGATGCCAATGAGATGGGTGTGTCGTTTGAGATGAAACAATGTGCACTCTTGTAAGGGGTGAAGGTTCCCATGTGATGGGTGTACCGTTCTCCTCTATGTAGAGAGTTGAGATGATGTGATAATCTAGATGATTCTCTTGTGAGACTTAGAGAGATAGAGATCTATTGAGTAGGACATCCCTGTGGCTGAGCACAGGTGGACATGCTTGTAGTGGATGAGCACTAGTGGGTGTGTGAGATCCCTTGATTCCAAATGATTCTTCTATGAGACTCAGTGAGATAGAGATCTGTTGACTAGGACATCCCTGTGGCTGAGCATAGGTGGATGTGCCCCTAGTGCTTGACCACTAGTGGGTGTTTGAGATCCCTTGATATATTGTCTAAGAGTAAGATTTACCTGTGACCCTAATTGTGATGTAAAGGGTATAGGTTGGCCCCACCATAAAGTGAAAGATAATTAATGTAAAAGATAATTAATATTGTAATTATTAATTATATTCTATGTTATTGAGGTCGTCCTTATTGTTCCAATAGACAGAAATTTTGATGTGTCCAGTCTAGTATAAATAAAGGTGATTCCCCATTGAGGAAACACACAAATCACATGTAATTTTAGAATTTGAGCAAGTACATCTTCTAGGGCTGAAGTGCACACCTCTTTTGGGCAGTAGCTTCTTGGTTTTGGAGAGCACCCTTTTGTGTGCTAGGTCTATGGCATGGGAGGTATTTCTCTTGAGAATATAACAAAGGATTGTTGGGTTTTCTTCCCTTGTTGAGAAGGGTTTCCCAGGATATTTCTTGTGTTCTTTTGCATGGTATTTCTTCTTGTGATCTTGGTTATTGCAACAATTATTAATGGTGTAGTTGCATTTGTTTATGGTTCAAGTACATGACTAAAATTGAAATAAATATCATGCTTGAGCCTAACACAGTGACAATTCAACATGGTATTAGAGCATAGGTCTTGAAGAAACCATTGCACAAGCTTCAAGCAAGTCGTCCTCCTTTTTTTCAAAACCATACGACCCTCCTAGGGTTCCCAGAAAATACGTACGACCCTCTGCTTTTGGGTGATTTTAGCACCTTAAACTTAGATGTTGGGGATAAAAATTATATAGGAGTCTATGACCTCCTTCAATGCACCTCCATCAAGCTTCAGATTGCATTTCCGAACATTTTGGATTTTTGGCCCTAGGGTTTCTAGGGTTCACAATTTTCTACAGAAAATTCAGATTTAGGGTTTCTGCAACTCATTGAAGGATATTTTCAGCTCACCAGTGTTCTTATGACTTTCAAGGCTTATTTTTGGCGGTCATAAGCCCAAAAAAACCTAAGGTTTCTAGCCTAGCTTAGCCGTTAGGTTTTCTAGCCAAATTGGAAAGGGTTTGTGAAGAATCTGAAAATATGAAGAACAAAACCTTGGTGGAAGATAGGCTTGATGGATCAAGAAACTTTAGTTCCTGGAAGCAAGACTTTAGATCTCTCTTAAAGAGGAATATCTATTGTGGACAATACAAAAGATTTACCAGAGACAACTACCGATGAAGAGAAGGAATAAAAGAAGGAAGATGACGTCAAGGCAAGGAAGATAATTATCTACTCAGTAAGAGATCATCTCCTACCTTGTATTTCCAACCTAAAGACAACTTATGAAATGTATGAAGCATTGAAGAATATTTTTGAGAGTGAAAAAACCCTCAGAGCTCTTACATTGAAGGGCCAACTTCAAAATATCAAGATGACAAAAGGTGACATCGTTGCTATCTTCTTCATGAAGATGTCAAATATCAGAGATTAGCTAGGTGCCATTGGAGAATTCATATCAACACTCTCAGGTATGCACTTGTATATTTTATTGTATCATTGTCATGAGGGTACTTGCAAGAGGAAGGAACCTTTGCTACAATCATGGATCCAGAGGGATCTCCATGCATTCATAGAAACAACACACTAAGTGAAGACTCTAGGTTTGATTGTTTTAATTATCATGCCTCTAACCTACATTTCTAAGTTTTCTACATTACAAGTAGGCGTTTTAGCTGTGAAGACAATCCTTAAATTGCTTTGTTTCTAGATATGTACTCATTATTCTCCTCTAGGATATATTCTTGTTTTCTTTCTTTTCGTTTGTTTTTCTTGTTCCAGGCAGGTTAACAACAAAGGAAGATGTTTATCATTTAGACTTTAGAGGGAGTCACTTGACTCAGAGGGAGTCAAAATTATTTAAGGAGGAAGAAATAAAAGATACTTCAGGAAAACATTCAAAGACAAGAAGAATTCGAGTTATTAGAGAAAAGACATGTCAAAGGTCCAATGCTTTAGATGTGTCAAGTATGGACACATTGCGAGAAATTTTCCTACCCAGAAGAAAGAAATAAAATATGCTTCTAGTGTTGACATGGATCTAGACCCACCTTAGAAAGTTGAAGATGTGGGAGATGGAGATTACTTCCTCTAAAAACAAATACGAGATTGAGCATGCATGGCAACAATATATGTTCAGAATAAAAGTCCTCACTAGATTTTGAAGAACATAACTCTCGAAGAAGCCTTCACCGAAGTGAAGTCTGAGATTGGACACTTTAGGATATTTGGGTGTCCAGTATACTTTCAAGTACCCAAAGAGAAGAGGTCCAAGCTAGACCCCTCAGGAAGAAAGGGTACACTTGTGGGATACAATGAATCTTCAAAGGCTTATCGTATCTACATCCCTGGTCATAGACAGATTGAGGTAAGCAGAGATGTCATCTTTGAAGAAGAGACAGCCTTTCAAAGATCCATAGAATCTCATATGGAGATTAACATCGAGACAATACCTTCTCCCCCTTTAGTAGTTCATAGGGAGACAACCATTCTTCCAGTTGATCCAATTGATCTTCCCAGAGACATTGCAAAAGGCCATAAAAGGTCTACATGGGATCGACAAACTCTGCAAGAGGCAAAGGGACATGCAACACCTCGAGGCACATTCTGAGAGAGCAAGAGACCACATATATTTTCAAGTTATATTTCAGCTATGAGCCACATCATTGATACTGAGCCTTCTTGTCATGGAGAAGTAGCAGGTCAACAGGTTTGGCAAGATGCCATGATAGAGGATTATCAAGTCCATATTGAAGAATAATGTATGGGATATTGTTCCGAGACCATAAGGGAAGTCTGTAGTGACTTTCAAGTGGATCTATAAGATCATGCATACGACTGATGGAAGTGTCGAGAAATACAAAGAGAGATTTGTAGCCATAGGATTCTCACAAGTATAGGGAGTTGACTATGATGAGACATTTTCTCCAAGTAGCCTGATACACTTGCATCCGTACTATCATTGCACTAGCTACATCCATGAGTTGGAAACTACATCAGATGGATGTAAAGACAACCTTTCTCAATGGTTAGATTGAGGAAGAAGTTTATATCGAGAAACCTGAAGGATTCGTGATACACAACAAGAAATCCCATGTGTGTAGGTTGAAGAAATCCTTGTATGGACTAAAGTAGTCACTTCATGCTTGGTATGAGTAAATGGATGGATTCTTGATGAGTTTGGGCTTCAACAAGAGCGTTGTTGATACAAACCTATATTATCATATTGTTGGTAACGAGCTAAGTCAAACGGTTTGCTGAACCTAAAGCTTGAGGTTCGAAATTAGGCGAACCTCAAGTTTTGTCGAACCTAATGTCGAGCCTAAACGAACTAGAATGTGTCCCGAATTTGAACTTTAGGACAAATTTGAAGGAGAATTTTATTAAGGTTTGGGATGATGTTTCATTAGGGTTAAATATATATAGTTGAACCTCATCCGAACCTTATTGGAAAATTCGAACCCGAATCGAACCTAATCATTGTTGAACCCTAACTTGAACCCAAACCATGTGACTTAGGTAACGAGTATCTAATATTGGTCCTGTATGTGGATGAATTTTTTCTGACTAGTTCAAAAAGACTTATTGGTTAATGCAAGCGAGCATTGACTTTTGAATTCGAGATGAAGGATCTGGGTATGATGCACTACTTCTCAGGACTAGAAGTATGGCAAAGGACTGATGATATTTTCTTGAGTCAAGGAAAATATACAATGGAGATAGTAAATAAGTTCGGTATGACAGAGTAAAAATCCATGCCTACATCGATGGTGATGGATTTGAAGAAAATGAATGATGCTTCTACTGATTCAGGCAATATTGATCCACATTTGTACTGACAACTGATTGGATCATTGATGTATTTGGTTAACACCAGACCTGCTATATGCTATGCAGTGAATGTACTTGGTCAGTTCATGAGTCAGTCGAGACAAACTCATTGGATAACAACGAAGCATGTATTGAGATATCTATGAGTAACAGTTGGATATGGCCTTGTTATAACCCTATAATTTATAGGATCAACTGGTGACTGAAATGTTATCTCTTTAGTGTTTTTGTTTATCAAATGATTTTCCATTATGCAAATATTTTGAGAAAAAGAAAAAGAAAAGAAAAGAAAAAGAAAAAGAAAAAGAAAAGAAAGAAAAAGAATAAAAGAGGGCATAAAGGAAATTCAATAGAGCCCCATGCAATAACAATGACTTGGTCCATACCTTTCAAGCATGGCCGAGTTCTTTTAAATTGATGTTGATAGGAGTAGTGAATAAGCTTGGATAAATGGTTTAATCTTAGCCAGGTGATTTAGGTTAGTTAGTGAATAAATTTGACCAAACTGCCTAAGCTTGGTCAGATAACCCCAGGATAGAGTAATTTCTTAGTCCAACAGTTTAATTTGGGCTAATTGTCATAGGTAATTAGGTTAGAGCATAGGGTAGTTTGCTTTATATCAATAAAACACGCGTGATGATCAATGTTGAACCATATCTTTGAGGCTTAAAAGGTTTGATGTCTAACCCCTTGGTGATAAAAACATGGAAAAGCTTGGGAAAAACCATCATATGAACTTATCCTAAGTTTTTCGGAGCACATACACCTTTGTGCTCACAGTTAAGCACAACGCATA
>ML804121.1:327475-383022 GCA_009831015.1 Picea engelmannii
ATGGTCAGGATTTATTCACCTTGATCAATGACATTCAGGTGAATTCCAGACCCCCCTTTCCATTCTGACTTTAATGGGGGGGGGTGGTTCGGAATGGTGTGGCGTGTGAAGCGGGACTCGCCTCCTGTCACGTCACCCTACGGGTTGTGTTTCCCCTCTTGCCACCTGTACTCCACTCAACTGCGTGATAGGGCCATTCCCAATGGCCATTTTCTAGCCCTGTAGGGATTCATCCCCATTGGCCAGTCACTAGCCCTGTCAGGGTTTGGCGGTTGCAGAGTCGTACGATTTGACATTCTTGTAGCACCGAGGTGCGAAATACAGAGAGACACCATGATTATTTGACCTGTGATCATGACCTACGATCACATGGGAGCAGAGAGAGAGAGAGAGAGCTAGCTTACGCTAGGCCTTCGTAGATATTTCGGGGGCTCTGATTCTGCAAAAGTCAAGAAAAATATGATTATGGTAGTGGGTGCATTACAAATTGGTATCAGAGCATGGCTACAACACTTGGCCTGCTTGGGCTCATGAATGAGTTGCGCATAAGCTCCGTTCGAAGCACTCCTAAGAGGAGTAACCCCCTAACTTAACTCTCTTATCCAGGATCAAAACTTGGAAACGCGAACCCGACTGTGTATGCATGTGAAAGAGTTATGAATTTATGCGCAGGTTATAAAAATGTATCTAACTCTTGACTAATAACCAACATTTGTCTTTTCACCCAAGTGGACGATCAACCAAGGGAATTTACAGACGCAGAGAATGGTGACTCACCAAGAGATGGGAGAAGTCTCCCACAATAGAGACGAAGAGTCTGATGAAAGAAGAGCAATAGGGACCCCTCTAGATCTAGTTGAGACTGTGAGGAGTCTCATGGTTGAATTGCAAAGCTGCAAGGTCTACAATGAAAGGATGATGAAAGAACAAGAAAAGCAAATTGAAATTAATGCAGTTTTATTGCAGAGCTTATCCGACCTACAATGACAATTGCAACATGAACCCAAGATGCAGAAACATGGTCATATCAGTGGCCATACTGAGAGGATCACCTCAAGGAAGGTCCACCCCAGAGGTAAAGGACCAGTGCTAGACGATTCCTCTGAGAAGGAAGCTGGCGATTCAAAAGGCTCTTCCAGCAGTAGGACCAGTTCCTATTCTCGAAGAAAACAGAAGAAGCAAAAGACTTCCAAGGGTCATAAATTTGAGGAATTCAGAAAGGCCAAACCTCCCTCCTTTGATGGTGAGATAAAGAAGGGAGAGGAAGCATAGGCCTGGCTACTTGGACTGGAGAAATATTTCAGAGTCCATGATTTTTCAGAGAATTTGAAGGCCCGAGTGGCCACTTTCAATATGAACGGAAAAGCTTCCCTCTGGTGGGAAGATCTTAAGAATGTGAAAGGGGTCCGCGAAGAGGACTTGTCTTGGAAACAGTTTGAGAAATACTTATGGAAGAAGTATTTGTCAGAAAAATATTTTGACGAGAAGACTAAAGAGTTTTATGAACTCAAACTGGGGCAACTCACTATAGAGGAATATGTCAACAAATTCCTCGACTTATTGAGATATGCACCCTACATCAAAGTAGAGAAGGCAAAGGTGCAACGCTTCATCAGTGGGCTACCCAAGGAATACTGGAACAAAATTGAATTTGATGAGACAAAGACCTTAGAAGACACTATTCGAAAGGCAACATATTGTTAGGAACAATATGGACGTCGAGCAAAGCCTCTTGAAGACTGGAAACATAAGGGTGGTTTGAGATTTCAGAAAAAGGGGATCAAATCCTCAGGACTTAAGAGCTACAAGAAGAACCACAGAATGAACTTCCCATCCTGGAGTGTACTCCAGCAGAACTTTCCCTCATCGGACGGAAATAAATTCTGGACCTATACCAGTAAAGACTGATAACCCAAAGAGAGAACCTTTGAAATGTTGTGGTTGCGGAGAAGAGCATCTCCTGAGAGACTGTCCACACTGACAACAGAACAGTCGAAAATTTTATAACATTCAGGAAGCTACCACAGTCAATGATGTGGCAAGGAGTGTGTCACAGATTTATGCAGCATTGGATGATAACCAAGCTGACCACCAAGCTTCAATGGTGGAAATAGAAGGTATGATTTTCAACCATCTGGTGTCTATTTTGATTGACCCTGGTTCAAATTTGAGTTATATAGCCCCTAAATATGTTGATAAGTGTAAACTACAACCACAAAAACAAACCAAGCCATGGTTGGTACAGTTAGCCACTGGCACCAAAAGAAGGGTAGAAGAGGTCATACCAGCCTACCAATTAATGTTGGGTGAATTCCCCACCCAAGCAACCCTTAATGTATTACCCCTAGGATCATACGATCTATTGATTGGTATGGACTGGCTAGCCGCCCATAAATCCAGATTGGACTGTTACCATAAAATCTTGGAGTGTGTAAGTAAAAAAGGGAGAAGGATAACCCTTCAAGGGATCTGAAAACCTGTCTCGGTGAGGCAAATATCAACCCTGCAAATGAGAAATTATTGTCGAAAAGGGCCTCCCTTATATACAATACAGGTGTTGAAAACAATCGAAGGTGATAAACCAAGCCCTGATGATCACCCTATCCTGAGAGAATACAGAGATGTGTTTCCGGAAGAGGTACCACATCTACCTCCGAGAAGAGACATTGACTTCTCAATAGAACTTGCACCAGAAGCGGTGCCGGTGTCTAGGACACCCTACCGGATGAGCACACCTGAGTTAGTGGAGCTCAAATTGCAATTGAAAGAAATGATGGATAAGGGTTATATTCGACCCAGCGTGTCCCCATGGGGAGCACCAATCCTGTTTGTGAAAAAGAAGGATGGCACCCTTAGACTGTGTATAGATTATAGACAACTCAATAAAGTAACTATAAAGAACAAGTACCCCTTGCCCAGGATCGATGATCTATTCGATCAGTTGGGAGGTGCATCTATTTTCTCAAAGATTGACCTGAGGTCGGGATACCATCAAGTCCGAATCAAGGGTGAAGACATCCATAAAACTCCTTTCCAGACATGGTATGGTCACTATGACTTGTGCTGCAAGTGCTAAGAGAGCATCAAATCTATGCTAAATTCAACAAATGTGAACTCTTTCAGAAGAAAATACACTACTTGGGACATGTTCTGTCCGAGGAAGGGGTAGCAGTAGATCCTGACAAGATCAGGTCTATCATGGAATGGCCTGCCCTGAAGGATGTTTCAGACATCAGATCCTTTATGGGATTAGCAGGATACTATAGGAGATTTATAAAAGGATTCTCCAATATTGGTTGACCAATCATTGCCCTCCAAAAGAAGGGGACAAAATTCCTGTGGACACAGAAATGTGAAGAAAGATTCCAAACCCTGAAACATCTACTGACCCATGCACCCGTGTTGAAAATCGCTGACCCAGAAGATGACTTCCTTGTGTGCACAAATGCTTGAAAGGAAGGGATCGGAGGAGTCCTTATGTAGAAAGGAAGTGTGATCTGCTATGAATCCTGAAAATTGAACGAACACAAAGTCAACTATGTGACTCATGATATAGAACTAGCTGCCATAGTGCATGCCTTGAAAATGTGGAGGCATTACCACTTGGGAAGAAAATTTGTACTTATGACAGATCACTGTGGACTGCGATATTTGTTTGACCAACCAAAGCTCAATGCCAGACAAGCTAGATGGATGGCCCTCCTTAGCAAATTTGATTTTGAAATCAAACACATCAAAGGGAAAGAAAATAGGGTGGCCGATGCCCTTAGTAGAAGCATGAAAACAATTCACCTGGTAGCGGTGAGTACCTGTGAGACAGATATCAAGAATAGAATCAGAAATGCACAAGAGACAGATCCCTTCGTTCAGACCGTGACCCTGTACCTACAACAAGAACCCGCTGGAGTAAAATATGAAGGCTACCAGATGACCGAAGGAGGTTTGCTCACTTACATAGATAGACTGTATGTTCCAAATTGTGACGACTTGAAGAGGTTCATTATGGATGAACTACATAAAAGACCATATACTGGTCACCCAAGATACCAGAAAATGACCACTACCACCCGAAAACAATTTTATTGGCCTGGATTGAAGAAAGACATAGTCGAATATTTGGCCCAATGCATAGAGTGCCAATAGGTTAAAGCAGAACATCGACACCCAGCAGGACGATTACACCCTTTACCCATCCCAGAATGGAAATGGGAAACCATCTCCATGGATTTTATCACTGGATTGCCAACTTCAACCAAACAAAATGATGCCATTATGATAGTGGTGGATAAACTGAGCAAGTCTGCTCATTTCATCCCCATCAAATCAACCTGCAAGGTGATAGATATCACCTAGGTATTCATGAAAGAGGTATTCAGACTGCATGGTATGCCGAAAGAGATAGTGTCTGACAGAGACACAAAATTTACTTCCAATTTTTGGAAATCACTGATGGCTGGTTTAGAGACCAAATTGTTGTTTAGAACTGCCTATCACCTTCAAACTGACGGACAGACAGAAAGAGTGAATCAAATATTAGAGGATATGTTAAGGATGCATGTAATGCATCAACCTAGGAAATGGGAAGACTACCTTCCATTGTTAGAATTCGCCTACAACAATGGCTACCAAGCATCCTTAAAGATGAGTCCCTTCGAGGTCCTCTATGGTAGGCCGTGTAATACTCCAGTTAGCTGGAGTAATCCTATAAATAGGATTTCTTTTGGACCCGACATGTTGAAAGAAATGGAACATCAAGTGACGCAGATAAAACAAAATCTGAAGGTCGCTTAGAACCCACAGAAAAGTTATGCTGACCAAAAGAGAACTCCAAGAGAGTTCAAAACGGGAGATCATGTATATCTAAGAGTTAGGCCCAGGAAGATTTCCCTGAAAATGGGAGCTTGTGCCAAGCTGGCACCTCGGTATTGTGGACCCTTTGAGGTTCTAGATAGAGTGGGACCTGTAGCCTATCGGCTAGCACTTCCTCCCACAGTAAAAGCACATAATGTTTTCCATGTTTCATTATTGAAGAAATATGTACATGATGCTAATCATATAATTGACTGATCTGTGATCCAGGTGGAACCGGAGGGAGAGTTTCTACCAGAACCCCAATGCATATTGGACAGAAAGGAAATCCCACTCTGGAATCGAACCATTGCACAGGTAAAGGTGCAGTGGAGACATTTTGGCCCATATGAGGCTACATGGGAAATGGAGGATGCCATGAGATAGGCATATCCAATTTTGTTTACTTCTATACATGCAATTCATGTTAAAAGATAATAACATCAAGGACGATGTTCCTTTAAGGGGGAGGGAATTGTAACACCCTGTTTCCCCCAGTTTGTAAAAATAACTGGACTGGCCAAGAACTATGACAAACTCAGAAATGTGAATAGGTGATGTGAATGGACCTTGTGGAAAAGGTCGATGAATGTGAATAATATTATGAATTTATATTGCAGGACTACTGAGAGGGGATATGTTGAAAAGAGACCATGATGGCTGCAGAAAAGCGGTGGAAGGCACCTGGAAAGGTGGCGTTAACTTCCACAGAAAATCAATACCGTATTTGGACTTCACTGGCCCGGAGAACCAAAAGCGGCTCACTGGCCCCGAATTAAATGTCTCGCAGGATGGTAGGTAGATGGATCCTCAGGAATTAATGAGGGATGGGAGGTGAACCGCCCATCCGTAGAGCCGTCAGGCCTGACCAGCGCGAGGGAAATCATGCCACACGCAACCTCGCAAGAGGATAAGGCGTGGGGGAGAAGCGATTGGGGGCAGACGCGAGGGGAGAAAGAGAACTCTGGCGATATGCAGAGTGAGTGATAGCAGAGAGGAAGGAGAGTAACCTTTGCTCCTGGTCACTGGAAAACAAAGAAGCAGTCTCACAACATCGTAGTCTCAGCTCGGGGGTGGCTAGTGGTAAATCCGCTGGGAGTCACTGAGCCTACGATTGGGTGGAAATGAGCACCCCTCTTAGCAGTTGCATAACCCCTGGTGTTACTTTCTGATAAGTGTTTTTCCTTTGGCATATTGAAATATATGTATTTTGACATTTATGATCATAAGCTGTGAAATTGTGAATGATTTCATTATAAGAATGTCTGTATGGTGTTTTGATCAGTACTGGTAGTTGCATGTTTATATGGAAAGACTACGTATGGCTTATGTTCTCATAAATCGTTATTTATATGTGTACTGATCTAATTCAGACTTCACGTCTGGTTCTCGGGAGAGCAATACCCTTATCTACCTCAAATAGTACCCTCGATAAACCTCCCCATAGAGATACCCTTCTTGAAAAGCCCATCAAGAACCTGGAAGGAGGACGTGAAGGCGCAAGGCCTTAAGAAATCCCTGACAAGTATCGAATCGACGGACGAGATCCCGTCAGGAGATTTGTGGTCACTCACGACCGTCAGATAAGAAGAATAAGCTGGAAATTTAAGTACCTTAACCTTGATAGGTGTTGATTGACGGATGAGATCCCATCGGGAAATCTGTGGTCACTCATGATCATTAGATTTGGTAGGAGAAAGTAGGATGTTAAGTTCCTTACCCCTTTGACTTTCTGTGTCTTTGTGGGTAGCGAAGAGATCGGGACCGTAGATCCCCAAGGTCCATGAGAGAATCCAGACCATTAACCTTTCCACATCTAGGAAGTCATGGGAGAGCACCCAAGTTAGGAACTTGTCTGAGCCATCGGATCTCGGCTGGAAAACCTGACAGCTGTTGGATCTATCAAGAGATGCCCAAGGGTTAAACCCCCAGTGAATAGGGGCGAAAGCCCCAAAATAGATCTGGACCGTCCAATTTAAGGAGGCCACGTGTCAAGATATTTTCCACTTCGGGAAATCTGGAGTTGAGAACTCGGGAGTTCTGGTGATGAAAGATCGGGGCATTCCATGGTAGAAACCCCGAAGAAGATTTGGGTCATCCGATTAAAGGAGGCCACGTGTCGTGAGATTTCCCATTTCGGGAAATCGAGAATCATGAACTCGAGAGTTCTGGTGATGAGAGATCGAGACTTTCCAGGGTGGAAACCCCGAGACAGATCTGGACCATCCGATTTAAGGAGGCCACGTGTCGTGATATTTTCCATTTCGGGAAATTGGGAATCGTGAAATCGGGAGTTCTGGTGACGAGAGATCGGGACTTTCCAGGGTGGAAACCCCGAGACAGGTTTGGACCGTCCGATTTAAGGAGGCTACGTGTTGAGAGATTAACCACATCGGGAAATCGAGAATCAAGGATTCGGGAGTCCCGTGGTCGAGAGTTCGGACTCTCGTGATGATAAGTCTCGATGAACAGTCGAGATTCTTTTGGAGGATCTCAGGGTCTATAATGATCGTCAGATGTGAGGAAGAGATGTCAACTTTAAGCTGGGGCGCGAATGCACCTTAGGGTAAGTGGCGAGCATATCTGGACGACCAGAGTCCACCTGCCCAGATCTATGGTTGAGGCTTCATTTCAGAGCCCCCTTTCTGTTCTACCTTTAGCAGTGAGGGGGGGGTTCGGAATTGAACGTGCAACTCTTGAACGATCAGGATTTATTCGCCTTGATCAATGACATTCAGGCGAATTCTGGACCCCCCTTTCCATTCTGCCTTTAATGGGGGGGGGTCTGGAATGGTGTGGCATGCGAAGCATGACCCACCTCCTGTCACGTCGCCCTCCAGGTCGTGTTTCCCCTCTCACCACCTGTACTCCACTCAACCGTGTGACAGGGCCGTTCCTAATGGCCATTTGCTAACCCTGTAGGGATTCATCCCTATTGGCCAGTCACTCACCCTGTCAGGGTTCGACGGTTGCAGAGTTGAATGATTCAACATTCCTGTAGCACTGAGGCGCGAAATACAAAGAGGCGCCATGATTATTTGACCTGTGATCATTACCCGCGATCGCATGGGAGCAGAGAGAGAGAGAGAGCTAGCTTACGCTAGGCCTCCGTAGATATTTCGAGGGCTCTGATTCTGCAAAAGTCAAGAAAAATATGATTATGGTAGTGGGTGCGTTACAAAACAACAGGCATTTAAAAATTCCATTATGGAGGTACACAGGCAGTAAAATTTGTGAAGTAAGAAGACAGATGAAAGTTCCCCAAAAAAAGGTAACCGAAATGAAGAAAGTGGTCGAAACCAAGAAAGCCCCTGAGCCTTCTACCAAAAAGATCCCTGAGAAAGGTAATGCTGAAGCTCCAGCAAAAATAAACCTTACCATTTTACAAAGATCAACACAGACTGAGGTTTCATCAACCAACCCACCAAATACTTCTGCCCAGAAGACTATGGTGGACAAATCAGAATTTCTTAGCCAAAATAGAGCACCTACTCCTTTCAGCCTCGAAGGGGAATTAGCCAAAGTGAAAATTCCCATTCCCCTTTCCGAGTTGATGAGTAAGGATGCTTACCGATCGTAGGTTATCAAAGTGTTGAGCATTGAACCTGATATAGGCACGAAGGCCTTAACTGTTGGATCTTCGAATCCTTCAGACACGGTAAACCTTACCGATGATCAACCTGAACTCCCGTTTGGCCCTGAAGTTGATGGTCAGACTGACAATGGTGCTCTCGCTCCTTTTTACATCAGCCTTAATATACACGAATTGATTCTGCATAATGCTATGTTAGATTTAGGTGTTTCCCATAACCTGATGCCTAAAGCAGTGATGGAAAAACTGGGATTCGAGGTCACCAGACCTTACAAGGACTTACACTCTTTTGACTCCAACAAAGTCAGATGTATCAGATTGATCAAGGACTTATGTATCACTCTAGTTCAGATTCCGAAAAAAAGCATGGTTATGGATGTTGTGGTCGCAAACATTCCCTCGAAATATGGTATGTTGTTTTCCAAGTCTTGGGGGGCCAAGTTGAAAGGTACTTTGCAGTTGGATATGTCGTATGCCACCATCCCAGTATTCGGGCAATAGAGAAGACTGTACAGAGAGACACTGATGAAATATATGGTCAACAACCAAGAAAAACCACATAACTATCCTCTGTACTCTGCACATTCTGACCTGGATTCCTTTATCCTATATAACGATAGCAATACGGGAGAACAAATCGCTCAACTAGAAGAGGAAACATTTAATCCAAAAGATGACCAAGAAATCATCGAGGCAGAAAGAAAGAAAAACATGATAAGTGAAGAATTGCTAGCAGATTTTTGGAGCATGGAACTTGATGAGATGTAAGCAAAGAAGGAGTTGGAGCAAGAGTGTGGTTGCATAATCACAGATCCAGGTATTTGGAAAACCATTCTTACAAAATGAATTTTCAATGCACTAACAACATAGCTGAGTACGAAGCTTTGATGCTCAGTCTGAAACTACTAAGAAGGTTGGTTCCAAACAAATCATGGTAAGAGGGGACTCTGAATTAATTATCAAACAAATTAAAGGTGAGTATGCTGCAAAACATCCCCGTCTCAAAGTTGATAGAAATTCTATTTTGGATGCCCTTAAATGTTTCACCGAAGTTGATTTGTAGGTGATGCCCAGGGTACAGAATATTTTAGCAGATGGGTTAGCTATGTCAGCAGCTACGTGCAAGATATCTTTTCGTTCCACTCGACCATACACGGTGGAGGTGAAGTGCAGACTGACTGTCCGAGACAACATCAGATACTGGCATGTATTTGGGAACGATGACCAAATTGAAGATTTTCTACAATGTAAAAATGATTTCGAGTGTACAAACATAGACTTAGAAAATGAGGATGAAAATGTAAATAAATCTGATTTTGGAAATGATAGTGTAAATAAGATAGATTCAGGAGAGTCAGGTGAAGATGAGTTGGAATCTGATGTTTTTCATTTAAAGAGTAATGTTTTACCTAGGGGTTTAGTTCCTTTAGAAGACCTTTTTGATTTTAATGATGGAGCTAAAAAACCAAAAATTGAAGCCAGTGGTAAAGAGTTTGAATACGTTAACATAGGGACAGAAGAGAAACCTAGGATAGTGAAACTTTCTAAATCTTTACCTCCTAAGAAGAAACTCAAATACATTGAAATTTTCAAGGAATATGCGAACGTGTTTTCTTGGGGTTACGAAGATTTAAAATCTTATGACACAAGCATCATACAACATAGGATCCCGATAAAAGAAGATAAAAAACCTTTCAGACATAAACTTAGGAGAATCAATCCCAAGTTACTTTCCTTGATAGAAAAATAAATTAAAAATATGTCTGATGCTAAAATCATAGTCCCCTTACGATTTTCAAAATGGGTTTCAAATCTGGTCCCAACCCAAAAGAAGTCTGGGGAAATCAGGCTTTGCATTGATTTTTGAAACCTGAACAAAGTTTCTCTAAAGGACAACTACCCATTGCAAAAAATGGACCACATATTACAAAGGGTAGTTGGATCTAGTCGAATCTCCTTACTGGATGGTTTTTCAGGCTATAACCAGGTTCTCGTTCACCCAGATGACCAAGAGAAAACAACCTTCACAACACCTTGGGGCACCTTCATGTACGTGAAAATGCCTTTCGGGTTGATGAATGCCGGGTCCACTTTCCAAAGAGCGATGGACATCAATTTTGAGGAAGAACTTGGCAAATTTATTGTCATTTATCTGGACGACGTAACTATGTATTCTCAATCCGATGACGAGCACTTAAGACATCTCAGACGAGTATTCGAGAAATGCAGGAAATTTGGGATTTCTTTGAATTCTAAGAAAAGCCTTTTTGGATTAGAGGAAGGTAAACTGTTAGGGCACATAATCTCTAAGGATGAAATTAAGATATATCCCAGCAGAATAGAAGCCATTCATAAATTAGAACACCCAAGGAATATCAAGGAGTTACAATGTTTCATTGGAAAAATAAATTTTCTGATAAGATTCATACCTAACCTGGCCGTGCTTCTCAGGAACATCACAAACATGTTAAAAAAGGACACAAAAATAAAATGGGACACTGAATCTAAACAGTCTTTTGAACAAGTTAAACATGCACTCACACATGCTTCAGTCTTGATTAGTCTTGACTTCACCAAAGATTTTTATCTTTTTTCTTTCGCTTCTGAACATACCATTGCAGCAATATTACTACAAAAAAACAACGAAGGGTATGAACAACCCATAGCCTTTTTTAGTAAAGCATTAAGAGATGCTGCTTTGAATTATAAAATAATGGAGAAACAATCTTTCACCCTGGTGAAAGCCATAAAGGATTTTAGACTATATATTCTCCATTTCCACACCATTGCTTATGTTCTGAACGTGGTAGTAAAAGACATTTTAACTCAGGACAACCCAGATGACCGAAGAGGAAAATGGATTGCTTTCATTCTAGAATATGACATAGAGATTAAGCCTACTAAACTGATTAAAGGTCAAGGTCTAGCAAAGTTAATGGATGAATCCAATTTCCATGCTCTTGATATTAATTTCTTAGCTGCAATAGATGAACAGGGAGAGCAGGTGACTCCAAGCGTGAAAGAGGTATTTATGAATTCTCCATGGTACGCAGACCTGATATTTGTTTTTCATAACTTACAAGCTCCCCCTGTTCTGACCAAAACTAAAGCTAGGTTTTTGAAATTAAAGGCATTAAAATTTTGCATTTTAGAAGGCAATCTATATTGGAAGGATCCTTGAGGTATTTTGTTGAATTGTCTATTAAAAGATGAAGCTGGCAAAGTATTGCAGGATTTTCATGCAAGAGACTGTGGTGGTCATCTAAGCTGGAAGACTACAGCTAATAAAATTCTCAGAGCTGGGTTCTATTGGCCTACATTGTTCGCTGATGTGCATTAGAAAGTGACTTCGTGTCATAAGTGTCAAGTGTTCGAGGGAAAAAAGAAGCTCCTTCCTTTGCCCCTAAAGCCAATCTCTATTGAAGCTCCTTTCCAACAATGGGGATTAGACTTTATCAGAGAAATACATCGTCCCTCTTCGGGCCAGCACATGTGGATTCTTACTGCGACCGACTATTTCACAAAATGGATCGAAGCTGTACCAAGCATGCAAGCTAATGATTCTGTGATTATTGCATTTTTTGAATATAACATCTTGTCTCGTTTTGGATGTCCTAGAAATATTCTAACTGACAATGCAACCACTTTCTGATCTAAGAAGCTCATAGACTTTTGCAACCAGTATCATATTGGTTTGGGTCATTCCACAACTTATTACCCTCAGGGAAATGGGCTGGTGGAGTCATCCAATAAGACCCTGGTGAACATTAGTAAGAAGACTTTGCAAGAAAACAAAAAGTCATGGCATAACAAGCTGGTTTTCACACTATGGGCCGACATAATTACCACCAAAAGGTCAATTGGTATGTCACCATATCAGCTAGTCTATGGCACTGGAGTAGTTTTTCCCACTTCCTTAGGAGTTCCTGTCATGAAATTGCTGCAAGAGATGCAAGCCGAGCCAAACGAATCTCAAAGAAGGATAAACCAGATGATCCACTTGCAGCAATCTAGAGAAGAAGTATACAACAGAACTCAGGTTTTCCAAGAGAGAATTGAAAAGATCTTTGACAAAAGAACTAAAGAAGATGACTTTGAGCTAGGTGACTTGGTTCTTAGATGGGATGCCCGAAATGAGGATAAGGGGAAGCATGAAAAATTCGACAGTCTATGGAAGGGACCTTACATGATTCAAGCGTTCAGAGGAAATAATGCCTTCTTACTCAATAACAACAATGGGACCAATCTGCCAGGAGGACCTGTAAATGGCAGAATGTTGAAGCACTATTCACCTCCTCACCAGGGACCTGCAGTCACACTTTCCATTGTACAAACTATTTTCATTTTGCTTACAAGTTTTTGAGTGAAATAACTTTGATCAGATGGTTGAAGCCCGCAGAGAAGGCCCTAAGCCACTGAACATTGTCTTCCAGTTTTCAAAAATAAAACCAATCAAGCAACAAAGGAAACTATGGAGAATTTTTCTCAGAACATCAGGAATCGAGATTCTTGGCACTTCACAAGGAGAGTACCATCCCCAGGTGGAGCTGCTATTATAACCCTATAATTTATAGGATCAACTGGTGACTGAAATGTTATCTCTTTAGTTTTTTTGTTTATCAAATGATTTTCCATTTTGCAAATATTTTGAGAAAAAGAAAAAGAAAAGAAAAGAAAAAGAAAAAGAAAAAGAAAAGAAAGAAAAAGAATAAAAGAGGGCATAAAAGAAATTCAATAGAGCCCCATGCAATAACAATGACTTGGTCCATACCTTTCAAGCATGGCCAAGTTCTTTTAAATTGATGTTGATAGGAGTAGTGAATAAGCTTGGCTAAAATGTTTAATCTTAGCCAAGCGATTTAGGTTAGTTAGTGAATAAATTTGACCAAACTGCCTGATCTTGGTCAGATAACCCCGGGATAGAGTAATTTCTTAGTCCAACAATTTAATCTGGTCTAATTTTCATAGGTAATTATGTTAGAGCATAGGGTAGTTTGCCTTATCTCAATAAAACAAGCATGATGGTCAATGTTGAACCATATCTTTGAGGTTTAAAAGGTTTGATGTCTACCCCCTTGGTGATCAAAACATGGAAAAGATTGGGAAAAACCACGATATGCACTTATCCTAAGTTTTTCGGAGCACATGCACCTTCGCGCTCACAGTCAGTCAAGCACAACACATAGATGAACGGTCGGAGAGCGGGCGCCCAGATCTATGGTTGAAAAATCTTTCTGGACCCCCCCGACCGTTCTACCTTTAACGGTGGGGNGGAATCAGAGATAACAAAGGCGCGTATATGAACGACTCAGATGTTAGCGCCTAGATCCATGGCCTAGATTGGATTCCGGACCCCCCCGAACGTTCTGCTTTTAATGGTGGGGGGGGGGGTCTAGAATGAAGTCTAAACATCGTGAAAAGATCTATGGTTGAGAAGAAAGCACACAAATCAATGACTCATGGTGTTTTTCGGACCCCCTAGAATGATCTATCTTTAACGGAGGGGGGGGGGTCTGGAATGGATTGTTTTCTGGCGGGACCCTTATCTCTACGTGGCAGGAACCCATTGGTTCCAAATCTCACTGCCTCCTGCGGTCTAACATACCTTGTCACCCCATGACGTCATTATCCACGTTTTTCCCCTAGAGGTCACGTCTCATTACTCTGTCAGTCCATTCCCCTTTTTCTCCCTTTACAAGTCCTCTCACCATGGTTACTCCCGAATCAACTCTCGCCACGTCACCCAGCCGTATTCTTTAGTCATTGTCACCTACCATCTCATGCTCTAAACGACCCGTTGGCCATTTATTATTGGCTAACCTATCTGTTAACTTAATGACCTATCTCCCGTGCCCAACAAGTATCCGTTTTCTCAAAAGATACCGTCACCCTTCATTCCCTCATCATTCACCCTGTCGCCGCACCAGAGAATTTTTCCCCGTTTTCCTCTCTGTTACAGTTAGTTTCCCAATGCCACCGTCATCCCCACTAACCTTTTCGTTTTATTTGAGGGTATTGTTACAGTGATGGTGCCAAAATCAAAGAAAGCAGAGGCCGAGGAGAATCCTTTCCTCCCACCTCCTGTCGACCTCGACAGGATCCATCTGGCCGACAAAGACCATTTAATCGTAGACACCAGATGTGAGTTTGACTTCGTAGATTTATAGTCATGGCTCAAAGAGGTTTTCTTTGTCCAGAGCGACGAAATTGGGCTCTAGGAGTCAAACCTTCCCCTGTATCTTTTCCCCCAGTTTCACCATTTCCCTGAATTCGCCCTTAAATGCCAAGCCCATTACATCCCCGACCAGAGAGCCATAGTGTCCTCATCAGGATAAATTCTTTTCCTCATTACACCACAAGCCATTGATCAGATGATGCAGATACCCAGAGCCGAATCCGCCTCACCTTTCAACCTTGAAATCATCACGAAACTATACCAAAAATTATCATTTCCCCAAAGAGCTCAGATTTTCGAGCTTTTTCTCCCACAGGTCGCTCAACTCCCCACTACAAATCCCCCGTATCCTTCATCCTTATTCTCAGTAAAGGGGAACCAGGTCATCTTGTCGCTCTGCGCCCTGCTTGGGTATTTTTCGGATCAATGAGTGGATGAACCCATATTGGGTTTTCTATCCATCTTCTCCACAGATGAGAAACCCACCACTCAGTTCGACTACAATGCCTTCCTGACAGACAACATTCATGAGCAATTCTCAAAATTTTCCACAGAAGGCATGTTCCGATATTCCTCAATACTGGCTTACATGTTCCTATTCTTTCAAGTGGACAAATTCTCCTTTTTGATGCAGAAGATGTACAAGGATGGAAGGCCACAGGCGGTGACAACATGGACTTCACTGCTCAGACACAACTCTACAGAATTCAACTTTAAACAATTTATTGAGCAGTTCTACCATCCCGTGGTGAGCATGCTCAGTGGAAGACCTGAGCCGAGAATAAATGAGGAAATTTAGAGGATATTGCACCTTTCAGACCTTGCAAAAATGGGAGACTGGTACCTGTACCAAGACCACACAGAGATCAGAGTGTATGGGTGAAAATTGGCTCCATACAAGTTGCCCAAGTATTTGCCCGTGAGGATATTTTCCCTAGAATACATAAGACAAATGATCAATTCAGATGACATACATTTTGTGTCTCTGAAGAAGAAGCAACAACTCAGAATCAAAGGGAAGATTGGGTCTTTCATCTGCAATAGCCGAGGTGCCGGGGAGGAAGCAGATAGACTGTTAAAGGAGATGATGTTTTTTTTTAGCTTCATATGGCATTATGACCCCTGCAGGATAATTTTAGAGATGATAATTAAGAATAAGAATATCCCATATGTCCACACATCCAGGCCTGAGATAGAGAAGTTTGCCAACCAGACAGAATTGGAGCCAAACACTCTGGTTGAGACAGAACTGCAGGACCTTTCAGTCACTATCTCACAAATGACTACACCATAGGCTCTCAAGGAGAAAAGGCCCAGGAAGGACAATTCACCTTCCATCATTGAGGTATCGTCTGAAGAGTTCCAATTACACACCAAGAGGCCGAAAACTAGTCAGACACCTGACATGGCTGGTGAAAAGGGAATTCAATCCGCTACAACTATGGAGGTTGATCAGTCACTCCTTAGTACAAGAAACAAAATAATCATGACTACAATGTTTCCTAAGAAGCCTACAAATACTCCACCAGCCAACCAACCGAGCAAAATAGGACCGAAATTGAGTATTTTTGAGAAGTATGATCTGATCAAAAAGAAAAATTAGACACTGACCAGTAGCACGTATGCTCATTTCTAGAAGTAAACATCCACTGCACAACACAGACTGCTGTTTTCATTCGACACTGAGAAGGGTAGAATGAACATGGTGTTTCTGCAAGCACAGGTGCCAGACTCGAAAGTAATCACCGATTACAAAAGGGAAACTTTCGAATTCTAGACTAAAGATGTGCATCCAACTGATCAAATGGATCTGCACAGGCAAACTAGAGAAATGGTTTTCTCTACATTGGCACATGCTTCCACTACTGCCTCCAAGTTTCAAGTATCTCTAAACAATGTCTAGACGTCGCCGAATTTAGAAAAAATATCATCCTTTGCGAAGGATAATAGGATTAAGACGTTGGAGGAACTGGTCCTCAAAATTGGATACGATCCCTCGAATGTGAAAGCAGTCGAGGAGATGCTCAAAAAGAAAAATGGCAACATAGCATCTCTGAGGAAACAGTTGAAACTACCACCAACATAAGATTCATAGGCAAAGGAAATAGTGGAGACAGAAGGGGAAGAGGATGAGATGCTCAAGCTCATCATGGAGTAGAATGCATAGTTGAAGGAAATGGAAGCGGAATTAGAAAAACTAGTGAAAGAGAAGGAACATTCAAAGCCCATGGAAGTCATTCCACTGAGCGCAATTCCACTCTCAGGAGTGAGCACAACGTCTATAGTAGAAATTCACTCTTCAACTCCACTAACAGCTCTGGAGAAAATAGTTGAACTGGAAAAATCCATGGAGGAGATGAATTTGCAAGAGACAGAGATTACCAGACTCAAAAAGGAGATTGAGAACCTTCAGGAACTCAAGTCTTCTTACCAAAATAGCTACTCTAAGGAGAAACAAACCTCAGACCAGCTCAAACAGGAATTTCAGCAGCTTCAAAAGCAAACAATGGCAGGCAAAACACTTGCTAAGGTCAAGGAAAGTGTTTGGATGGATATCACCAAGTCCATGAATGAAATATGGCTGATGATACAAATCATGTTCAAGAAAAACGAGTTGGTGCAAAGAAGTCAGTAGGCTATTGAGAAGATAAGAGAAGAATTGGGAGAGATGCCCACATAAGTTGCTGAGATCATCAAATTTCTGAATTCCAAAACCAGAGAGGAGCTAGAGGATTTGAAGTTTGAAGATAGGACAGAGACCATCCTTGAGGTCAAGAGGGTCCTGACCAAGAGAGGACTGATGCTATAGCTGGAGGAAAAGGTCCAAACCATGGACGCAGGAGTGCAAATATTTTTTAGCAAGATTGAAACTCTGCAGAAGAAAGGCCTTCCTGGTTTGAGAGTTATAAACGACAAGTTGATGATGCTCGCTGATTAAAAAAAGAAGCTAGCCACTATGGATAAGGATAGCTCAAAATTCTCAGGAATACAAGGTAGTATCATGGGCAAGAAATTCTTAGATGCTTTACAGTTAGACATCAGCATACAACATGAGGTCCGATACATCTTCATCATCAATTCAACTTTTTCCAAGTACACAAAGATGGATGAAGTATACCGAAGATTGCTCAAAGTCAGCGTTCCAAGTCACCCTCGATGGGAAGAGATTTGCAATCTGATCAAGTATTCAATGAGGTGTCTAATCCTAGTCATCTATCCAGTTAGACGAGGTCGTGCAGAGGCCTCACCAACGGTTCACCCCAAGAAATCAGCATGAAGTTTCAACATATCATCAAGCAGTTTCCTAAATTTTTGTATCTTGTTAAGTTAGTTAGCTAAATTTAGATTAGCCATGTCCTGATCTTTAATGACAGGATCGTATGTAATTTTGGATATAAATACTTCACACTTTGAAGTACTGAAGGTTGATGTTTACGCCCTGCAAGCTATAGGACTGTAATTTTTACCAAGAGATCTTCCAGTAATACAAAGAGACGTTTTTCATAGGATTCTCACGTGTTATTCATTGGTGATGTTTTCTTTTCTATCCAGAATGTACTTCTTGCTCAGTTGTCATATTGTTTTCTAATCTAATCTTTTAAAAGTAACACACATTGCAGGATTTATCTTTGTATACCCTGTTTCAGACTTTGAAAGATATTAATGTTTATCTTCTGATATTACAGTGAATAAATTCTTAAATGCTTCTTTACTTTAATTGATATTCTCATCTTTTCTACTATTCATCATTTTACTACTAAAGAATCCAACGAATACATTATCTTGCCCTGTGAAAAGAATCTTTGTTCCTGGTTTAGATTTCTATCTTTATAATACATACCCCATAGCCCAATGGATGCGTAAAGCCCTTTTCAGCCAACTTAACAAAAAAAACAACAAACCAATCAATCCTATTTATTTAACTAGCCTAATATCTTAAGTTTAAAACATGTCTAAATCATACACAGAGATCCCTCTCTGAAGCTAGTAGGGCTAGATTCCAGTTTCGAAGTGGTTGGATAAAGTTACCTCTCGTAGATTTCTTCTTTCTTAACAACCTCTGGGAATTTACAGAGCGTTAACAGGCCTGAGATATGCCTCCAGTGTAGACTTGATTTTGTAGGGATATGCCGATGCAAATTGGGCAGGGAGCACAGTGGACCAGAAGAGCACATCCGGTTGTTGTTTTACCTTGGGTTCTTCCATGATTTTTTGGTGCAATAGGAAACAAAGTTTTGTGGCGTTGAGTACTGCAGAAGAAGAGTATATAGCATTGAGTGTGGCAGTCCATGAAGTAGTGTGGCTTCACAATCTCCTGATAATTTTATTTGATCTTGAGATGGATCCTACCATTATTCAATGTGATAACCAGAGTTGTGTGAAGCTCTCTGAGAAGCTTGTGTTTCACGATAGATAGAAACACATTGAGATAAAATATCATTATATTAGAGACATGGTGCAGAGGAAATAAGTACACATGCAATACCTTCCTACACATGAGCAAATTGCATATATCATCACCAAACTGCTTGCCAAGACAAAGTTTGAGTACTTCTGTGAGAGACTTGGCCTGGTGGAGAATGCCTCCCTAGCTGAGAGGGAGTGTTGATGACTAAAGCTTCGTGAGACATCCTCCAAGACACAGACTAAGTGAGTCAGCCTATGAGAGAGCCCATGAGTTGGGTGTGCCCATGAGATGGGTGTTCATTCCTCTCTGAGACTGACATGGAACATCGTGTGCCCTTTTATGGGGTGAGGATGCCCATGAGATGGGTGTATCGATGTGTGTGCCCTTTTTTGGGGTGAGAATGCCCATGAGATGGGTGTGTCGATGTGTGTGCCCCTATGTGGGTGAGGATGCCCATGAGATGGGTGTATCATTTGAGATGAAATGATGTGTACCCCTATGAGGGGTGAAGGTGCCCATGTGATGGGTGTATCGTTCTCCTCTATGTAGAGAGTTGAGACGATGTGATACTCCAGATGATTCTCTTGTGAGACTCAGTGAGATAGATATCTGTTGAGTAGGATGTCCCTGTGGCCGAGCACATGTGGACGTGCTTGTAGTGGCTGAGCACTAGTGGGTGTGTGAGATCCCTTGGTTCCAAATGATTCTCCTGTGAGACTCAGTGAGATAGAGATCTGTTGAATAGGATGTCCCTGTTGTTGAGCACTAGTGGGTGTGTGAGATCCCTTGCTATATTGTCTAAGAGTAAGATTTACCTCTAACACTAATTGTGATGTAAAGGGTACATGTCAGCCCCACCATAGAGTGAAAGATAATTAATGTAAAAGATAATTAATATTATAATTATTAATTATATTCTGTGTTATTGAGGTCGGCCCTATTGTGCCAATAGACACCACTTTTGATGTGTCCAGTCTAGTACAAATAAAGTTGATTTCCCCATTGAGGAAACACACAAGTCACATGTAATTTCAGAACTTTAGCAAGTACATCTTCTAGGGTTGAAGTGCACACCTCTTTTGGGCACTAGATTCTTGGTTTTGGAGAGCACCCTTTTGTGTGCTAGGTCTATGGTGTAGGAGGTATTTCTCTTGAGAATATAACAAAGGATTGTCGGGTTTTCTTCCCTTGTTGAGAAGGGTTTCCCAGAATATTTCTTTTGTTCTTGTGCATAGCATTTCTTCTTGTGATCTTGGTTATTGCAACAATTGTTAATGGTGTAGCTGCATTTGTTTATGGTTCATGTACATCACTAAAATTGAAATAACCCTCATGCTTGAGCCTAGCACAGTGAAAATTCAACACCCCTCTCCTGTGTTCCATCGCTTAGAAAAGTGTTTCTTAGAGGATCTCTGAAACTAGATTTTTTCTGAGTGAGGCACAATGAAAATCTGACACAGGGGGTCAACTTTCAAGACCCGTGTGTTGGGATATTGTGGGTATCATGGTCCCATGGGAGTTGGCCATATGGATCTTTTGGAGCTTTCAAAACTCAGTTACGTTGCCTGATTGTGATTTTGTACCCCCAGACCAAATTGTCATTGTGTCCTTGAATGACTTCAGGAGGAAAATTGCAACATGCCATAACACACAAACCACGCCTCGGATTGATGAACCGTCAGTTTTGTTGGACTCCAGGCACGAGATTCTAGCTAGGGGGACCCCTCTCCTATGATTTTGTCGCCCGTAAAAGTGTTTGTTAGAGGATATCTTGAACTAGGGTTTTCCTCAATGAGGCACAATGAAAATCCAACATAGGGGGTCGACTTTCACAACTCATGTGTCGAGCGATTGTGGGCACAATGGTCACATTGAAATTGGCCATACACACCTTTCGGAGCTTACAAAACTTAGTTACGTCGCTCAATTGTGATTTTGTGCCACTGGACCAAATTGTCATTGTCTCCCTAAATGGATTCAGGAGGCGAGTTGCAATTCGACATAAAACGTAAACCGTGCTCCATATCGACAAACCGTCAGTTCCGTTGGAATCCTGACACCAGATTCCAGTTAGGGGGACCCCTCTCCTGTGATTCCATCGCTTAGAAAAGTGATTTGTAGAGGATCTCCAGAACTAGAGTTTTTCTCAATGAGGCACAATGTGAATCCTACGCAGGGGGTCAACTTTCAAGATCCATGTGTCGGGGGATTGTGGGCATTGTGGTCCTGTGGGCGTTGACCATACAAACCTGCCAGCGCTTACAAAACTCAGTTATGTCACCTGATTGTGATTTTGTACCCTAGACCAAATTGTCATTGTGTCCTTAAATGGCTTCAGGAGGTGAATTGCAACATGCCATAACACGCAAACCATGCCTCGGATCGAGGAACTGTGGTCACGTGGGAATTGGCCATATGGACCTTCTAGAGATTATGGAACTCAGTTACATCACCCGATTGTCATTTTGGGGCTCGGACCAAATTGTCATTGTCTCCCTGAATGGATTCAAGAGGTAAGTTGCAACTCGACATAACACGCAAAACGTGCCACAGATCGACGAACCGTCAGTTCCATTAGACTCCTGGCACAAACTTCTAACTAGGGGGACCCCTCTCCTGTGATTCTGTCACCCGAAAAAGTGTTTCTTAGAGGATATTTGGAACTAGAGTTTTTCTCAGTGAGGCACAACGCAAATCCGACACAGGGAGTCAAATTTCAAAACCCCTCTGTCGAGCGATTGTGGGCACTGTGGTTGCATGGGCATTGGCCATACAGACCTTCTGGAGCTTATGTAACTTAGTTACGTCGCCCGATTGTGATTTTGTGCCCCCAGGCCAAATTTTCATTGTCTCCCTGAATGGCTTCAGGAGGCGAGTTGCAAATCGGTATAACACGCAAACCATGCCTCAGATCGAAGAACCGTCAATTTCGTTGGAATCCTGGCATGATATTCTAGCTAGGGGGACCCTTCTACTCTGATTTCATCGCTCGTAAAAGTGTTTGTTAGAAGATATACATAACTAGGGTTTTGCTCAGTGAGGCATAATGCAAATCCAACACATGGGTTCAACTTTCTCAACCCATGTGTCAAGCGTTTGTGGGCACCATGGTCACATGGGTCTTGGCCATATGGACCTTCCAAGGCTTACAAAACTCAGTTACGTTGCTTAGTTGTGATTTTGTGCCACCAGACCAAATTTTCATTGTCTCCCTAGCTTGCGGAGGCGAGTTGCAACTCACCATAACACGCAAATCGTGCCTCAGATCGGTGAACCGTTAGTTCTGTTGGACTCATGCCATCAGATTCCAGCTAAGGGGACTACTCTCCTATGATTTTGTGGCCTAGAAAAGTGTTTCTTAGAGGATCTATGGAACTAGAGTTTTGATTAGTGAGGCACAATGCAAATCCGACATAGGGGGTCAACTTTCAAGACCCTTGCGTTGGGTGATTGTGGGAATTGTGGTCCCATGGGCATTGGGAATATGGACCTTCCAAAGCTTATGAAACTCACTTATGTCGCTCGATTGTGATTTTGTACTCCGAGAGCAAATTGTCATTGTGTCCCTGAATGGATTTAGGAGGTGAAGTGCAACACACCATAACACGCAAAATGTGCCTCGGATCGACAAACCGTCAGTTCCGTTGGACTCTTTCCATGAGATTCAAGCTAGGGGGGCTTGTCTACTATGATTTCTTCACTTATAAAAGTGTTTTTTAGAGGATCTCTGGAACTAGGGTTTTTTCTCAGTGAGGCACAATGCAAATTTGACACAGGGGGTCGACTTTCACAACCCCTGTGTCGGGCAATTGTGGGCACCATGGTCACAAGGAAAAACATGTCAAGGTAAGGAATGGCATGTCAAGGAAAGGCAATGGCATGTCAAGTCAAGGAAATGCATGTCAAGGAAAGGCATGTCAAGGCAAGGAATGTCAAGGCAAGGCATGACATGTCAAGGCAAGGAATGGAAATGCAAGGCAAGGGAATGCATGGTACGTCAAGGCATGACAGGGAAAGTCATGTTAAGGCATGACAAAGCATGTCAAGGAAAGACAAGGAATGGCACGTGAAGGCAAGGCATGACAAGGAAAGGCAAGAGAATGCATGGCAAACTTCTGTGAGCCAATGATTGATTATTTTATTCTTCCAATTTTAGGAAAAATCTCATCCTCTTAAAGTAACATCATATATTACTCAAAGGAAATTTGTTTAATAAGGCATCTCATTATTTCATCCTCATTGTGAGCATACCTAGTTTTTTCCCTTTGGTTTTGATGCCTTCGTTGTTCCTTATTGGTAATCTCTCTTCTTGGATGATCTTTTAAAATATACCAAGATGCTAACATCTACTAATAAAACCACTTTTGGAACAAGTGTCATGTATGTTGAAGACTAGTGACACCTTTGTGCAAGCTCTAACTCAACAGAGTCTACAGATATGACTATCTTCTTATTCTCTAGAATCGACCTAACAAAAATCATCTTTAACAGGTTGAGTAGAAGGATCCTCACTATTAATAATATAAATCAGCAGCAGTAGCTGTAGATTCATCACCAACAATCTCAATTCCATAGTCTTTCCATGGACTCATACATGCAAGAACTTTCCTTAGCTCCATTCACAAACATTTTCCTTTCAAGCATGACAAAATTTTTCTCATTAGGAATAATACAACCCTCCCTGTGATATAGTGAATGAATAATCCCACGAGAGAACTCACTCTCTAATGCAAAACTCCCATCTATACTTTCCATTATTTCATGGATGTAGTGGTTTGGGATCACTCAAGGAGGACCTTTTGCATATAGAAGTTGGTGACAATGCATGAGGGAATCATGTGTCAAATGCCTGGGGTACAAATGTCAAAACCATGTAGGTCCACATATACATAATTAATCACATATCTATAGTTCAATAGAGAGGTCTTGGCCTTGGACCCTTACTAGAAATGTTACATAGTTTTTATGTAGTTGGAAACTAATTAACTAATGATCCAAAGGTTTATGCACAACAACCAATAGGGCTGTTGTGCATGCCAATTTGGCATGCACAACAACCTTCCATCGCTGGCCAATTGGTATGCTCCTTTTCATTATTCAAATTTTCAAGGATTTCCTCATGAGATTAACAATGTAAATGCAAGAGAAATTCCAAGATTTCATGGATGTGGTTATTCAGTCATGCAACATTTATCATCTTTCATTGAATTTAGTTTGAGCATTGGCCTTTGTTATGAAGGTAATATGATGATTTTTTTTTCGCATGTCTCAAAGGTGATGTAAGGATGTGATTTGAAAGTCTTGGCAAGGGAGAGATTTCTTCTTTTGCAGGTTTTATCGAAGCATCTTCCAGACATTGGATCCCTTATAATGACCATGAGAAATGTATGGTTGTCATTGAAAATTTCAAGAAAATATATGGTGCAATAAACCCTATCATTGAATCTCCCAAACCTCCTCTTGAAGATGATGAAAAAATGTGGTTGGTTTCCCCTTAGAATTGGATGATGAAGATGACCCATAATCTAAAGTAACAAAAATTTTGGCTTCATATCCCAACATTGATATTGCAGATAGAATAGACATGGATTAACCCTTGGCATCAATTCTAGCATGATCACAAGTCTTACCTCTGTAAAAAAGCAGGATTTAATACATGATGATACAACCAACAACCTATATATACACTTGAAATTAGGAGGAAACAATGGTGGAAGCTGTGATAATACCCTAAATGGAACCTTTCTCCAGATTGATGGAAGTGCCATTGTGATAAACCTTGAAATGATTGTCTACGACAAAGTTGTTTGTGGCAATGCTAGCTCAAATATGCATCCTAGATTGAGTTTTGAAAGTCCTCCTATATCCAAGTTTGGAAGTGGTTGTGACCAAAGTGAGGATGGAGATGGTATCTCTTTTGTTGCTGAGAATGATACCAAGAGAAATGTTAATAAACCAGAAATTGAGAAGTTTCCTAAGTGCCAAGTGATAGGTTTTAACCTCTCCGATCTTGTGGATAATACACACAATTATGTTCCTAAGAATAAAATCCTCACCTAGACAATCATTAAGAAGGAAAATTTTAAACAGGCCCTTGAAATTCAAAAGGGAATCCCTGTTAGCACCTATGGTGATGCAATTTTCAGATCAAAACAATCACGTGTCTTAGAATTGGAAGAAATCAGTCACAAGTCTTATATGATACATATTAAGGGCTCCCCCATATTCGATGATGACAATGATAAAGTGGAAGAGATGGTTGATCATGTGCTCTTTCATGAAGCTCATGGAATACAAATAGGAAAATGGATCCCTGATATCGTGGGTACACAATTTATTTAAGAATTGCCAAAAATCCTTGGGAGGAAGCTAACAGGATTCAACCGACATCTTTAAAGTTAAAACAAATATTTGTGGAATGAAAATAGAGAAGGATCCAAAATGATTTGTTTAAGCGGGAGTTCAATATCTTTGAACAATGCAACTAGTGTAGCTCAAAGGCTAGCCATTTTCTAGCAAAAGGAAACAAAGTTGGGCATTATTCAGGTGTGCAATATCATGAGTACAAATATTTATGGTAGAGAAAAATTTAGCAAAAAGGAAGTGGCATTATTCAGGCAAACAATATTATGAACACAGATAATCACGACCGCGGCCATGAAAGACTCAATAAAAAATAAATTAAATTAAAAATGAGTAGGGTTTGCATACTTGATATTCATAATTTATTGTCATTCCATCGGCGATTCCTTTCAAAACAACTATTAGCGGAATCAAGAGAGTGTCGAGGATTACATAGATAAAATCAAGAGTTGCAGAACTTATCTTACTTAAATATCAATATTTAACTTTTGAATCCCTGCAAAATGCACATCGACAAAATCGACAGAGTATTAGAAACTTGATTCAATGACCGAATTGAGCGATGAAAACACGTAGAGATCTCAAATTTCATGATACTATCCTCCCCTTCACCCTTTGTGTGGGGCTTGACTCCTCTTGAAAACAGATCTAGTTGATTAGGTAGAATGGTTTTTCAGTTTGATCACACTGGTGAGTCAAAACAAAGTGAAGTTCGACCTTATGAAAATACTATGTGGGAAATGCATATCAAAAAATTGAGAATTGGGTTCCCTCTAAAATTTTTTCCCATTTAAAATTCCCCTCTATATTTCAACTTTACCACCAAATTTGTTGGCCTTTCAAATATTTACCACCATGGTCACACCATTCGTGCTGTGGAGAGTGAAACAAGGGTTACAAAAAAGTAAACCATATGACCATAGGTTTGATTCTTCCACCCGTAAACCCTACCCTATTTATGTTGCATTCACCAAGAAACATTAAATATAATGGAGTGTGATATATTCTTAGAAAGAAATTTTAGAAGCCTGAGGTCTTGAGTCTTACTAAATGAGAGTTTTGTTTTTTGTTTTAGAATGATATTGCATTTAAATTAGGTTTTTGAGCGGTTGATCATATTAACAAACATGTCCATAATTAATAATGCCCTGTTACCAATGCCTAAGATGATAACACTGCATACACGATGGATGACATGGAAAATATTTTGGATGCTGTTTGGGAGGAAGAAGATGCTTTGTGGGCCAAAGAGGGTTTGTTTCAACCAGATGAAATGTACATACATCTGTAAAATCTCCAGTGCGTAAAAGTGATAGGTGGTTGTCATGTGAATTCTGAATCCGATGTTGAATTGGGAGTATCTTTGAAGTGCTTGATTGACAATAAGGAAACTCATGAAAATTCTAGGGTTTCTCCATTAACTTGGACCAATGATAAAGATAGCCCAAAAAACCCTAGATCTATATTTGACATTAACCCTCTAGTCACAAAACCAAACTTCTTCAAAGCTATAGAGAATAGGTAGGCCCGATTGTACGGAGGACAAGTGAACTCAAAGTTTGAAAGAGACAACAAAAAAGTTTGAAAGTGTGAAACAACCAACCTCTCTATGTTCTGGGGAATGATGTATCACTAGAGCAGGTTGCAGGTCTAGCTTCAAATGTTTTGGTGGGAAAAGTTTTCTATCTGAAGATGAAAAAATAAAATATTAAGAAGTGGATTCAAGACCACTGGAAACCCTTGGTCGACTATTTTCCCTGTTTAAGTCTAGTATTGAATCACTGGACCATGTTTCATTTCTTATCAGAGGGAGATATTTTAAAGATTTCAACTAGTCCATGGATTATTGGTTGTGGGGTTCTGATGCTCCAAATATGGAAACCTAGATTTAATCCACATATGGAGTCCTTTTCCAAGCATTTTGTATGGATGCTCCTCCTGAAATTTCCATTAGAGTTATGATCTGACCGCATAATGAAGGACGTTCATGCAAATGTGGAGGATGTCGAAGATTATGTCGGGATGTTAGGCATCCTTGACTCTTGAAAAACTCACATACCATATTCAAGGCATGTGTCTCGTCTAACCATGTCAAGTTTTGACCTGACCCCTAACCCCTAAGCCATTGACCCTTAAATCCTTAAGCCCTAATCTCTAAACCTTTAATCCCTCAACCTTAGTTAATCACTAATCCCTAAACACAAAAGCCCTAAATCCCCTAATCCCCAAGCCATCGACCCTTAAAAACTTAAACACCAATCCCTAATCCCTTAATCCATAAACCCCTATGCTCTAAGCACTTAAACATTAATCCCCTGACACATAATCCGTAGGCCATTAACCATTAAAATACCTAACCCATAAGCACCAAATCCCTTATCTCTTGACCCTTAATACCTTAAATCATAATCCCTAATTCTCTTAACCCTTAATCTCTGTATCCCAAATCCCTAAATCCCATAATCCCCAAAGCCCCTATCCACTTAACCCCCAACACCTCAACTAATTAACTATTTAGGCACATCCAACGCTAAACCCCATTCACTTCTCACCTTGCAACATTGAGGATGACATTGGTGACAGGCGTGTAATTGGAAGACATTAATCCATGACATTTGAAGATATTTTTGACAAGCATTCCATATATGTCAATGATGAATGATGACAATGAGACTATATGATGAACGTCGATACAAATGTGGACGATCTCAAAAATTATGTGGGGGCATTAGGTATCCTTGAGTCTTGAAATCCTCACATATCGTTAAGGGTGCATGTGTTTATTCTAACCATGTCAAATTTCAACACATACAGTAACAGTTTGAAGAAATTTCAACGTTGGCCCCATTCACTGGTCACTGTGCGACATTAGTGGATGAAATTGGTGACTGGCGTGTTGGAAGAGGTTCCATGAAATTTCAAGAGAGTTTCGACAAAGCCCTAACTCCCCTAACCCCTGATCCATTGACCCTTAAAGACTTAAGCCCTAATCCCTAATTAACTCTTAATCCCTCAACCTTAGTTAATCAATAATCCCTTAACACAAAAGCCCTAAATCCCCTAACCCTTAACCCATCAACCCTTAAACACTTCTCATTAATCCCTAACCCCTTAATCCATAAACCTTGTATGCACTAAGCACTTAAACATTAATCCCCTAGCCCATAATCCCTAATCCATTAACCATTAAACTACCTAACTCATAAGCACCAAATCCCTTAGCTCTTGACCCTTAATCCCTTAAACCCTAACCCCTAATCCATTAACCCTTAATCCTAGTACCCCAAATCCCTAAATCCCATAATCCTCAAAGCCCCTATCCACTTAGCCTCCAACACCTCAACTAATTAACTATTTAGGCTAATTTGGCTACATCCGACACTAAATCTGGTGCTAACTGGGGTGCTAAATCACACGCTAAAGGGGGCATTATTTCTGGTGCTAAAGGGGGTGCTATTTCTGGTGATAAAGGGGGCACTATTTTTGGTGCTAAGTGGGGTGCTATTTTTTGTGCTAAAATGGGTGTTATTTCTGGCGCTAAAGGGGGCACTATTTTTGGTGCTAAGTGGGGCGCTATTTCTGGTGCTAAATGGGGCACAATTTTCGATGCTATTAGCGCCTAATTTTTTTTTCAGCGCAAAAAATGCCACGAATAGCTCCATCCCGATAAATAATGCCAACTTGTTGAAAAAATTGAAGAAAAATACACTAAAACAAACTTTGGAAGCAAAAAAGGGAGAAACAATGGGAGAAAATAAGAGGGATTTGTTGTAGTGACAAGTGCCAACTTGTCCCTCAAGTATGCAAACTTTATCTAGGACAGAGGCTTTGTCAAAATATCAGTTGCCTGCTCATCGGTGGAGAGGTACTGGAGAATCACTTCTCCCTTTTGGACTTTATCACAAATAAAATAGTACTTGATATCAATGTGCTTTGACCTGTCATGGAACACAAGGTTCTCTGAAAGCTTCACACATCTTTGATTATCACAATATATCATATTCAAATCCAACACCTCATCAAATAGTCCATAAACCAACTTACGAATCCATACTTATTCCATACAAGCATCACAAGCTACAATATACTCCACTTCTGCAGTGTTGAGTGAAACAAACTTTTGTTTCCTGCTAGCCCATGATATCACAATAGATCCCAAACTGAAACATATACCAGAAGTACTATTTATTTCATCTGCACTCCCTTCCCAATCTAAATTAATAAATCCATATTGCAGTTGTAGGTCATTTTTTAAGGCATATCTCAAACCATAATTTAGCATCCCACAAAGATATCTCAAAATGTGCTTTGCAGCGATCCAATGCTCATGTTTAGGTTTCACCTAGAACTCGCTCAACGTTTTCACAACAAAGCAAATGTATAGCCGTGCATTAACTAAATACATCAATGAGCCAATCAACTACCGGTACAAGGATGAATCTACTGGATCAAAATCACAGTCTCTCATCTTCCTCAGATCTGTCACCATGGGAGTTTCCATGGATTTGCAATCCATCATTCCAAACTTTTGAAGGATCTTAATAACATACTTCCCTTTCTCTAGGAATATTTCACCACGCTTCTTCCATACTTCTAGTCCCAAATAATAATGCATGGGACCAAGATCCTTCATATCAATTCAAAGGCTAGTTCCCTCTTACACTAAATAATGAGAGGCTCTGCACCTGTCAGAAACAAATCATCAACATATAGTAGTAGGATCATAGGTGCATTATTCACAACCTTGTAATAAAGGTTTGGATCAACTAACTCTTGGAAAATACAAGTATTGTCAAGTAACTATGTATTCATGCATACCAAGCTCTTGGATCTTGCTTGAGTCCATACAAGGCCTTATCTAATCTGCACACATGGGTTTCTCTCGAGTGTACCTCAAAACCTTGAGGTTTCTCTATGTATACTTCTTCCTCAATTACTCCATTGAGAAAAGTGGTCTTTACATCCATATGATGTAAACTCCAACATATGGATGCTGCAAGAGATATGATGGCTCTAATTGAGGTATATATGGAAACTAGAGAAAATGTCTCATCATAGTCTTCTCCCTCCTGCTGGGAGAACCCTCTAGCCACAAATATTACCTTGTATTTATCGATACTCCCATCTATTGAATGCTTTATCTTGTAAACCCATTTTGAAGTTACTACATACTTTCCTTCAGGTCTGGGCATAATTTCCCACACATCATTTTTCATGATGGATTGATATTCTTCCATCATAACTTCCTCCCATTATTTCTTCTTGACTGTTTCTTCAAAGGTGGAAGGTTCTGCAATGACAAGACTTGTCACGAGTGCTGCATAACTAGAGAACCTTTTGGGCCTCTTTCTCTCCCTGAAGGTGCCACTAGGAGATTTATGTCTTTCTGCTTCCTTTAAGGTGGATTCTAGCCATACTGGTTGTTTTCTGTTCTTGGGTACAACAACTGGTTCTATAGGTTTAAGTGGTTGGTATAGTTCTTCATTGGGATGTTCTAGAGAACATGTAATTTCTTCCTTGGGATGTTCAAGTTCATCTTTATTGTTGGAGTCCATGTAATCTTCTATAGTTTTCCTGAAGGAAATATTCTCATCAAAATTCATGTCCATGCTGATTTCAACACTCTGTTGACCTGGGACATAGATTCTATAATCTTTTGATGTCTCACTATATCTAATGAATATGCCCTTATTTCCCGAAGGTTCCAACTTCTTCCTTTTGTCCTTGGGAACATGGATATAGACATGAAAACCAAATATCCTTAAGTGTTCCACACTTGGCTTCTTTCCAGAGAAGTCTTCTTATGGAGTCATGTTCTTCAATATACAATGGGGACTTCTATTCTGAATATATATTGCTGTCATAGTTGCTTCTCCCCATAGAAACATGGATAGATTATGGTCATTCATCATTTCCTTAACAGATTCTTCAATGGATCGGTTCTTTCTTTCTGCCACAACATTCTGTTGAGGATTTTGTGTGACAATTAGCTCCCTCCTAATACTGACTACTTTACATAAGGAAATGAGCTCCTTGGAGGTGTATTCTCCTCTGTTATCATATCTTAGCATCTTGACCTTCTTATCTGTTAAGTTTTCCATTTTAGCTTTGAATTCTTGGAACTTGCCAAATACTTCATCTTTTGTCTTCAACAGATACATCTAGGTCTTTGTTGAGAAGTTGTCTATGAACGTCACATAGTAAAGAGAGTCTCCTAGAGACTTCACTAGCATAGGACCACATACATATGAGTGTAGCAGATCCAATATCTCCTTGGATCTATTCTCACTGCTTGTGAATGGATTCTTAATATTATTCCCAAGTGCACATCCTCTGTAAACACCTTCATGTACTGATTGTAGTTCTGGTATGCCTACAACCATCTGCTTTAGAGATGGAAATGCTTGATAATGAAGGTGATCATACCTTCTATGCCATAACTCACTAGGATTGAGTTCATCATGTACAAGAGATTGAGAATTCTCATATAGGAGTTTATATAATCTTCCTTCACAAATCCTAGTGACTCTACCATCTTCTATTTTTGAATCTTTAGACTATACAATAAATGTTCCATCGAGAAAGAAATAGATACTAAATTCTTTTTCTAACCAGGAACATATAAAACATTGCTAAGATGAACATTGTTACATCATTGCATTTTGATAGAAGCTTTTCCCGTTCCCTTGACTGCATAAGAGTTCTTGTCTCCAAGTTCCACTTTATGTGATGTTTCCTTTTCCGTCATGCTTGAGAGATTTTCTCAATCACCTATCATATGTCTTGAAGCTCCACTATCGATCAACCACATGTCGTCTTCAAAAGATCTTGTAAGAGCTGAGCAGTAGAAGAACTTTGTTTCTTCATGCTTGGATTTCTTTGAAGGTTCTTCATCATTGGCAACTAACACATGGTGTCTTTACTTTCTCTTATTTGATAGTTTAGGAAACTGCTTTTTGTAGTGGCCATATTCATGGTATCCAAAACATTGTACCTTTGACATATCTTTCTTATGATTAGATTTATTTCTTGAGCCAAATCTTTTCTGACCTCCATGTCTCTTGAACTTTGTTGTATAGGCTTGAGCATCCTCTTCCTTTTGACATCTTCCCTCTGAGTTTATCCTTGTTTCTTCTTGTGCGCAACATGTCCAAAGTTCTTCCAACGTTGGAAACTCCTTTCTTGTGTTCATGCTTGCAACAAATGCATCCCATGACCTAGAAAGACCATTAAGTGCTATATTCACAATTTCCTTTTTTGGAATAACTTCTTCAATAGCTTGTAGTTGATCTCCCAACTCACAAATCCTCACAAAGTATGAGGCTATAGTGTCATCCTTAGTCATCTTTGTGACAAAGCTCATTCTTCAGACTCATCAGTTGTCCAATATTTTTGACTACAAAAAGGTTAGTTAGGGCATCATACATATTCTTGGATGAGTCAAGATTGGATATGTATGGTATCAAGCGATCTTTGACAAAGTCCACAATGATTCTCATAGATTTGATGCCATTTTCCTTGAACTTCTCCATTGCTGCAACATTCTGAGGTTACTTCTCTTTTCCTACTTCAAACTGTGGTTCCACGATCTTGCCCTTTACGATATCTAGAACTTTATTCTTGGAAAGGATGAGGTCAATCCTTCTCTTCCATGCTCTGAAATTTGAAGCTCCTTCTAGCTTGTTCTCTGACTTCATGGAGTAAGTCATGACTTCCTTTGACTTTGACCAGTCAAACTTTGATTTTTACCCAAAAATTCAACCTTGACGTTTTTGCTAGTTGAAGGTACCAAGAGGTGCAATAGGCTAAGGCACACTAGAATGTCCAATAATTATACCAAACATTTCACTTGAAGTGCCCAAAGAGTTAGGTTAGGGTTTGCTGCAGCTGCAAAATCAGAAACCCTCGTTGCAACTGCAACTATTGCCACAACGAGCTTGACAAGGAACTATCGATCTACCTTCTAGTGGTTAGACTATTCTGAATGTAGTGTGGGCCCATAACCTACTAGAATATTCGATGTGTCGTTTTATGATAGACAATATCACTATTGTCACACAATCATAGGCACACAACCACGCTTAAGAACCTTAACCTTTGATAGATAGAATGATTTTAGAAGCAACACTAGAACCAACAAGTAACCAAGATAATGCACCTTTCTCCAAAGATAGCACACTAAGAAGAGAATCCCAAAACCTATTAATTTTTTACTGTTGTTATTAGGTTATTTCCAAATTTCATGAGCATTCAATGCATTTCAAAAACAACAGTATAAAGAGGATCACTGAAAGAAACAAAATCACAAGGTACACAACATTTTATCTCGAGAATACCTCATGGGGAAGAAAACCCCAAAAAACTTCCTCAATAATAGATTGTCAGTATAATGCCAAGACTAAGACCAAAACATCAAAGACAGACTAAGACCAATAATGCACCTCTCTTCTCCTTCGTTAGAATTATTCGTACAACTGCAAATGTTTCACATAGGAGTTCACCATATGGACCTTTTTGAGCTTACAAAAATTGAGTTACGTCGCCCGATTGTGATTTTGTGCCCCCAGACCAAATTGTCATTGTCTCCCTGAATGACTTCAGGTGGCGAGTTGCAAATCGACATAACATGCAAACCCTGCCTCATATCGACGAACCCTCAATTCCATTGGACTCTTGGCACCAGATTCTAGCTAGGGGGATCCCTCTCCTATGATTATGTCGCCCAAAAAAGTGTTTCTTAGAGGATCTTCATAACTAGAGTTTTTCCCAGTGAGGCATAATGCAAATCCGACACAAGGGGTCAACTTTCAAGACCCATGTCTCGGGAAATTGTGGGCATTGTGGTCCCATGGGTGTTGGCCATACAGACCTTTTGGAGCTTACAAAACTCAATTACATCACTCAATTGTGATATTGTACCCCCATACCAAATTGTCATTGTGTCCCTGGATGGATTCAGGAGGCGAATTGCAACATGGCATAACACACAAACCATGCCTCAGATCGATGACCTGTTAGTTCCGTTGGACTCTTGGCACTGGATTCCAGCTAAGGGGACCCCTCTCCTATGATTTTGTTGCCTGTAAAAGTTTTTGTTAGAGGATCTCCATAATTAGGGTTTTTCTCAGTGAGGCACAATGCAAATCCGACACAGGGGGTCAACTTTCACAACCCATGTGTCAGGTGATTGTGGGCACTGTGGTCATGTGAGAATTGGCCATACGAGCCTTCCAGATCTTACAAAACTTAGTTACATCACTCAGTTGTGATTTTGTGCCACCAGACCAAATTATCATTGTCTCCCTGAATGGCTTCAGTAGGCGAGTTGCATCTTGACATAACATGCAAATCTTGCTTCAGATCGATGGACCATCATTTCCATTGGACTCCTGGCACTGGATTGATTCAGGACACAGACTAAGTGAGTCGGTTTGTGAAGGATCCCATGAGTTGGGTGTGCCCATCAGATGGGTGGGTCGTTCCTCTCTGAGACTGAGATGGAACGTTGTGTGCCTCTGTATGGTGGGAGGATGCCCATGAGATGGGTGGGTCGTTCTTCTCTGAGACTGAGATGGAACGTTGTATGACCCTGTATGGTGTGAGGATGCCCATGAGATGGGTGTATCAATGTGTGTGCTCCTTTGTGGGGTGACGATTCCCATGAGATGGGTGTGTTGATGTGTGTGCCCCTGTGTGGGTGAGGATGCCCATGAGATGAGTGTGTTGTTTGAGATGAAACAATGTGTACCCTTGTGAGGGGTGAATGTTACCATGTGTTGGGTGTACCGTTCTCCTTTGTGTAGAGAGTTGAGATGATGTGATACTCAAGATGATTCTCCTGTGAGACTCAGAGAGATAGATATCTGTTGAGTAGGACGTCCCTGTGGATGAGCACAGGTGTACATGCCCATAGTGGCTGAGCACTAGTGGGTGTGTGAGATCCCTTGCTTCTAGATGATTCTCCCATGAGACTCAGTGAGATAGAGATCTCTTGAATATGATGTCCTTGTGGTTGAGCACAAGTGGACGTGCCCCTAGTGGTTGACCACTAGTGGGTGTGTGATATCCCTTGCTATATTTTCTAAGAGTAAGATTTACCTGTAACCCTAATTGTGATGTAAAAGGTACAGGTTGGCCCCACCATAAAGTGAAAGATAATTAATGTAAAAGATAATTAATATTGTAATTATTAATTATATTCTGAGTTATTTAGGTTGACCCTATTGTGCCAATAGACACAACTTTTTATGTGTCCAGTCTAGTATAAATAAAGGTGATTTCCCCATTGAGGAAACACACAATTCACATGTAATTTCAGAATTTGAGCAAGTACATCTTCTAGGGCTGAAGTGCACACCTCTTTTGGGTGGTAGCTTCTTGGTTTTGGAGAGAACCCTTTTGTGTGCTAGGTCTATGGCATGGGAGGTATTTCTCTTGAGAATACAACAAAGGATTGTTGGGTTTTCTTCCCTTGTTGAGAAGGGTTTCCTAGGATATTTCTTGTGTTCTTGTGCATGGTATTTCTTCTTGTGATTTTGGTTATTGCAACAATTGTTAATGGTGTAGCTGCATTTGTTTATGGTTCAAGTACATGACTAAAGTTGAAATAAATCTTATGCTTGAGCCTAACTCAGTGAAAATTCAAAATGGTATCAAAGCATAGGTCTTGAAGAACCCATTGCACAAGATTCAAGAAAGTCGTCCTCCTCTTTTGCAGAACCGTACGACCCTCTCAGGGTTCCCAAAAAATATGTATGACTCTCTCCTTTTGGGCGATTTCAGCACCTTAAACTTAGATGTTGGGGATAAAAATGATATAGGAGTCTACAAACGCCTTCAACGCACCTCCATCAAGCTTCAGATTACATTTTCGAGCATTTTGGATTTTTGGCCCTAGGGTTTCTAGGGTTTCACAATTTTCCACAGAAAATTCAGATTTAGGGTTTCTACAACTCATTGAAGGAGATTTTCATCTCACCCATGTTCTTATGACTTTCAATGCTTATTGTTGGCAGTCATAAGCCCAACAAAACGTAAGGTTTCTAGCCTAGCTTAGCCGTTAGATTTTCTATCTCAATTGGAAAGGGTTTGTGAAGAATCTAAAAATATGAAGAACAAAACCATGGTGGAAGATAGGCTTGATGGATCAAGCAACTTCAGTTCCTGGAAGTCAAGACTTCATATCACTCTTGAAGAGGAAGATATATTGTGGACAATACAAAACATTTACTAGAGACAACTACTGATGAAGATAAGGAATAAAGGAAGGAAGATGACGTCAAGGCAAGGAAGATAATCATCTACTCAGTAAGAGATCATCTCCTACCTTGTATTGCCAACCTCAAGACAATTTATGAAATGTATGAAGCATTGAAGAATATGTTTGAGAGTGACAAAACCCTCAGAGATCTTACATTGAAGGGCCAGCTTCAAAATATCAAGATGACAAAAGGTGACATCGTTGCTATCTTCTTCATGAAGATGTCAGAGATCAAAGATTAGATAGGTTCCATTCGAGAATTCATATCAACACTCTCAGGCATGCACTTGTATTTATTATTGTATCATTGATTCATTGTCATGAGGGTATTTGCAGGAGGAAGGAACCGTTTCTACAATCATGTTTCCAGAGGGATCTCGATGCATTCATAGAAACAACACACTAAGTGAAGACTCTAGGTTTGATTGTTTTAATTATCATGCCTCTAACCTACATTTATAAGTTTGCTACATTATAAGTAGGCGTTGTAGCTGTGACAACAATCCTTAAATTGTTTTGATTCTAGATATGTACTCATTATTCTCCTCTAGGATATATTCTTGTTTTCTTTCTTTTCATTTATTTTTCTTGTTCCAGGTGGGTTAACAACAAAGGAATATTTTTATCATTTAGAATCCAGAGGGAGTCACTTGACTTAGAGGGATTCAAAATTATTTGAGGAAGAAATAAAATAAACTGCAGGAAAACATTCAAAGACAAGAAGATATTAGGTTATTAAAGAAAAGACATGTCAAAGGTCCAATGCTTCAGATGTGACAAGTATGGACACATTGCGAGAAATTGTCCTACCCAGAAGAAATAAAGACAATATGCTTCCACTACTGACATGGATCTAGACCCACCTGAGAAAGTTGAAGACATGAGAGATGAGGATTACTTCCTCTCAAAACAAATATGAGATTGAGCATGCATGACAACAGTATATGTTCAGAATAAAAGTCCTCACTATATTTTGAAGAACATAACTCCCGAAGAAGCCTTCACCGGAGTGAAGTCTGAGATTGGACACTTCAGGATATTTGGGTTTCCAGTATACTTTCAAGTACCACTTAGGAAGAAAGGGTACACTTGTGGGTTACAATGAATCTTGAAAGGATTACCGTATCTACATCCTTGGTTAGAGACAGATTGAGGTAAGCAGAGATGTCATCTTTAAAGAAGAGATAGCCTTTCGAAGATCCAGAGAATCTCATATGGATATTAACATCAAGACAATACCTTCTCCCCCTTCAGTAGTTCAGAGGGAGACAACTATTCTTCCACTTGATCCAATTGATCTTCCCAGAGACATTGCAAAAGGCCATAAAAGGTCTGCATGGGCTCGACAAACTCTGTAAGAGGCAGAGGGAAATGCAACACCTCGAGGCACATTCCGAGAGAGAAAGAGACCACATAGATTTTCAAGTTATATTTCAGATATGAGCCACATAATTGATACCGAGCCTTCTTGTCATGGAGAAGTAGCAGGTCAACAGGTTTGACAAGATGCCATGATAGAGGAGTATCAAGTCCATCTTTAAGAATGATGTATGGGATATTGTTTCGAGACCAAAAGGGAAGTTTGTAGTGACTTTCAAGTGGATCTATAAGATCAAGCATGGAACTGATGGAAGTGTCGAGAAATACAAAGAGAGGTTTGTAGCCAGAGGATTCTCACAAGTATAGGGAGTTGACTATGATGAGACATTTTCTCCAAGTAGCCTGATACACTTCCATCCGTACTATCATTGCACTAGCTACATCCATGAGTTGGAAACTACATTAGATGGATGTAAAGGCAACCTTTATCAATGGTTATATTGAGGAAGAAGTTTATATCGAGCAACCAGAAGGATTCATGTTACACAACGAGAAATCCCATGTGTGTAGGTTGAAGAAATCCCTGTATGGATTAAAGCAAGAACTTCGTGCTTGGTATGAGTAAATGGATGGATTCTTGATGAGTTTGGGCTTCAAAAAGAGTGTTGTTGATACAAACCTATATTATCATATTGTTGGTAACGAGATAAGTCAGAGGGTTTTTTGAACCTAAATCTTGAAGTTCAAAATTCGACGAACCTCAAGTTTTGTCGAACTTAATGTTGAACCTAAATGAACTGGAATGTGGGCCCGAATTCAAACTTTAGGATGAATTTGAAGGAGAATTTTATTAAGGTTTTGGATGATGTTTCATTAGGTTTGAATATATATAGTCAAACCTCATTCGAACCTTATTGGAAAATTCGAACCCGAATCAAACCTAATCATTTCCGAACCCGAACTCGAACTTGAACCATGTGAATTAGGTAACGAGTACCTAATATTGGTCATGTATGTGGATGCATTATTCCTGTCCGGTTCAGAAAGAATTATTGGTTAATGCAAGTGAGCATTGACTTTTGAATTCGAGATGAAGGATCTGGGTATGATGCACTACTTCTCGGGACTAAAAGTATGGCAAAGGACTGATGAGATTTTCATGAGTCAAGGAAAATATACAATGGAGATAGTAAAGAAGTTCTGTATGACAGAGTAAAAAACCATGCCTACACTGATGGTGATGGATTTGAAGAAAATGAATGATTCTTCTACTGATTCAGGCGATATTGATCCACATTTGTACCGACAACTGATTGGATCATTGATGTATCTTGTTAACACCAGACCTAATATATGCTATGCAGTGAATGTACTTGGTCAGTTTATGAGTCAGTCAAGACAAACTCACTGGATAACAACAAAGGATGTATTGAGATATCTACGAGGAATAGTTGGATATGGCCTAAGATATGCCTCCAGTGTAGACTTGAGTTTGCAGGGATATGCCGATGCAGATTGTGCAAGGAGAGTAGTGGACCGGAAGAGCACATACAGTTGTTGTTTTACCTTGGGGTCTGCCATGGTTTTTTGGTGCAAAAGGAAACAAAGTTCTATGGCATTGAGTACTGTAGAAGAAGAGTATATAGCATTGAGTGTGGAAATGATGACGACTGACGAATGATGACAATGAGACTAGATGATGAACATTGATACAAATGTGGACGATCTCAAAAATTATGTGGGGGCATCAGGTATCCTTGATTCTTGAAATCCTCACGTACCATTAAGGGTACATGTGTTTATTCTAACCATGTCCAATTTCAAGGCATACAGTAACAGTTTGAAGAAATTTCAACATTGGCCCCATTCATTGCTCACTATGCGACATCAGTGGATGAAATTGGTGACTGGCGTGTTGGAAGAGTTTCCATGAAATTTGAAGCGAGTTTTGACAAATCCCTAACTCCCCTAACCCCTGATCCATTGACCCTTAAATCATTAATCCCTAATCCCTAATTAACCCTTAAAACCTCAACCTTAGTTAATCAATAATCCCTTAACACAAAATCCCTAAATCCCCTAACCCTTAACCATCAACCCTTAAACACTTCTCATTAATCCCTAATCCCTTAATCTATAAACCTCGTATGCAGTAAGCACTTAAACATTAATCTCCTAGCCCATAATCCCTAATCCATTAACCATTAAACTACCTAACCCATAAGCACCAAATCCCTTAGCTCTTGACCCACCCTAACCCCTAATCCATTAACCCTTAATCCCTGTACCCCAAATCCTTAAATCCCATAATCCTCAAAGCCCCTATCCACATAACCCACAACACCTCAACTAATTAACTATTTAGGCTAGTCTGGATACATTCGACGCTAAATCTGGCGCTACTTTTGGTGCAATTTTTGGTGCTAATTTGGGTGCTAAATCATGCGCTAAAGGGGACATTATTTCTGGCGCTAAAGGGGGTGCTATTTCTGGCGCTTAAGGGGGCGCTATTTTTGGCGCTAAGTGGGGCACTATTTTTTGGTGCTAAAGGGGGCATTATTTCTGGTGATAAAGGGGTCACTATTTTTAGCGCTAAGTGGGGCGTTATTTCTGGCACTAAATGGGGCGGAATTTTTGATGCTATTTGCGCCTAATTTTTTTTTCGGTGCAAAAAATGCCATGAATAGCTCCATCCCGATAAATATCGCTGACTGGTTCAAAATATTGAAGAAAAATACACTAAAACAAACTTTGGAAGCAAAAAAGGGAGCAAAAATGGGAGCAAATCAGAGGGATTTGTTGCAGTGACAAGTCCCAACTTGTCCCTCAAGTATGCAAACTTTATCTTGGATAGAGGCTTTGTCAAAATATTATTTGTCTGCTCATCGGTGGAGAGGTACCGGAGAATCACTTCTCCCTTTTGGACTTTATCACAAATAAAATAGTACTTGATATCAATGTGCTTTGACCTGTCATGGAACATAGGGTTCTCTGAAAGCTTCACACATATTTGATTATCACAGTATATCATAGTCAAATCCAACACCTCATCAAATAGTCCATAAACCAACTTGCGAATCCATAATTCTTCCATACAAGCATCACAAGCTGCAATATACTCCACTTCTGCAGTGTTGAGTGCAACAAAATTCTATTTCATGCTTGCCCATGATATCACAACAGATCCCAAACTGAAACATATACCAGAAGTACTACTTCTGTCATCTGCACTCCCTTCCCAATCTGAATTAATAAATCCATATTGCAGTTGCAGGTCATTGTTTAAGGCATATCTCAAACCATAATTTAGCGTCCCACACAGATATATCAAAATGTGCTTTGCAACGATCCAATGCTCACGTTTAGTTTTCACCTAGAACTGGCTCAACGTTTTCACAACAAAGCAAATGTATAGCCATGTATTAACTAAATACATCAACGAGGCAATCAACTACTGATACAAGGATGAATCTACTAGATCAAAATCACAGTCTCTCATCTTCCTCAGATCCGTTACCATGGGAGTTTCCATGGATTTGCAATCCATCATTCCAAACTTCTGAAGGATCTTTACAACATACTTCCCTTTCCCTAGGAATATTTCACCATGATTTTTCCATACTTCTAGTCCCAAATAATAATGCATGGGACCAAGATCCTTAATTTCAATTCAAAGGCTAGCTTCCTCTTACACTAAATAATGAGAGGCTCTACACCTGTTAGAAACAAATCATCAACATATAGTAGTAGGATCATAGGTGCATTATTCACAACCTTGTAATAAAGGTTTGGATCAACATACCTCTTGGAAAATCCAAGTCTTGTCAAGTAACTATCAATTCGTGCATACCAAGCTCTTGGATCTTTCTTGAGTCCATACAAGGCCTTATTTAATCTGCATACATGGGTTTCTCTCGGGTGTACCTAAAAACCTTGAGGTTTCTCTATGTATACTTCTTCCTCAATTACTGCATTGAGAAAAGTAGTCTTTACATCCATCTGATGTAAACTCCAACCCATGGATGCTGCAAGAGATATGATGGCTCTAATTGAGGTATATATGGCAACTGGAGAAAACGTCTCATCATAGTCTTCTCCCTCCTACTGGGAGAACACTCTAGCCACGAATGTTGCCTTGTATTTATCAATACTCCCATCTACTGCATGATTTATCTTGTAAACCCATTTTGAAGTTACTACATACTTTCGTTTACGTCCAGGCACAGTTTTCCATACACCATTTTTCATGATGGATTGATATTCTTCCATCATAACTTCCTCCCATTATTTCTTCTTAACTGTTTCTTCAAAGGTGGAAGGTTCTGCAATGACAAGACTTTTCATGAGTGTCGCCATAACTAAAGAACCTTTTGGGCCTCTTTCTCTCCCTAAAGGTGCCACTAGGAGCTTTATGTCTTTCTGCTTCCTTTAAGGTAGATTCTAGCCATGCTGGTTGTTTTCTGTTCTTGGGTACAACAACTGGTTCTATAGATTCAAGTGGTTGGTCTAGTTCTTCACTAAGATGTTCTAGAGAACATGTACTTTCTTCCTTGGGATGTTCATGTTCCTCTTTATTGTTGGAGTTCATGTAATCTTCTATAGTTTTCTTGAAGGACATCTTCTCATCAAAAGTCACGTCCATGCTGATTTCAACATTCTGTTGACTTGGTACATAGATTATATAATCTTTTGATGTCTCACTATATCTAACGAATTTGCCCTTATTTTCTGAAGGTTCCAAATTCTTCTTTTTGTCATTGGGAACATGGATATAGACATGACAACCAAACATCCTTAAGTGTTCCACACTTGGCTTCTTTCTGGAGAAGGATTCTTATGGAGTCATGTTCTTTAATATACAATGGGGACTTCTATTTTGAATATATACCGCTGTCATAGTTGCTTCTCCCCATAGAAACATGGATAGATTATGGTCATTCATGATTGCCTCAACATATTCTTCAATGGATCAATTCTTTCTTTCTGCCACACCATTCTGTTGAGGATTTTGTGGGACAATTAGCTCCTTCCTAATCTTGACTACTTTACAAAAGGAAATGAGCTCCTTGGAGGTGTATTATCCTCTGTTGTAAGATCTTAGCAGCTTGACCTTCTTATCTGTTCAATTTTCCATTTTAGCTTTGAATTCTTGGAACTTGCCAAATACTTCATCTTTTGTCTTTAACAGATACATCTAGGTCTTTGTTCGTCTATGAACGTCACATAGTAAAGAGAGCCTCTTAGAGACTTCACTGGCATACGACCACATACATATGAGTTTATCAGATCCAAGATCTCCTTGGATCTATTCTCACTGCTTGTGAATGGATTCTTAATATTCTTGCCAAGTGCACATCCTCTGCAAACACCTTTGTGTACTGATTGTAGTTCTGGTATGCCTACAACCATCTGATTTAGAGATGGAAATGCTTGATAATGAAGGTGATCATACCTTCTATGCCATGACTCACTAGGATTGAGTTCATCATGTACAAGAGCTTGAGAATTCTCATATAGGAGTTTATATAATCTTCCTTCACAAATCCCAATGACTCTAGCATCTTCTATTTTTGAATCTTTAGACTATACAATAAATATTCCATCGAGAAAGAAATAGATACTAAATTCTTTTTCTAACCAGGAACATATAAAACATTGCTAAGATGAACATTGTTACATGATTCCATTTTGATAGAATCTTTTCCCGTTCCCTTGATTGCATAAGAGTTCTTGTCTCCAAGTTCCACTTTATGTGATGTTTTCTTTTCCTTCATGCTTGAGAGATTTTCACAATCATCTATCATATTTCTTGAAGCTCCACTATCGATCAACCACATGTCGTCTTCAAAAGATCTTGTAATAGCTGAGTAGTAGAAGAATATTATTTCTTCATGCTTGGATTTCTTTGAAGGTTCTTCATCATTGGCAACTAACACATGGTGTCTTTCCTTTCTCTTCTTTGCTAGTTCAGGACACTGCTTTTTGTAGTGGCCATATTCATGGTATCCAAAACATTGTTCCTTTGACATATCTTTCTTATGATTAGATTTATTTCTTGAGCCAAATCTTTTCTTACCTCCATGTATCTTGAACTTTGTTGCATAGGCTTGAGAATCCTCTTCCTTTTGACATCTTCCCTTTGAGTTTATCCTTGTTTCTTCTTGTGTGCAACAATTCCAAAGTTCTTCCAATGTTGGAAACTCCTTTCTTGTGTTCATGCTTGCAACAAATGCATCCCATGACCTAGAAAGACCATTAAGTGCTATATTCACAATTTCCTTTTCTGGAATAACTTCTTGAATAGCTTGTAGTTGATCTCCCAACTCATAAATCCTCACAAAGTATGAGGCTACAGTGTCATCCTTAGTCATATTTGTGTCACAAAGATCATTCTTCAGACTCATCACTTGTCCAATATTTTTGACTGCAAAAAGGTTAGTTAGGGCATCGTACATCTTCTTGGATGAGTCAAGATTGGATATGTAGGGTATCAAGTGATCTTTGACAAAGTCCACAATTATTCTCATAGCGTTGATGTCATTTTCCATTAACTTCTCCATTGCTGCAACATTCTGAGGTTCCTTCTCTTTTCCTGCTTCAAACTGTGGTTCCACAATCTTGCCCTTTACGATATCTAGAACTTTGTTCTTGGCAAGGATGAGGTAATCCTTGTCTTCCATGCTCTGAAATTTGAAGATCCTCCTAGCTTGTTCTCTGACTTCATGGAGTAAGTCATGACTTCCTTTGACTTTGACTTTGACTTTGACCAGTCAAACTTTGATTTTGACCCAAAAATTCAACCTTGACGTTTTTGCTAGTTGAAGGTACCAAGAGGTGCAATAGGCTAAGGCACACTAGAATGTCCAATAATTATACCAAACATTTCACTTGAAGTGACCAAAGAGTTAGGTTAGGGTTTTCTCCAGCTGCAAAATTAGAAACCCTAGTTGCAACTGCAACTGGTGCCACAACGAGCTTGATAAGGAACTGTTGATCTACCTTTCTAGTGGTTAGACTGTTTCGAAGGTAGTGTGGACCCATAACCTGCTAGAATATTTGATGTGTCATTTTACGATAGATAATATCACTATTGTCACCCAATCATAGGCACATAACCTGATCCATATGGATATCGTTGGCCACCCATCTTTTCCAACTGGCTCAAAATAGTTTTTTGACAATTTTGGCAATTTACTATTTTTAGCAGTTTTAACTTCTGGGGCTATTTTGAGGGCCTAAATGAAGGTTTCTCGGAACCAATCCCCTCAATGATAGTGGAAGGAATAATTGAGCCCCCAAAATAAATCTCCTTGATGATACCTTTGCAATGGGCTATCACACGCCTAAAACGGAGATCGTATGCAAAAGTTACGACCCCAGGAAGTTGATGTACTAACTTACCCAAATGGGGCCCACATGACTTTTGGTGCTTCATCTCCTAGGGTTAGGTTTTTGGATGTCTAGGGTTTTTGAACATTCTTGTTTATTGTAAAAAGGCCTTCAGAGCTTCATTGTAATCTTCTTATTTCAAATTCGCGCTTCCGTCACATCTCTTCTCAGAGATAAGCTGCCACCATTCCAACAAGCTTGTTTCCGCTGCATTTTACAGTTTCATCTTATTTCATTATTGAATAGAAAACCGGTTTTATTGTATCTCTACTATTTTGTGTTAAGCACCTGTTAATAATATGTATTCATTTTGTTTTGCTCATAAATTCCGGATCAATGGTATTAGAGCGGTCTGCTCCTTGTCGTCTTAATGCATGTCCCCAACAAGGTCAGAGTACAAAGAGTTGGGTCTAGAGCTTGTTTCTCTTGAGGACAAAAGCTCTCACACGCCCAAGTGACCTCTCATGGTAGGAGAAAATAAAGATGACAGGATAGGAGATCCTTTCAAACTATTGATTGAGGAAGCCCTCATGCAACAAAGGAACGAGACGATAGATAGTTTCTTGCAAATCCTTCGACAACTACCAACATGCGACACATATTCTTTGAACGGAGGTGCCACCCCCTTCAAGGTACAAATAAGTTTCGATATTCCTATATTTGAAGGTCATATAGACGCAGATGTTGTAGACAAGTGGTTGAATCTACTAGAAGGGTATTTTTCTGTCCATAACTTTTCGAATAGAGAAAAAATTACTTTTGTGCTCCTCAAAGTCGTTCCCCATGTCAAAGATTGGTGGGAAAATTTCTGTGAACAAACGAAAACAGAGGAAACCTCATTATTTTCAGTCACAACCACCTGGGAATCCTTCAGGGATGCTATTAAGGAACAATACTACCCTGTTGGAAGTTATGATGACCTATATACCAAATGGACCACACTGCGGCAAGAAAGAGACCATGCAGTGCCAAATTTCACAAATATCTTCCATACCTTGTGCACCAAATTGGGTATCAAAGATTTGGAGCGACATCTGGTGTTCAAGTATCGTGGTGCTCTGCATAGATACATCCAGACCAAAATGGAATTTATGGACATCTCATCCTTGGGCATGGCCTACCGATATGCCATCAAAATTGAGCAGAAGCTCAAACAAAAGATGCGACAATTTGGGCCTGGGAACCCCTCACAAGAAAAGCCAGGAAAGGGTGGACCCAACCCATAGAACAAAGGACAGAGAAAAGATGGATAGTATCAGGATAACCAGTCCAATCCGCAAGCAAATAAGAACACCGGAAAGATAAAGAAAGATACTGAGAAGTGGTGTGACTTCCATAAGAGCCCTTGGCATAACATTGCTGACTGCCACACAAAGAAGTCACTAGTGGCCGAAGTGAAAGCCTCTGAATCAGATGCAGATTTTGACTCTAAGACAAAACCAAAAAGGGGAAGATGGATCATTGATGCGAAACCCAATGCCACTGTTGCTACCACCAAGCTCCAACCTGGTGAACCAGATGAGCCAGAAGAAGGCGAACGCTTCTTCCCTTCACATATGTGGGTAAAAGGCACCCCGCTGCACTGCATCGTTGATATTGGTAGCCAGAAGAACCTCATCTCAGTAGAGGTCATCAAGTGGCTGGCCCTTCCAACAACACCGCACCCACAACCCTACACCATTGGATGGCTCCACCAAGGAAGCCATATTCGCGTCAACCAACAATGCCGACTGTCATACGACATCAAGCCCTTCAAAGATGAGGCATTGTGTGATGTTGCTCCTCTCGAAGTTTGTGATGTTCTTTTGGGCCAACCTTATTTATGGAAACGTCATGATGTATATGAGTCTAGGCCTCATAGTGTTATTATTAATTTGAATAGGAAATTGTACAGGATACCTGAGGCAGTCCCACCTAGTGTTATTTCCTTGATCTCTGCTAAGCAATGTAGGAAGGTCATCTCTCAGACAGGGAAGTTTGTATTTTTCATGATTCTCTCTCAGAATAAGAAAAATATCACAGCCACATCCAAGGTCTCTGCGACCGACCTCTCCACACAGCAGAAGCAAGTAGATAAGGTCGTGGAAGAATACTCGGATATCTTCTCCTCACCTACATGGGTACCTTTGCACTACCAGGTCAAGCACCCCATCAATCTGACCCCTGGCACACCACTACCTAATGGGCCAGTCTATCATCGCTCTTTGTTTGAGAATGAAGAGATCAAGAGATAGATCCAAGAAATTCTCTACAAGGGGCACATCCGCCCCACTCATCACCTTGAGGTAGCCCAATTATGCTGGTACAAAAGAAAGATGGAACCTGACAACTCTGTATTGATTATCGGGCTCTGAATAAAATCACAGTTAGAAACCGGTACCCGATTCCTGAATCGACGACCTCCTTGAACAACTCATGGGGGCCAAATACTTTAGTAAGATTGATCTGAAGTCTGGCTACCACCAGGTCCCGATATAATATACAGATGTATGGAAGACCACCTTCAAGTCAAAGGAAGGCCTTTTTGAATGGTTGTTCATGCCCTTTGGTTTGAAAAATGCTCCAACCACTTTCATGAGGATGATGGACGATATCCTGTGACTATTCACCAATACTTTTGTAGTGGTGTATCTGGATGACATTCTAATTTACAACAAGAATTGGGTCGAACACTTGCAACATATTCAATAGGTTCTGCACACCCTATGACAACACAAGCTATACACAACCTTGGAAAAATGCTCCTTCGGCATGGACAAGGTCCATTACCTGGGATACATCATTGATCAACATGGTGTACATGTGGATCCAACCAAGATCCAAGTCATCCGTGACTGGACAGCCCCAACAACACTCACTGAGCTTCAAAGCTTCTTGGGCCTTGCCAATTTCTACCACAGGTTTGTGTTGGGATTCTCCCGTGTTGCATGGGCCCTCAGCCAAATAAACAGGGGTGGTGGTAAGGAAAAATTTTTGTGGGGCTGGTCCCAACAACAAGCGTTCGATGATTTGAATCAATGCTTGTGCTCAACCCTAGTACTTTACCTACTAGACCTGCAACATCCCTTTGAGATCGAGACAGATGCTTCAGACTATGCTGTGGGTGCCATTCTCACTCAGCACGACCACCCTGTGGCCTATCATAGTGAGACACTGTCAGATACTGTCCGTAAGTACCCTACTTACGATAAAGAAATGTACTCCATTGTGCAAGCCTAATGCCAGTGGAGACATTACATTCTTGGGAAGGAGACAGTCATCCACACTAATCATAAGCCACTACAGTTCATGCAGATGGAGGGAAAATTGCAGAATGACCGCCATCAAAAGTGGTCCACATACTTGCAACAATTCCACCTCAATATTAAGTATAAAACAAGAAGCACCAATCGCATCGTTGATTGCCTCAGCAGAATGACAGTCGCGACACTCACCATGGTGCTAGAATCTTGTGGCCATGAGACATCTAGATGGCCCCAACTCTATGAGACAGACCCTGACTTTGCCACCACCTACCAAATGTTGGGTGCAAATGCAGTTGTTGATAATTTCCATCTTCAGGATGGGTTGTTGTGTCATCTGGGCCATATCTATATTCCATCAAGTGAGAAAATGAAGCTGATATGGGAAGCCAACTACAGTTGGGTGGCAGGACACTTCGACGTCGAAAAGATAGTGGTGATGCTACAAAAACATTTCTACTGACCGAAACTTCAATAGGAGGTCAACAAGTATATCAGGTCTTGCACTGCCTGTGCTATTGCCAAACCGACCACTAAGAAACAGGGCCTGTACACCCCTCTTCCTACTCTGACAGACCATGGGAATCCATCTCAATAGACTACATGTTAGGCCTCCCGTCCACCAAGCGGGGAAATGATTGTGTTTTTGTGGTTGTTGATCACTTTTCTAAGATGGCGATTCTGGTTGCCTACAAGAAGATCATCATAGCAGAGACCACTTCCAAGATCTTCTTTGAACGAGTCTGGATACATTTTTGAATCCCACAAACCATTGTCTCAAATCGGGATAGTCTATTTCTCAGCACATTCTGGTCGAGCCTCTGGTCACTGTTGGACACCAAGCTCACCAAATCCACGGCCTTCCACCCCCAGATAAATGGCCAAACCGAGGTTGTAAATCGAATGATTGTGCATATCCTTTGCATGTATAATTCAAAGCACCCTCACACATGGGATGAGAGCCTTCCATATGTCCAGCATAGCTACAACCGAGCCCTGCATAACTCAACCAGCCACAACCCCTTTTAGGTGGGGTTGGGATTCCAACCATTGGGTCCCATAGATGTTTCACTTCCCCTTGTGGTCGACTCAATCGACTCATCTCCTGTGCCAACTGAAGCTGACAAAGACACATGGTTCATTGAGTGGATCCAACACATCCGCCAACAGGTTCAGGATATCCTACAGAAGTCCAATGACAAGTATAAACAATGCCATGATCAACATCGGGTGCCACATAAGTTTTAGGTGGGCGACAAAGTTTGGTTTCACTTGCAGAAAGAATGCCTTATGATGTAGACCCCCTATCCCTCCTAAGGGCTATGTGACCTCCCAGTCAGGATCTTTGATTCAGGAGCCGAAATGGCTCTCTCTTGGTTCCAAGTTGGAACCCTTGACACTAAGTCCACAGGCCCTTGTCTGTGTTCATCGTGAGAATCACCACTAGGCATAAGTCCAAACTCCATGAGACCGCAGGTGCGACCACGGGCTTAGCCCAAAAGGCGTGTCCCCAAAAGGCGATTCGTGTTTTGGTGTTTTAGGATTTCAAATGCAATAGTCCCTTGAAACAGACCACTTTGAGTCCTGAAACTCTGATGATGGATAAAGGAGGTTAGCTCCTCCCTTTTCCCAACTCACGTGACCACACATTCATGACCACAATCTTTACCATGAAAGTGCATCATGGTTCGCAGTATCAGAACCTGTGATACAAGGAACCTAATCCCTCCAAGTCACGAATGTTGAAATCCATATGATGTGAGATCTACGACTCAGGTCTCTCTTGGACCGACGGTTACGCTTATTTCGGTGTTTCACATTTCGCAAATTCACCCTGCATGAACTCTGTTCACTCCTCCACTCGGTCGTCAAAATCACAAAATCTCCCCTCACTATAGATCAACAACTCTAGGGCTTCGAAGATTTGGCAGCTCCGATATTTTCGGGGTTCCACCGGTCAAGAGTCCCATGCTGTTGACCCTTGTACTCCCGGTTGCAGAAATGTCGAAAGCTTGAGGTGCTTGTTCAATGGCTCACAACGCCCTCTAGATCTACGCTCAGATCTCTTCCCCGTCACTAACCTCCTCGAAACTCCACTTGATCCAATGAATTTCGGGGTCTCACGTTCCTCCTCAAAGTTCTCCGCTATCCATTCAGATCTTCGAGATCTCCCCTCTTGGATCTACGCAGTGTTAAAGCCTATGCACCTACCTCAAATCAGACGGTCTGCGGGATTCTCCACTGTGATCTAAGGCTTGATGATGTTCTTCCTCCTGAGCTTTTACTCGATTCAGAATTAGAATATTTTCCAAGTCTTCGAAGGCTCGGCCTTTGCTTCTTCTAGGAAATGGGTTCCTGGATCTTGATAACATTTTCTGACGTGTTATTCCTCTTGAGCTTTGTTTGGTTCAGACTTTGACTTCCCACACACTCCTTGCGTTTGAGGGATTTTGATAACTCAGATCCACGGTATTTCTTGTAGAGAAATTCCTCCCGATTTCCTTGCGTTCCTCTCTGGCTCGATGCACACCTTGCAGAACTTCAAATAAAGAGAAACAATTGAAACTGAAAGCTAACAGTCACAATTCCGTTCTCCTTTGTGGAGATTCATTCACTTGTTCATGAAACATAAATAACAGGAAGTCACAAATAACATTCACACACACACATTTGGATCAATTTTCCTTTTGTTATACTCACAAGTGCCAAAACGGCTACAAATTACAGTCAAATTTCAGTAACTCAAAAACTGAGATCTCCTGCTAACTCACAATTATCTCTTACAACTAATTTCTCTTAGTATTGCAGATCTCCTCCTCCCCTGAACATACCTAACTTCTAATTAACTCAAAAAATTCTAGGGTTTCTCCTGGCTACCGGTCTACCCTAATATTCATCCTACGCTATCTTAGTCCAATCTCAATCCAGAGCTGAAGTGGGAACTCTTGATCCATTTGTGAATCTCCAAACGTGCCTCAAAGGGTAAATTTTGGCATTGGTTCAAGCGTGCATCCAAAGGTAAATTCCAGCGTTGAGTTAAGGTGGATTTCAAAATTGGCTGCAAATGCCAACGTTGAAGTTTTGGAAGAACTCCCACGTGTTGAGTGGTCTTGCTTCTGCGTGCTTGCCAATGATGCTCCTGCATCATACTCCCCTTGAAAAAAAATCATGGACTCTTGTCCATGAGCTTCTCTACTGATTTTCCCTACTTTTGGATAGCATCTTAGTTTTCCCAACTGGCATCTTCGATTGGGTGTCCCTTCCATTTGACCAAATACTCAAAATAGGTTTTCCTTCTGGTCTTCTTGCCAATCCTCTGATCAACAATTTTCTCCATCTGCGGCTTTTCTACCACAGGAATTTGTTTCTCCCACTGAATCTTTCCTTGATCTTTTGACCCTTTTGTGTCATCTTTCATGTAAGGAGACAGGTTTGAAACATTGAATATGGGTGAAATGCCCACACCATTTGGTAGCTCAATCAAATAGGCGTTTTCATCAAACTTCCTCAAGATCTTACAGGGTCCTATATTTTTCATCTTCAACTTGTTGTATGTTCCCCTAGGGAACCTTTCCTTCTTGAGATGTGCTAAAACCTGATCTCCTACTTCAAATTGAAGCTCCCTACGATGCTGATCAGCTCTGTGTTTGTATTTCTAGTTAGAACTCTCCAACTGTCCTTTGATCTGGCTATGGAGTTTCTCCATCTCCGCAAAAAAATCCTCTGCTCCAGCGCTCCTGATCTCACCCTGTTCCAAGTCTCTCAACTCAGATACTCCCCTTGGTTGCATTCAATATAGTATTTGGAATGGGCTCCTTCCAGTGCTCTTGTTTGGTGAATCGTTGTATGCAAATTCTGCTTGTGGCAGAATCTAATCTCACTGGTTATGATGTTTAGTAACTAGAATCCTTAATAAATTCCCAAAAATTATGTTTACCACTTCAGTCTGACCATCTGTTTGAGGGTGATAAGCTGAGTTGAAGGACAAATCTATCCCCATATTCTTCCACAACATCCTCCAAAAGTGACCAACAAATTTTGTGTCTCTGTCTGAGACAATGCTCCTGGGTAGGTCATGAAGTCTCACAACTTATTTGAAAAACAGATTTGCAACATGCATTGCATCACTGGTCTTCTAGCATGGGATGAAATCTGCCATCTTTGAGAATTTGTCCACTACCACAAATATGGAATCAAATCCCCTTTGTGTTCTTGGCAATCCCAACACAAAATCCATTCTTATTGCATCCCAATGCCTCTCTGGTATTGGTAATGGTTGCTACAACCCAGTGTTCTATCTTTTCCCCTTTGTATGTTGGTAGATCCTACATATGTTCACAAAAATTTTCACCTCTGTTCTCATACCTAGCCAATAGTATGAATTGCAAAACTATGCAAACATTTTATCATGGCCGAAATGTCCAGCCAATCCTCCACTATGCTTCTCCTTTAGAAGATTGTCCCTCATTGAGCATCTTGGTATGCACAATTGATTTCCTCTGAAAAACAATCCTTCCTAAACCATATACTCTGTCCACTGACTTCTATCTCTCAGCACAAGGCTTGTACATGCTTCATAGGCCTCCTGGAATTCCATATCATTACAATACATATCCTTAAGGTGTTCAAACTCCAAGGTCTTCACTTGGAATTCCTGCAGAATTAAACATCTCCTGCTTAACGCATTAGCAACCTTGTTAGCATTCCAAACAATATGTTTTATGACAAAGTAAAATTTTGCATAAATTCAACCCATTTTGCATGCCTCTGATTCAGTTTTTCTTGTCGGGTTATGAATTGTAAAGCTTGGTTATCGCTATACAAGACAAATTCTTGGGGGACAAGATAATGCCTCCATTTTTTCAAGGCTTGAGTTATGGAATATAACTCCTTGTCATATGTGGAGTATTTCTTCTTAGTCTCATTCAAATTCTCGCTGAAATAGGCAACAGGTCTGTTATCCTGACTCAAAAATGCTCCTATTGCAACTCCACTTGCATCACATCATACCTGAAATGTCTTCTCAAAATTCGGCAAGATTAGAATTGGTCGTTCTGTTATCTTCTCCTTTAGTATATTGAAGCTCCTTTCAGCCTCCTCTGTCCATTTAAAGGACTTGTGCTGCTTCTTCACTGTATCCATCATTGGCGCACAAATTCCACTGAAGTCTCTAATGAACTTCCTATAGAATCTCGCTAATCCATGGAAGCTCCTTATCTCGAACATGCTTCTTGGTGATGGCCATTCTCTGATCGCTTTCACCTTCTTTGGATCCATATTTAGTTCATTTTAAGAGATCAAGAAACCCAAATAAATGATTTATGTCTTCATAAAAGAGGACTTCTTCAAATTGATCAGTAGCTTCTCCTACTATAGCCTCCTCATTACCACCATTAGGTGCCTCAAATGATGCTCTTTAGTCCCACTAAAGATTAGTATATCGTCCAAATATACAACCACAAACTTGCCAATGAAATCTTTCATAATTTCATTCATCAACCTCATAAAAGTACTCAGGGCATTCGTTAAGCCAAATGGCATAACCAACCACTCATACAGACCTTCATTCGTTTTAAAGGCTGTTTTCCATTCATCACCTTCTCTCATCCTGATCTGGTGATATCCACTTTTAAGATCTATCTTAGAAAAGAAATTTTCTCCACTTAAGAAATCCATTAAATCATCCATTCCTAGTAAAGGAAATCTGTACCTGATGGTGATCTTTTTGATGGCTCTTGAGTCTGTGCACATTCTCCATCCTCCATATTTCTTTGGGCTCAACACAGTTGGTACTGCACATGGGCTCAAACTTTCTCTGACCAAACCTTTGTCTAGCAATTCTTGGACTTGGTTCTTCACCTCCTCATTCTCTCGAGGTGTTAATTTGTACACTTATTTTTTCAACAGACTTTCTCTTGGTATCAAGTCGATATGATGACTGATACTCCTGATGGGCGACAATGAGTTTGGCAACTCATCCACCACTATATCAACAAAATTATCCAGTAGCTCTTAAACTTCTTCAAGCAAATCATCCATTGATGTACTTGTAAGGATGACTTTGGGCTTCCTCACCACAATGAACTACATCTCATGTTCTTCCTTGACTTCTTTCAGGAGTTCCTTCCCACTCATGAGAAGTATGCTTGTGCTAGCTTCATCTTTTACTCTCTTCTCCTCCATTGGTAGCAACATATGTGTACTACCATTCTTCTCTAATGTATATGTGTTTTTCCTCCCATCATGAATGACATTTCTGTCAAACTGCCATGGTCTTCCCAATAGAATATGGCATACATCCATGGGGATTACATCACATAGAATTTTAGCTTTATAACCTCCTATTTTAATTTTAAACAAGCATTGTTTAGTAATCATTACCTAGTGTCCTTTTTGCAACCATGAGACTTTGTATGGCCTTGGATGTGCAGTTGTATTCAACTCCAATTTCTCCACCATCTTTGTGGATACTAGGTTGTCAGTACTCCCTCTGTCAATGATCACCTTGCATACTTTATCCTTAGTCTTGCAAGCTGTCCTGAAGAGACTATTTCTTTGCACTGGCTCTTCAATTTCTGCCTCTGGTTTTAAGATAACTTTTATCAACATCAGGGATGCTCCATCCTCTGCCCCTTCTGCTTCAACATATCTTCATTGTGCTTATTAAATGTGAGCTTCTCCTCCTTCCTTCTTCTTCTCGGAACATTCCCAAGACATGTTCCCTATCTTTCCACAGTTATAACACCTTACTCCTCCTCTGCCTCTTCCTCTAGAAGAGTTTCTTCCATGATCCGTCAGGATTTTTCGAATGACTATGGTTGAGTTTATTTAGCATGCATTAAATAACCATTGGGAAACTTTAATGAAAGAGCGAGGAAAGAGAATTAATTATACAGCCATCAACATAATTGCAAATCTGAAATGGAATGAAAACAACAAACCATAAAGCA
>ML804121.1:386590-412779 GCA_009831015.1 Picea engelmannii
CGAACCCCATGGCCTCCATAAAAATTTTACCAAACAAACCAAACACCAACAACCAATAAAGGGGTGCCACGTGGCAGCCCATGACTGGGCCACGTGGCACTACGTCATTTGACCATAATATGCCATGTGTCACAAACTGATTCACCCAGATGTCAGCCAATCCAAAACTTCCACGTCATCTCCTGCACAGTCAGCATGCTGATGTCATCAGCGTTGACTTTTTGACCAGTTGACCTTTGACTTTTTACCTGTTTGACTTTTCGGTCAGAACGCGATATCTTCTCCATACGGACTCCGTTTGACATAAAAATTATACCACCGGAATCGGGAAGACGAGCCGGACGCAATGGTGTTGGTTTCATCAGATTCTGAGCACTTTCATTTTTGAGCATTTTTCAAGCCCTGATAGGCTTCTGAATCCGATTTCGGATCATTCCACCACCCTGTCTTTCTCGAGAAATTCCTCCTCATTCTGAGTGACTATGTGGTGTCTCAGCCTCATCCTTAGATTGATGTGCTCTGTCATGGTTAAATCCCTTTCTTTTTCTTGGGATCGAGATTTTACCTCTTCCTCGCTGACTTTGTTTTCTGGTCAGCTTCTCCTCTGCCTTCAGCGCAAACTGATAAGCATCCTCCATGGTTTTGACTGACATCATGCTGAGCTCATCTTGGATCTCATATCTCAAGCCATTTATATATCTAGAAACTTTCTCTTCATCTCTCTCCCATTGTCCAGTTCTGATGTTCAGCCAGTATAACTCCTCGAAGTACTCCTCAACTATCATCCCTTTCTGTCTTAGGTTCTGCATCTTCCTGAACAGATTTATCTGATAATATTTTGGAATGAACTTAGCCATCAACTTGGCTACCATTATGTCCCAACTCTTTATGCTCTGTTTGCCTTTGCTTCTTCTCTCAGCCTGTAGTTTGTCCCACCACAGCGCTGCATGCCCTTTTAGCCTGGTGACCGCCTGCTTCACCTTCTTCTCCTCATTGACATCTTCATAGTCGAAGTGTTTGTCCATGGAACTTATCCAATCCAACAATTCTTCAGCATCTAGATTTCCCTCATACATGGGAACATCCATTTTATCTCAGCCTCCCAATCTGGCAACTACTTTCAACAAACGTCCTTCTGCAACGTCCTCTCCTGTAGCTTCTTCAACTTCAACCTCTTCACTTTCTACATCGCTGACATCCCCAACATCAGGTGCTCTTCTTTGTGCTACTTCCATTGTTTCCAATCTGGCGCAAAGCTCTCCCATCTCCCTCTATACAACATGATTGGATAAAGGTGCCTCTCGTCTCCTTGGCGACATTGTGTTGACTACTTGTCACACATAGAGTACAACTCCAAGTTCTTTGTCTCTTCCTCTTTCTCTTTCGCCTGAAGTCTACAGACGAAGAACCATCATCTCTGATACCACCTGAGGCATACCCCCTATCCCTCCTAAGGGTTGCATGACCTCCCAGTCAAGATCTTTGATTCAGGAGCCGAAATAGCTCTCTCTTGGTTCCAAGTTGGAACCCTTGACACTAAGTCCATATGCCCTTATCTGTGTTCACTGTGAAAATCACCACTAGGCATAAGCCTAAACTCCACGAGACCACAGGTGCGACCATGGGCTTAGCCCAAAAGGAACGTCCCCAAAAGGCACTTCACGTTTCGGTGTTTTGGGATTTTCGATGCAATAGTCCCCCGGCATAGACCCCTCTGAGTCTTGAAACTTCGATGATGGCTAACATAGGTTAGCTCCTCCCTTTCCCCAACTCATGTGACCAGACACCCGTGACCACAAGCTTTACCATGAAAGTGCGTCGTGATTTGCAGTATCAGAACCTGCGATACAAGGCACCTAACCCCTCCAAGTCACGAATGCCGAAATCCCGATGATGCAAGATCTATGACTCAGGTCTCTCTTGGACTGACGGTTATGCTTATTTCGACATTTCATGTTTCACAAATTCACCCTACATGAACTCTGTTCACTCCTCCACTCGGTCGTCGAAATCATGAAATCTCCCCTCACTACAAATCAACGAATCTAGGCCTTCGAAGATCTGACGGCTCCGATATTTTCGTGGTTCCACTAGTTGAGAGTCCCATGCTATTGATCCTTGTACTCCCGATTACAGAAATTTTGAAAGCTTGAGGCGCTTTATCAATGGCTCACAACGCCCTCCAGATCTATGCTTAGATCTCTTCCCCATTACTAACCTCCTTGCAACTCCACTTGATCCAATGGCTTGCGGGGTCTTGCGTTCCTCATCGAAGTTCTCCATTGTCCGTTCAGATATTCGAGATCTCCCCTCCTGGATCTTCACAGTGTTAAAGCCTGTGCACCTACCTCAAATTGGACGGTCTATGGGATTCTCCACCGTGATCCAACGCTCGACGATGTTCTTCCTCTTGAGCTTTTACTCGCTTCAGACTTAGAATATTTTCTAAGTCTTCGAAGGCTTAGCCTTCGCTTCTTCTATGAAATGCATTCCTGGATCTCGATAACACTTTTCGATGTGTTATTCCTCCTGAGCTTTGTTTGGTTCAGACTTCGACTTCCCGCACACTCCTTGCATTTGAGGGATTTTGATAACTCAGATCCACGGTATTTGTCACAGATAAATTCCTCCCGATTTCCTTGCATTCCTCTCTGGCTCGATGCACACCTTGCAGAGCTTCAAATGAAAAGAAACAGTTGAAACTGAAAACTAACAGTCACAGTTCCATTCTCCTCTATGGAGATTCATTCACTTGTTCATGAAAACATAAATAATAGGAAATCACAAATAACATTCACACACACACATGTGGATCAATTTTTCTTCTGTTATACTCACAAGTGCCAAAACGACTACAAATTACAGTCAAATTTTAGTAACTCCAAAACTTAGATCTCCTGCTAACTCGCAGTTCTCTCTTACAACTAATTTCTCTCTATATTGCAACTCTCCTCCTCCCTTGAACATACCTAACTTCTAATTAACTCAAAAAATTCTAGGGTTTCCCCTGGCTACCGGTCTACCCTAAGATTCATCCTACACTATCTTAGTCCAGTCTCTATCCAGAGCTGAAGTGGGAACTCTTGCTCCATTTCTGAATCTCGAAACGTGCCTCAAAGGGTAAATTTTGACACTATTTCAAGCATGCCTCCAAAGGTAAATTTCGATGCTGAGTTAATGAGGATTTCAAAATTGGCTGCAATTGCCAACGTTGAAGTTCTGGAAGAACTCCCATGTGCTGAGTAGTCCAGCTTTTGCGTGCTTACCAACGATGCTCTTGCATCACCTTACAGGACCCCATCGGAAGCTTTTCCCACTCTGTTATGGGCCATACACTATCACCAAGGCCATCGGGGATAATGATTTTGAGCTCAACATTCCTCTTTTCCTTGGCCTACACCCAATGTTCAATGTGGATCTCCTCTGCCCTTATTTCCCACCATTATTGGACACCCCAGAAGTAGCAGAACAACTAACACCAATAGATCTCAACCCCGACTGCATACAACACTCATCCAATGATCAGATTGTGGACAGACAGATCAAGGAATCTCGACAACAAAGGATCCAAATTTATCAAGTCGTCAAAGCAGGGTAGCTCGTGCACCAAGGCAAGTGGCTCACCCGGGGCCAAATTCAACAGAAATTTCCTCATTTGATGGGGGACCTCAACGCAATGGAGACAATTGCTTCATAAGGAGGGAGGATTGATCCATATGGATATCGGTGGCCACCCACCTTTTCCAACTGGATCAAAATAGTTTTCTGACAATTTTGGCAATTTACTATTTTTAGCAGTTTTAACTTCCAGGGCCATTTTGAGGGCCTAAATGAAGGTTTCTTGGGATCGATCTCCTCAACCATAGCCAAAGGCATGATTGAGCCCCCAAAATTAATCTCCTTGATGATACCTTTCCAACAGGCTATCACACACCTAAAATGAAGATCGTATGCAAAAGTTACGACCCTGGGAAGTTGATGTACTAACTTACCCAAACGGGGCCCACATGACTTTTAGCGCTTCATCTCCTAGGGTTAGGTTTTTGGATGTCTATGGTTTTTGGGCATTCTTGTTTATTGTAAAAAGGCCTTCAGAGCCTCATTGTAATCTTCTTCTTGTGAATGCACGCTGCCGTCACATCTCTTCTCAGAGATAAGCCGCCACCATTCCAACAAGCTTGTTTCCACTGCATTTTACAGTTTCAGCTTATTTCAATATTGAATAGAAAACCAGTTTTATTGTATCTCTACTATTTTGTGTTAAGAACCTATTAATAATCTGTATTCATTTCATTCTTCTCATAAAATACGGATCACAACCACCCCCAAGAACCTTAACCTTTGATAGATAGAATGATTCCAGAAGCAACACTAGAACCAACAAGTAACCAAGATAACACACCTTTCTCCAAAGAAAGCACACTAAGCAGAGAATCCAAAAAACTATTAAGTTTTTACTATTGTTATTAGGTTATTTATAAATTTCATGAGCATTCAATGCATTTCCAAAACAACAGTATAAAGAGGATCAGTGAAAGAAACAAAATCACAAGGTACACAACATTTTATCTCGAGAATACCTCATGGGGAAGAAAACCCAACAAAACTTCCTGAATAATAGATTGTCCATACAATGCCAAGACTAAGACCAAAACACCAAACACATACCAAGACCAAGCATGCACCTCTCTTCTCCTTCGTTAGACTTCTTCCTACAACTGCAAATGTCTTCAAGATATGCACACTAGATGAGTGAGTGACTATGTTCAAATGAGACACCATCCTCACATATAAATACAAGTTGTAAGGTGATGCTATGGTTATGACTCTTCACTTGGTGGAACCTACTTCTCCTAGAAGTGGCTAAAACCACTTTACAATTACTAGGGGCTGGCTTTACAAATACATGTTGACCAATCCACAAAAGGGGATTTCATCTATACAATAATGACTCAAATATAAGTAGAATATTCTTCTAAGTTACAATAATTCAACACTCCCCCTTAATAAGAAGGGTGTTCTACTGACATGTCTCAATACAACATCATCAAGAGAACGAGAGGGAAACATCATCATCAACATCTAGAACACTGACTGGCACATCTATAAATCATCAGAAGTTTTTCTCAACATCACAATAATATAACTGGAACATCATCATCTATATGTGGCAACATAATGAGGCAGGTCCATCAACAACAACATTCATGGTACTCTGACAGATTGTCCTTATTGGAACTTCATGATCTTCCCATGAATCATAATATTCCCTAGGATATATAATCCTAATTGATCTACCACTACCGACCACAGTTGGAATATACATGCACATGTACTTTGACAGACCGTCCTTACCGGACCTTCGAGATCTGTCCAGGGATGATCAGTCCCCTAAGATATAAAATCCTAACTGAGCTACATGTTGTTGGTTAGGATACAATAGTATCATAAAAATCACTCCCCCTTTCGAGGGAGGTCCTTTCGGAATACACCAAGCTTGTCTCGGAAGTACCCAAACTTCACACGAGATAGAGGCTTAGTCAACACATCTGTAACCTGCTCATCTGTGCCAACATATTGGAGCTTTACAACTCCGTTCTGCACCATGTCACAAATGTAGTGATACCAGATCTCTATGTACATTGCCTTATCATGGAACACTAGGTTATTTATCATCTTTATGCAACCCTAGTTATCACATAGAATCATGGTGGCTTCCATCTCCAGATTGAACAGACCTGTCAACAACTTGTGAAGCCATATGGATTCACAATTGGCAGAACATGCTGCAATGTACTCTATTTCTACCGTGCTGAGAGCAATACTGGACTACTTCCTGCTTTGGTATGAAGTCATGGCTGAGCCAAAACTGAAACAACATCATGAAGTGCTCTTTCTTTCTGAAGCACTTCCATCCCAATCTAAATCAGTATAACCATATAGTCCAAAGTCATGATCTCCAGTATAACATAGACCATAATCCAATGTACCCTTAAGGTATCTCATCACATGCTTTGTAGCTACAAGGTGAACACATCTGGGCTCCACCAGATACTGACTCAAGGTGTTCACAACAAAGCATATATTTGGCTTGGTATTTGTTAGATACATAAAGGAGCCAATAATCTGTCTGTATAGAGTAGCATCAACTAACTCTAACGAAGTATCAACCAGGAGCTTCAAATTCATCTCCATGGGTGTGACCATGGGTTTACATTCCAACATGTCAAACTTCTTCAATATTTCAATTGCATACTTCCCTTGGTTAAGGAAGATTTTCTCTGGGCTCTACCAAACTTCAAGACCTAAGAAATACTGCATCAGGCCTAGGTCTTTCATCTCAAATTTTGCAGTGAGCTTCCTTTTGCATTTTGTGATGAGCTTTTATTCTCATGTCAAGAATAAGTCATCCACATATGGTAGAAATACAATTGGCTCATTATTCATAACCTTGAAGTAAATATTAGAATCAACTTTTCTCTTGGTAAAGCCAAAGCTCGTTAGGAAACTTTCAATTTTGCCATACCAAGCTCTCGGAGCTTGCTTCAACCCATACATATATTTCTTCAACCTGCATACATGAGTTTTTCTACCTTCAACTTCAAACCCTTGTGGTTATTCTATGTACACTTCTTCTTCAACAACACCATTTAAGAAAGTCATTTTCACATTCATCTGGTGCAACTTCCACTTCATTTTGGCCACAAGAGATATGATGGTTTTGATAGAAGTGTATCTTTCTACAGTAGCAAACATTTCTTCATAGTCAATACCTTCCTTTTGAGAAAATCCACGAGCCACAAATCTTGCCTTATATTTTTCAATACTTTCGTCTGCTTCACGTTTTATTTTTTATATCCACTTGGAAGATACCATATCTTTGTTTTTGGCCTTGGGAACTACTTCCCACACATCATTCTTTATAATGGAATGGTATTCTTCTGTCATGGAATTCATCCATTATTTCTTCTAAACGACTTCTTCACAACAAGTAGGTTCCTCATATACAAAATCACACATCAAGGCCACATAGCTGGAGAATGGCTTAGGATTCTTGCTTTGTCTCATGGTTCCTTCTAGGGCACCATACTTCTCTGCATCCTCAATGAGTTCTCTAGCCCGAGCTTGCTTTCTCTTGTGAGAGATAGTCATAGGGGGAGGTTCTTGAGATTCTATCATATCATGATCTTCTGGAATCTCATCATCAGGGGTAACTGCAACTTCCTTCATGGGTTCTGCAACTCTGGGAGCTACATGTTATTCTTCACACACTTCTTCTAACTGGAATTTCCTTGATCTCTTGAGTGTTGCATATTCATCAAATGTTACATCTCTGTTGATCTCAATATGATGGTAACCTAGTATGTATATTTTGGATGCCTTAGAGACCTCACAATATCCAACAAATATTCCCTTCTTTCCTAAAGGATCCAACTTAGTTCTCTTTTCTTTCGAAATGTGTACAAACACTGGAAAACTAAATATTTTGAGATGGCTTACTTCTGACTTCTTTTCGGTGAACATTTCTTCGGGGGGGGTTTTGAATCTAAGTGCACTATGGGATAATATGTTCTAGACATATACTATTGTTCTTGTTGCTTCAACCCATAAATGCATTGGAAGATATTGATCATGAATCATAGTCTTTAATGCTTCCATAATCATCTTATTCTTTCTTTCTGCTACACCATTTTTTTGAGGATTATAGGGAGTGGTGAGCTCCCTCTTAATCCCAACATCTCTGCAAAAGATTCCAAATTTATTTGAAGTGTACTCTCCTCCATTATCTGACTCGAGTTTCTTGATTTTCCTTTCAGAGAGGTTTTCTACCAAGGCTTTGAATTCCTTGAACTTTCCAAGTACTTCACCTTTTGACTTCAAGAAATAAACCCAATTTTTATGAGAGTAATCATCAATAAATGATACATAGCATACATACCCACTTAGAGAGGTTGATGGCATTGGACCACATATATTTGAGTGGAAAAGTTCCAAAATTCCTTATGCTTTACTGTCGCTCTTTGGAAAATGATTCTTTGTGTTCTTTCCTTGTGCACATCCCTTGCATACACCTTCATGATCAACCTTTAGTTCTAGTAAACCTATAACTACCTTTCTCACATATGGTAAGGATTTGTAGTTGATGTGAGCTATCCTTCTATGCCAAAGTTCACAAGGACTTTCAGTAGAATGAGTCAGGGCTACATCTGAGTGACCCTTTAACTTGTACAAACCATCTTCTTCTATTCCAACAACAACTACATCTTCTATAGTTTTTCCTTTAGACCACATAATGAATTTACCATCTACGAATGCAACCCTAAAACTTTTCTTATCTAGAGAATAAATACAAAGTAATTTATTTTTCAAACCCGGTGTTGAGTGCTCAACACACCCTAAAAGTTCTATGACCATTTCCTTTTGGGTGCCACCTTGTTTTCCACCTTTGATTGTTCTCGCCTTAGTCTAAGACTGATAATCCACTTATCTTATATGTTTCATGTCTTAAGTTTCTCTTGAACATACAACAAAGAACCATCTTAAGAGACACAATGACTACTCAAGGAATCAATGACTCAAAATTTTCCCAACTCCCTAGAGAAGTTCAGCATCGGCGAATGCTTAAGGTGGAAAAAATAATTTTGAGAAGTCAAAGTAGCTGAGTACCAACCTTCATCGGCATCAGATGATAGTAGTGTTTGTTTCTTACGAACAACCTTGGAAAGGATTTCGTCGAAAGCCGACCTTTTCAGGTTCGGTAGAAAAGTGCAATTATAAGCGTCGTGCATAGATAAAGTGACCCTGCTGACCGCCGAACTCCCGAAACAAGTTCGGTATCGGTGAGGGTGAACTAATTGTTTCCCTGGCATGATAATTATTCCTACCGCCCGGTATCGACAACTGTGGCCTCTAGTCTTTTCTCAAGTAATTTCGGTGCAAGTGAGAATCCAAGTATGATTCTTATCCATTAGCCGAATGTCTTTCCATGATTAAATTGTTTTTTATTTTCATCAAAGATTTTACAAAGAAAAGCATTAACAGACTCATGACGAAATAACAATGATCCCCAAAAATCTAATAATTTACGTAAAAGACTTGAATAAGAATACACGCTTGATTCACATCTGAAATAAGCATGATACATTCAAACACCTTCTTTTCTTTTTATATACACAATCAAAACTTTCTCTAGGCCTAGTTTACATACAAATAGACAACCCCGACGACTTGGCCAACTGGCCCGGTCGCCGTAAGATTACAAAATTTTACAAAAGAAGAAAGACAAGGAGATGTTAAGAAACACTTCCAAGAATGTAGAGCGAGAACCCGCCAACTATATGTCTCCTGTGTGTTGGTCCTCTCTCAGATTGTCTTTCGCACTTTGTGATGTCTTATGTTCTGCTGTCGCTGCCATCTGCTGTGCCTTGCACAACTGCACAATCATGTCTTGCACTTCCCGAAGTCGTCTTTGCAGCCAAATGGTGCTTCCTGCGCGACCTTGCAACAACTGTATCCCCTGGTGTTTTTCCGCCAACTAACGTCACAATCCTCTATTCTCTTGGTAAAGCTCGGCTATTGCAAGTTGAGCCTGCTTTAATTGTTGAGTGGAATTTTTTATGGAAGTACCCAATGCTTCTACCCTCCCCTCTTCTCTTGCCTCCTTTTTCAGCGGTCCCGACCAACTCCGAATGGTTGGTAAGTATCACAGACTCCTCAAGGGTTGGACGTGCACTGAGTTTGGCCTTGGGGCAATCTTCCTCTCCTTCCCGATCTTTCTTCCTAGGCCTTCCTCTTCTCTGCGGTTTCGGGCCCGAAGAAGGCACAGTCTCCAGCATGGCTCTTTCAGACGTATCTGTGACCATCCCTAGCTCCTCTGTGGACACTGACACTGCCTTTGGGAAGATACATGTACCTCTCGTTGGAGACTCAAGTACACAAGAAGCCAACAAGAAAGAGTCCTAGGCACGCTGGGGTAGAGACCTGGCACTCCGGCTGCCTTGCAGACCTCGTCCCGTGTTTGAAGGGGATCCCATAATTGCAAAAAGCATAAGGAACTCAAGGCGTCCGCGGATGATAAATAATTTATGAACAGGATGTCGCCAAGACGAACTTACCAAACCATAATTCCAGGGAATACGAGCTCGACATATACGTAGAATTTCTCACAAAGCTCTTGGAATTTATAGAGAAATCAAGGAGAGACACTAGGCGTGCCAACATAATATATGTGCCTCACTACATGATGTTTGGAAAAATCAGCATGTCGCAGCTGATCGATGGATGCGATCCAGAACATGAAAGCGCCGCCGATCGGGGTTGCAGGAAAATGTGCAGTACGATCCTTTCGATCCTTTTGAATTTCCGAACCTCCGTTATTGATGAATGATGCTTGGAACGCTTGGTTGCATGGTTTCTAGAGGCATTTAACGACTTTATCTGTATGATATCCGACCTCTTGGAAGCACACACGTGCTTAACTCATCCTCGACGCCATTTTTTCGACCCCAAAGGTCAAGTAACTACTATGATAATTTATGCATTCATGACTATCGTATTTGATTAGCCACACTATGGCTTGCTGATGTATTCATTTAAATCAAAGAGGAGCGACGACTTCACAGGTCACTCAAAGGAAGCATTTGGGATTGAGTAAGTATTAAAAACGACTGAGACTAGCAAGCTATGCAGGTATGTGTTCATATTTTTGTTTGTTTATGTCTTATCATAGGTTACTTAATCGCTAAACTACTTCTATTTTAACTGCAGGAAGAACCTTCTCGATTACTGACTAGAGTCTGTCCTGTGACCCTGTCGAAGAACTGAAAGAAACATCGAAACTGAATCACCGAAGCGATGAAGTATGTTAGGCTCCCCGATATCGGCATCCCCGATATGTTGATCAACCTAAACGAAGTAATCAAGCTATGTGCCGAACAAGATGCGTTATGGGTCGAAGAATGCGCAAGGGTCACTGATGCAAAGCCAGGGAAAGTACAACAATTCATAGGACATCCAATAAAAGCCATAACCATGCTTCAGAAATTGAACTTCAGCCTTGCAAAGTATCGGGTACACGCAACAGACATCAGAGGAATATATGCGGCTCTAATGGAACAACACATATTTCCATGGGCAAACACCTGTGAAGAACTCTTTATCAGATGATTTGATTATGAAAGAGCCCACCCTTCTCAAGAAACAACTCGGGTGGACTGTTAGATGATAATGCCATGTGGTGATTTTTTATTAGCTCAAATTGTGTTTTACCATTAATTATTGTTAAGACTTTCTATTATAAATAGGGACATCGACCGATGGTTAAAAGGTCGATGGTTGTTGTAAGAAATCTCTTTATTTTGGTTGTTGATAATTATTTTGAGACTGTTATGAATTAATAAGCCCTTCTGGACCAAAGACAAGCTATTTTTCATCAGATGTATGTGATTGGAGTTGGAGAAGAATTACTTTATTTCTTGTTCCATGAATGTTGCAGTGAATGAGTAAGAGCAATTAATTCTATTGTCAAGTTATCTAGTGCAATGTTTTGATGTTCTTTGCTTTAAATGATGAAAGTAAATCGTTGTGCTTCTATGTGATGAATGTCATGGTAGATGAATTATTTTGCTTACCGTGATCTTGATTACATATGTGTTTCTTTTTCTTTATGCTAAGTAGTTTACCTCAGCTATGTGATGAGTTTCTTCGTAGATGAATTATTTTGCTTTCCATGATCTTGATTACATATATGTTTTCTTTATGTTAAGTAGTTTTCTCAGACAATAGTCGGATGCTCGTTCGGTTAGAGTACTAGTACTAGGCCCTCTGGCATAAGATCATTGTCTGCATGCTTGAGCAACGGGTTATCCCAAGATCGACCCCTTCCAAATAGTAAAAATTGTTGTCCTGTCTTTGTCAAGTTGGTTTATACTGGATCACATATCTCGTACCAGCCCCCATATAAGAGAGAATACATAGAATAACTATCCCAAGTGAAGGAAGAGACTTCACTCGAAAACACAAAAGCTCATCGATAATTTGGCCAGATCGTAAGATCTGGAGAACCATTCCACTCCAAATGCTGCAGAGTCTAATTGGGCCTCGATGGCGGGTTTGGTTCCTGTTGTTGATTCAGGGGATTTAGGCCCCATAAACACTTGGTACATAGAGTACATCCTTCATTCTCATCGAACTTCCTGAATCAGTTTTGTAGGTGGCTTCTCCCAATCCTTTGATTGGGTATTGATATTCATCTCCAAGTGAAACTTTCTGGGAGAAGTTTTTCTCTACAAGACTGGAGAGAGTGTTCTTCTAACCAGTCATGTGTTTAGAGGCATCGCTATCTACGAGCCAAGTATCCTTTCCAGGTGTCACATATCCTAAGAGAGTGGAAAACAAAAAATATTCTTCAATCTCTTCTTTAGCTAACTTCTTGGGATCCACAAAGTTTTGGCTTGGACCCTTCAGATTCATAATGAAGTGAGTCAACGATGTCTACTATTTATCTATGCTTGAAGGGAGGAAACATCCATTACCCGTTAGTGGATGCCTCCTCAAACCCTATCATGGGGCATATACTTGAATTCATAGGTAAGTACATGTAAGTTAGATAGGTAGGGATTTGCATCCATTGTATATACCATTTGCATATCATATTAGCATAGTTGTAGTCACATTTTCATTATGTATATATGTATACTCATGATCACATGCTAGATTAGAGATGCTCTTTATTTTATTATCTCATATATGAACAAGGGGTGATATCACCACCCTAAGGATTACTAATGTCCTTTGTTGAGATTTAGAAAGCATATGTCATACTAGATATGCTGAGGTTCTCATGTGCTCTATGGTGAGCACATGTACCTGAGTTAGAGCCAAATCTTATCCCCTACCCTAGGGATAATTAAGGAGATCAAATCTTGAGGCCCACAAGTCCTAGACATGGAGTACCGAGAGGAAGATGATTTAAGCATGGCCTCAGAGGGCACCTATTTTCTTCAGTGCAATCCATTCATCACCAACAACAGTATCCATCCCCACCAGCCTGGTCTTGAAGTAGCGGTGGGTCTTTCTCCATGAGGTAATGAGTCTGGGTATCATGGTATGTATCACTCTGATTTTTGAATAACTTGAATATGTTGTATCAAATCCTTCATTATTTCATGATTTTTGCTTGGAAATTATGCTCTTTGCCTTGTTTATACCTTGAAGGGTAACACAATACCCTAGTAAGTTGGTTTCCCTTTAGGATGGGTTTCCACTGGGCGGGTCTATGAAAAGTCATCATCCATTCCCTCCATACTTACCACTTTCCATCTTTTCCTTCCATCTCCCCTATCCTTGTTTAGGCATTGGGAATAGCTATGCTAGGAAGGGTTATATCTTGCCTTGTGGGAATAAGGGGCTAAAGGCCCAGCGGGTAAAAGTAGCTGGAAAGAGTTAAAAACCAATGTTGAAACCTTTGAGATGCTTTGCCTAGGGATTCCTAAGAAAGCAATGAAAAAATTCTCAGTAAGAAAATGGAACCCATAAGATACATAAATACTCAAGGTACTAGTTGATGGATAGGAGGTGTGGCTCTTAGTGCTGTAGCCAAGAGAAAGGGGGTTTCATCACGAGACAACCTTCTCATTTCCGTGAAATGTTTGTAGATAACACTGCCACCTCTGGTCATCATGCCAGGACAGTGGCCCTCAATTTTTCCCTTGAAGTACAAAAGAAAAATATCAAAAGAACTAAAGCTAAGAATAAAAGACAATGAATGGGATAGGAAACAATTGCATTTATGACAAGGTGCAACTCACCCTCTACAAAGGCACCCACGGGTAGGACTTACATTTTCCTTTTATTACTGCATCCCATGCCCAAACACTTACCCCATGCCACCTTATACACTTACATGAATTGGATTAGCTCCCACTTGGGAAAAACCCAAAACTTAAGGGAAGTTAGCCCAATAGGACACTATGAGGCCTTCTCCAAGCCTAACTTGTCAAATTGCATAACGTTTTTGAGCATTTCTCCAGGTTTGATGCACATGTTTGGGTAATTTAATTATTGGATGTGATTTACATGTTATGATCCCTGTGACTTATGAACCCCTAGAGGGCATACTTGTTGTTTTTGTAGGACCTTGCTCGATGGATAGGTACACATGAGGGAATGATTAGATTGAACCTTCATGAGGGATTAAAGCCCACATATGTATGCTGCAACCCCAACAAGGGGTAAGAAGAAACTAAAGATTTGCACCGGGAAAAAAGAAGGATGTTGCCTTTAGAGGCACCTTGGCAGACCTAGACCCAGGGGGATCTTTCTCTTCTACATGGACGTTGGCCCTTGAGGGCCCTGGACGTAACCATCATGACCCTAGACATCATCTAGAGCTAGGGTTTTCATTTTGGAGGTTGGTATGAGCCTGGTGGCACGTGTGGGCATCATTTGGGGCCTTTGGAGGCCAAGCGCCCTACATTTTAGGCTCAACGTTCCACCTTAGGGCCTCAACATCACCCTAGAGGAGCATGACATCACCCTTTCTAGATGTCTTTCGGTGATAATTAATTTTTATTATGTCAAAATTGATTTTTCTTGTAAATTGGTGAGGTCGACATTATTTTGACCTAAAATTAATTAAAGGTCAAAAGTTTTGTATAAATAAAGATAAAGTACTTTCATTTTCACATCACAACTTTTGACACAATAAAAGAGGTCTGAAATTTTGTCTCTAGTGAGGGGTATTGGCTGAAATTATGAGGCACACTCTTGTATAAGGCTATTTTTTGCAACTTGGATCAATCTTGGAAATTTTTATGGTGATCTTGCATGGTATTTTCATGATTATTCTTGGTGCAAGTAAGTAAAATATGCATTTTTTGTCATCTATTGAATGGTTTGTGTATGGATTTATTTTCTCATACAAGATTATGAAATTGCATGGTATACTTAATGCTTGAAGTAAGGAACTTAAATTGCTACTTTCTTACTTTCTATTTGCCAAGCTTTTCATGGAATTGATCTAGTGACTAGTGAAACCCTCGAGCCCTAAATTGCTATCACTCTAAGGATTTTGACTTAGTTATCTTTGCACAAGTTTTACTCCATAAGAATCCTAAGGAGAGCAAGGTGTTAGGGCCTATAATTTCCTACACCCTAGCATATTGTCTCTTAAGGTCAATGCATAGGGGGACTTAAGTTACTACTTCTCCTAAGATTTTTCCCTCTTAGACTTGTGTGCATTATCAAATTGATTTGCAACCTTAGAAGAAGTCGTCCACTTTGACACTATAAGCCCTAAAAGGCACTAGTTCTTGCCTCTCTCTTGTTGAAGGATTTATTAAACACTCAAACACTTTTCTCCTAAGCTTTTACTAACTATCTCTAACCCTAGTTTAACCTAGATCACTAACTTATTTGTTGTTGTTATAAATGTTTGCTACATACATATAATTGCAACAATTTTTTTGCATACTCAATATTAATTGCTAGCTAACCATTTTAAAAATTGCTTATGACAAGTTATTATCACACTACTTAGTCAATGTTATCTTTTCATTGTATTTTCAAGCTTTTATGAGGAGTATTTGTTGTAGTTGTTACATTTTATAAATTGTTGTTGTAAACTTATTAACTACTGCAATTTTCAGCGAGCACTTATTTTCATTTTCCATTGTCTATTGAGGTGTTATTATCATATTTGTACTTGGAATTATTGTATATGCATGCTATATTATCTTGTTTTAGGAAGGTACATCAAGCACTTCATTAACCTCATATTTTAGACACATACTTAGTGACTTTGGTAACTAGTGAGAGGAGGGAATATATCTCGACCATAACCCTAATTTTCCAACCCTTTAGGTTACCGGGGACGCCTCCCTTGGGGTAGACCCTGCCTATCCCTAAAAATTGGGGATTTCCTATTAAGATGACAATGATAGGATATCATGTTTGTTATGTCAATATCCCATACTTGCCTTGGGATTTGGGAAAGTACAGATTGTGCGATAACAATTCATATCTTTGGTACTTACCAAGTGGCATCATAACACTTTCTTTGGCCACGAAAAAGGGGCATTTTTTTTTTTTTTGCAGGGTTTCAAAAGACAAAGAAAAAGAGGGCCACGACACTCAGGGAAATTCATGTAGCTTTATGTGTAGAATTAGATGGAATTTGTTTGAGATCTGCATTCCTCTTGGAAAAAAAACCAATTTCAAAAAAATATCGTCTGAATTGGAGTTCGGGAGGAAAAGATATCATTGATTTAAAATCATCCATTTTCAAGGTTTTTCTGAGGACGACCACACAATTTTGCAGATTTTTGTAGCAATTTGGGGCAGAATTAGCCCATACAAATTGTAGATCTTTGTTCCTCTCACAAAATCACTAGATTTCAAAAAAACATTGTCCGAATTGCGCTCCGGAAGTGAAGATATTGTTGATTTAAAATCAATAATTTTTCAAGGTTTTTTCATGACGGTCACAAGACTGCAGAACACATAACATTTTATAGGCTACTCAGTTTGATGCCAAATCAGTGCTATTGGATAGAAGATGGTTAGAGATTTTTGTTGGTATATTATATGTGGTGCTTCCAATGGATATGGTATGCACTACAACCTATGAACAATTTCACCCTCATTTCCTCATGGACCTAAACAATGTTCTTCGACATATGCATGACCTCATAAATAAATCAGAGTGACATAGTATGGAGACCATATGAAATTACATCATAGAAAAAATAATCAAGAAAGATTTGCTTGGTATGCTTTCGAGGCCACTTGTTATAATTGGTATATGAATATTTTTCATTTATAGGATGACAACAACTTTGATGGCTATGCCCACCTTATGTAGAGCACATTCTGGAGAGCAATCAAGAGACTTCTCTAAATATTGTTTTTCAATTTTCTTATTTTCTAGTACTAGTGGATGATTTTTTGGCTGGATCTACATATTTGGATCCACATGACTAGTATCGATCTTTGGAGCATCATTTTCAACTGGCTATTGAGTTTTGATATCTTCAACAAGGAGTTCACATGAGCACTTGGACATGGGACCGAGGTTTACAGTGGAACTTGGACTACTTCAACCTGGTGGCTAGCACTTCTACATGAGACCTTGGTTCTCTAGCCTACTTCAACATTATGGTCCACACTTATCCATGGGACCCCATTATATGACTGTACTTCCTCATAACAAGCGTTGAGGACAACATTTTCTTAAGGGGGATGGAATGTAGTGTAGCTAGGGGAATAATATGGGATACCTAGGGAGGTACCCAAGGGGAATAATAATAGAGATGTATTGTTATGTATGAAGGCCACTTTTAGTAAATAAGGCCTAGAATGAACACAATAAAAGTAAGAGGCCTTACTAGAAGGTTCCTCCTCTAGAATGTTCTTAGGTGACATAGGTAGTATTATATAAAGGGGTGTAAACAATGTAATGGGAGGATTGAAGAGTATTGTATTTGGAGCGTAGCTCATTAGGATGTTACCCCCTTGAAGAGACAAGTGATCAGGAGTGGATCCCTTACTTAAAATGGTTTATTGTAAGGTGTTTCCCTACCTTAAGGGTTTATATATTAATAAAGGATAGTTTTCTATATTGTTCTTTGGATCTTGTGTGGTCATTTATTATTTAGATCTTTGGTACTTAACACTCCTCAAGAGAATTGTGGCATATCCCAAGGTGAGACATCCCATCGACAAGCATGATCAAATGTGCAAAGTAACCTCCAAAGTGGACATCATCCTCAAATCAAGCAAGTGGATCCATGATACAAGACATCAACATGTGGAATGTTAATAACACTCAACCATTTCCATGAAAAGAAGGGATGACCCCCAACAATATGCCTCAACACATGTCAACACTAATCCTCAAAATGGCACATGTGGACCATTAAAGCATGAGGATAGTGTATCCAAGTAACAACAAATCAAAATATGCCATGAACCCATATGCCAAGTCATCAAGAGCCCCACCAACTTGTCAAGGAGAAGGACAACCTCATCAAAACATGCACAAAGTGAAGATAAGTGTGCATGTGCCTCCAAATGTGGCCCAAGAAGGGAAGTGCTCAAGGTGATGCAATGCTCCATGCTACAAGTAATCCATCCACATGTGAATACCATCCATAAGAGCTAGAGCATTGGAGAAAAGGATCCCTAACCATGCCCATGTTAATCCATCCAAGTAACAAACCATGTGTAAGCAAGTGAGCGTATGCCAAGTGCTCTATGCCATGATGAAGCTAATAAAATGATCAAGCCAAGGCAATGTCCACTTAGCCCCATAGTGCTAGGGTGTTCCACCAAGGAATCCATATATCGTCATATCCAATCATCTAGCAAGGAGTGGAGACTAGAACATCACATGATCAAGTGTAATTCTATCTCTCTATGATAAGAAAGTATACCAAGAAAAACAACATCAAATCCTCTCTAACACATCATCATCCATGTCATCAAAAATCCAAGGAAATAAGTGAACACCCTAACCATCCAAAGCTCTTTGTGATGAAAATCACAAAGGAAGTGAAAAAATTCACTAGTATAGACTTCATGCAAAACGAGGGGTAACAAGGTCCAATGAAGTTCCCAAATTAGAGTGGTACTCGCATGAATAAGGGTTAATGTGAGAATTCAGGACTAGAGAAAGCCTAATACAAAGGAGGAGCCCAATTAACTATATTGAACTAGGGTGGTAAAAGACATAGTAGAGGAAGGACAGACCATTGCACAATGCTAACCTACTTTAAAAAATCATATTAGGGCAAGCTAACAAAAAAGGTAAAATTTATGCGCAACATTTTTCTCTTTCCATGGCTAATGAAAGGTTGGTTATGTACATGTCAAATGAGCACAAGACAAACATGCAAGCAAGCACCAATAAAACCAATAAGGAAAAAAAAGAGAATCAAGAAAATGCTTGCAAGCAATATCAAGGAAAAGGAACAATTGCAATAAAAAGAACAACACACAAATGGATAAATCGAAAGGAAGAAGTCAATCAAACATGTAAAAATGTTGAAGTAACAAAAATATGTCATTGATGTAAATAACCAACAAAGCTGAAATATTGTTTAATTTCTACACTTAGGAATGTTAGTTATAATTTCCTAAGTTGGTTGGGGACTTATTATTATTTAAATGTAGGTTATGAAGGTATGTAGTGATTGTACATAAGGATTATTTTGCTATTGGTTTCCTCTTATAATTCACCTTTGACATGTCCTCATTGCGTGGACTTGTCATAAACTGTTAGATGTAACTCCTTCATGTCTATCTTTTTATTATTCTCACATTCGTAACTTCCACATAAAGTGTCATCACATATAATATGGTATCTCATGTTCTTTTGTAAAGCCTACCTTAAAGAGCCTCATATAATAAACACGTTTTAATCTCCTACTGAAATTACTGCAACTTAGTTTATAATTTTCTTTCATGATTTTTTCTATGCCATGAAAATAAAACAACAGCATAATAAAATCAGAACTTAATAAAATACATAGAATGCTTACCTCAACCTGTAGATTAATTGATTTAGTCCCTTTTATGCTTGTTGATGATCATGCCCAACTGCCCAAACTTAATATTAACCTCCCAGCTAACTAGGAACAACCTCTCTGGCTCCCTAGCTCTAGGAATCCTTGCGGTTTCCTGGCCCCCGAGCCCAAAATTCCCAGCAACAACAGTGCCCTGTGAGAGTTCCCCAAAACAATTCTTCCAATTTCCTCCTCCTCCATCTTTCAGAAATTCTCAAACCAAAATAAAATGAGATGCCTTCCAAGTCCTCCCCTCCTTTCTTATCCTCCTCTCTCAATGCCCCCTCATTAATCTCCCAACAACCTTATCCCCCCATTAATTCCCCAACAGCCTTATCCCCCCATTCACTACTTCACCCAATTTTAATAATAAAATAATAAAAGACTCATTTACTATATTTTAATAATTAATTAAATTCAAATTTAAAAATTATGATAAAAATTAATCAATTTGGGCTGTTATATACACCCACCCTTCAAGAAACTTCATCCCGAAGTTAGAGTAATTTACAATACAAGGGTAACGACACATGATTCATACATCCACATCAAATACGCAACATCATCAATTCAAAACACTTACACATACCAGTGTACATGTGCAAGGCATACATGTGTAGCTAGCACATGCATGACTTGTACATGTACTGATGAAAATAATGATCACGCCTAAAGTAATTCTTGTATGTGTTAAATCCAATCAACAAGACCATTCATTTCATAAAAGATAGTAAACCATTTAAATGTTCGAGAAAGTCCTCATTTACAATCATTTAGCACAAGCTACATTCACTTAGATAATTTTATTTTAGATAAGTAAATATAAATATACATATATACATATATTTTTATTTTTCAAGAAGAGGAAATCAAGAAATTCTTCTATAAGGAGAAATCCCCACACACTCTCAACTACTTATATTCATCCTTCCTCCCTAACTTACTTCCATCTTCCATCCATATCCTTCCTCCGCTAGACTATCTTGGAGTGTCAACTATATTGACCTAACTCCAAATAGAACCTGTAAGCGGAAGTGTCAACTCTCTTGACCAAGCTTCCCTTGCAGGCAACTGACAATAATCATCACACATCTAGGGGAGTGTGAGCTAACACCTTCCTCCCATGACTCCAAGGTTTCAGAGGATACACGATGGGAAATGTCTCCACCCCTCTTAATAGGACTAAGGTCCACACCCTACCATGGAACATATAATGGCACTGTGTTGCTAGGGAATTTTGTCATCGTATATTCAATTTTAGGCAGTCTCACCACTTGAAAAAAACTGCACTGGTCCACATATCATAGCAATGCATTCGAACCAACATAATTTCACATACAAAGATTCATACCATATTGTTTATCGGTCGGTGTTCACGACATCAACCTTTTATTATCATTATCCTTTGGCTATTTCATAACCCATTGACCTGCAGATTAGTCTATAACACAAACTCATACATATCTATGTATTATCATCATGTAAATGCATTTAATCATATTCTCAATCCGGTATCCACATACCAACAACTTAAATGTCAAAATTTTCAAGTTAGAAATAGATTGCATAATATCCATCATAATTCAAATAACTATAAACATTCATGTAATTGACATTAACATAGGTCCATATGTCTTAAAAGTTCAAGTGTATCATTAATATTTTTATAGTGAATAGAAAATAAAGGTGATTAGGCCTTAGGTAATTCTAGCTGTCTAAGTCAAAAGGTGGCATTACATACACCCAACCTTCGAGAAAACATATTCCCGAGGTGGTCAAAAGTGAGGGATGATCTCATCATAAGGTCTCAACATTCTCCCAAGTAGCAGATCTTGGACTATACTTGTCCCACTGTACCTTTACTAGATTTATAACATGTTGAGTCTATTAATATGTTGATTGTGACTACCCTTATTTACTAGACACCTTACATTGTCACAACTCTATGTTATTACCACTGGTAAATAAATTAATGAAAGTACACGCTTCTCTTATATTTATTCATCCTAAGTTCCATATGGGACCCCCATATTTAAAGTAAGTACTATTGATTTGACTGCAGAACCTCAGTTCATCATCTATTCTCTAGTTAAGTGCATCTTATATTGAGTTTGATATAAATTTAATTAATTCCTACACACAATCTCACCCAAGAAATCTTCATAATTATATAAAAAAAGTCATTATTGATTTTAATTATTACTCTAATGTGACAATACACATGTCATCACTTATGAGATTGGTACACAAAAGTTTTACATGCTTAGGAACATTGACGAAGCCACTACTAATCGATTGTCATGTGATGTCGTCACTTCATGGTTTGGTTGGTCATTTTCCTCAATCTCACTTTTCTTTTGAGTCATTAAAATTAGATTTCGACCAAGTCAAATGTTGAGTTTAGGATTCTCTTCATCATAGTCGAGACAATTCATGCTTTATATCAACAATTCATCATTACAAGCATCTCTATATGTAAAGAGAACCATATTGACTAGATGGTTGGTGAACATTTCAGATCAAGAATATGTTTATTATAAGGTTCCATTCCAAAATCAAGGGACACCCCTTGTTCACAAAGCATTCTCTCCAAAGCACATCGACCCCTTTCTTTGGTGCTCTCTCTTCATATTTGATACTCAAGCATATTCAAAATCTTGGGCACATCTTCCACACAACTTTATCTTTAACCTGTGTTCTTCATCAACTAGCATCTATTATGGTACTTATCACTCCTCTTACTAAAGTTACTGATCCTTTACAAGATATACCTAAACTCCACTACTTTGGTATAATTAAGTAAAAATAAATAAATAAAAAATAAACAATTAAACACGATTTGAATTAACATCTCGTTGGTCGATAGGAACTGGTCCATATACCACATGACACATTATGATATAAATAAGCATGTTGTCATGATGTTTCCCTTATCATTCTAAACTCAAGTTCTTGGTTCACAACATAAGCCCATTTATAGTATTATTATGAATGTTTGTATGAACGGAGAACTAAACATAAGCACCCAATATAGTGTTATGCTGTTAGTATCACCATACTAACCTAGATAATTGATTAAATACAATCCACAACTATTTCTTGGCACTACAATATTTTTAAGTTCAAGTATCGCTCCCACTCACACTTAAGTATAGAAGTAATCCAAAGTGCATAAGCTATGCTCCTAAGCTAGCTAAACTTTCAATGGCACACCACACCAAATTCTTCATTAACTATGTAATATTTTTCTAGCCAATGGTAAATCCAGTGGGGTGCAAGTCCAACAGGGGGTTACTCATTTAGTGGGTTATCTCTTCACCAATCCACATCAAAATTTACCCGAGGTCTTGTATTGGGACGATCTGCAACTTTTCATATTCATCGTAGGGTTTGGTGGTCTTTGGCAGCAGGGCCGAATTGTTGAGGGCCTTCAGTGTTCCAGAAAGGTGTAGCATCATCCATCTTGGGGGTTGGCACTTCATACAGCCTAGATCTCGCTTGTATTTGTCTTCAGGGTATATTCAGCCTTTGGGGGCTTGTAGTTACTCATCGGGAGAATTTTTTAGCATCTCTTAGTATGTTTATTAGATCCATCTGTTGATCATTCCAGATCTGCATCATCCTTGTATCGGGTTCTTATTATTATGAATAAAGATCAGATCTGAATCATTTTTGGGTTGTCTATTATATTGTTGATCTTCATATGGTTGAGGTATGTTTCATTTCTTTATCTTCTTATCTGTTGCTGCAAACACACATATAAATCATCAGTATAACCTTAAGCACAACCTAAAGGATCACAATAAGAAAAGTGTTTGACGAAATGCCACAACTAGTAAAAGTTTAAAAACACATGCAAAACATGATGTTCTTGGCATCTTGGCTTGGGAACATTACACCTATCATCCTGGACTTGGCCATCCATCAATTCACATGCAAACTTATTTTTTGAGTATTCTACCAATAGATGTGATTTCCATTCAACTGATATCTCTGACATGGAATAAGTTGAGGGTCTTCTAAATAAAGCATCCGCTACCACATTGTTTTTCCCTTTAACAACTCTATGTCAAAGTCATAGGCTTGGATCTTACTCACCCATTTCTGTTGTGTTTCATTAAGATCCTTCTGCTCAAGAAAGTATTTGAGGCTGTTATGATCATTTTTGACTACAAATTTCACTCTCACCAAGTATTGTCTGAATTAGGCTAGTGTTAGGACCACATATATAGTGACCAACAGCTAGCACATGCACGATACCTAGCATCTCCTTATCATATATGGTGTACAATAACTTAGGCCCTCTTAATTTTCTACTTTCAAAAGCAATAGGATGCCTATTTTGCATGAGTACAACCCCAAATCCTTCCCTTGATGTGTCACACTCTAATATGAATGGTTGGGAAAAATATGGTAAGGTTAGGACTGGACAAGTGCTCATGACCTTCTTCATTTTATCAAAAGTCATTTGTGCTTCATAACTCCACTTGAATGCACCCTTTTTGGTCAAATCAGTCAGTGGGGCGCATAACTGTGAGAAACCCTTAACAAACCTCCTATAATAGTTGTAAATTCCTAGGAATCCCTTGAGCTCTGTAAGCGTCTTGGGTATGGACCAATCTAAAATATCTTGGATCTTCTCTTGATGAACTTGCACCCCTTGTGCCCCAATGATGTGCCCTAAGTATAGATTTTCTATCATTCCAAATTCGCACTTGAACTCTTTGGTGTACAATGATTGTTCTTCCATGATGCTCAAGATCTCATCCACATGCTTGAGATGATCCTCCCAGGTTTTTTTATATATCAACAAATCATCAAAGAAAAACAATAGAAACTTCCTTAATTTCTTATTGAATATACAATTCATACAAGAATTGAAGGTGGTTGGCGCATTGGTTAATCCAAAAGGCATAACCAAAACTTCATTGTGCCCATAGTGGTACCTGAAAGCTGTCTTGCGTATATCTTGTTCCTGCATCCTAATCTGATGGTACCCTGAGCGTAGATCAATTTTTGTGAAGTACACTGCACCACGAAGCTCATCCAATAACTCATCTATCCTTGGAATGAGATACTTGTTTTTTATTAGCTTTTTTTTTAAGGCCTTGTAATCAATACACATGTGCATTGTACCATGCATCTTTTTGACCAACACAATGGAAGATGCAAATGGACTTGGGCTTGGCCTAACATGCCCCATGTCCAATAGTTTTTTGATGGATTTCTCCATTTCATCCTTGAATTTCTTTGGGTGCCTGTAATGTGTGGTAATGGAAAGTTTGGCTCCTTCCTCTAGTTCTATAATGTGCTCAAAGCCTCTATCTGGTGGTTGCCCTAGGGGAATCTGTCCAAAAACCTTCTCATGCTTGTCAATTATCCGTTGTATGTCTTGTGGATAGTGTTAGCTCTCATCCTGAGTGTTTTGGGTGACAACTAGACACTTTGTTGCATAAGCCACATCCTCATGATTGAAAAAAACCTCCATGTGCTTTGCTGAAACCACCCTGGGTGTATTTTTTGTCATCCCCTTTAAGGTTACCCTCTTTCCTTCTTCATAATTGAAGGAAATCTCTAAAGTCTTGTAGTTGGTAGTGATAGACCTCAATGTACTAAGCCACTGAAATCCAAGTATTACATTGGTGTCTGGAAAGTCCATCACATATAAATCCTGTGTTGAGTTTTTTCTACCCAAGGTGAGGCTCATTTGAGGAATATACCTGTCACATGGCATGGTGCGACCTCATGCTACCTCCACCAAAAAACCCTGAAACTCCACAGTGGGTAGATGTCTCCTGTTTACTAAAGAAACATCAATGAAATCATGGGAAGCTCCACCATCAATGAGTACTATGACCCTTTATCCTTGGAGGACCCCTCTTATTTTGAAGGTACTAAAATTTTGCACCCCATTGATGGATGTTATAACAACCTTCTTAATCATTACATTCTTGCGCATTGTCTCGTGCTCCCCTTCCTCTTGCGTGTGCTCTTCTTCTGCTTGGGTCACCTCCATATTTTGAAGATGTCCAACATCATCTTCCTCCTTTTTGAAAGAAATTCTATGTAGTGTATCTTTCCCCTTCCCATGCATCTATGCGTTGGCTCCCATGGTTCCTTGCAAGTATAACAAAGTTGTTTCCTTCTCAGCTCCCTTTTTGTGGCTTCATCAAGTTTCCCCTTACCTTTTTCAACCACTCTTTGATCTCTTCCACTTGGAGCAAGTGGGGGTCTTGGAGTAAACTTGTTTCTTGAGGCTGCTCCCTTCTGTTATCCCCATTTTGTGGATAACTAAGGAGATAACGTCTCGAGGCCCTCAGGTTGCAGATATGGAGTGTCGAGAGACTACATGACCAACAATACCCTTTGCACAGATGGAAAACCCACTCACCGCCATAGATGGTCACAAGTTTATAGATGGCATCCACCACACCAGTTGGCTTTCGGAAGGCAGTGGGCCTTGCTCCATGAGGTACAAGTCAGTATTATGGTGAGAATCATTTCAATACCTAATCCATTTGATTATGTTGTATCTTAGATTGCTCTAGATTTCATGATATGTTCTTGGACATTATTCCTTTTTCCCTGCTTCACCTTGGTGGTTGACATTGTGCCCTAGTAAGTGGT
>ML804121.1:423436-452496 GCA_009831015.1 Picea engelmannii
ATCTATACAATAATGACTCAAATATAAGTAGAATATTCTTCTAAGTTACAATAATTCAACACTCCCCCTTAATAAGAAGGGTGTTCTACTGACATGTCTCAATACAACATCATCAAGAGAACGAGAGGGAAACATCATCATCAACATCTAGAACACTGACTGGCACATCTATAAATCATCAGAAGTTTTTCTCAACATCACAATAATATAACTGGAACATCATCATCTATATGTGGCAACATAATGAGGCAGGTCCATCAACAACAACATTCATGGTACTCTGACAGATTGTCCTTATTGGAACTTCATGATCTTCCCATGAATCATAATATTCCCTAGGATATATAATCCTAATTGATCTACCACTACCGACCACAGTTGGAATATACATGCACATGTACTTTGACAGACCGTCCTTACCGGACCTTCGAGATCTGTCCAGGGATGATCAGTCCCCTAAGATATAAAATCCTAACTGAGCTACATGTTGTTGGTTAGGATACAATAGTATCATAAAAATCACTCCCCCTTTCGAGGGAGGTCCTTTCGGAATACACCAAGCTTGTCTCGGAAGTACCCAAACTTCACACGAGATAGAGGCTTAGTCAACACATCTGTAACCTGCTCATCTGTGCCAACATATTGGAGCTTTACAACTCCGTTCTGCACCATGTCACAAATGTAGTGATACCAGATCTCTATGTACATTGCCTTATCATGGAACACTAGGTTATTTATCATCTTTATGCAACCCTAGTTATCACATAGAATCATGGTGGCTTCCATCTCCAGATTGAACAGACCTGTCAACAACTTGTGAAGCCATATGGATTCACAATTGGCAGAACATGCTGCAATGTACTCTATTTCTACCGTGCTGAGAGCAATACTGGACTACTTCCTGCTTTGGTATGAAGTCATGGCTGAGCCAAAACTGAAACAACATCATGAAGTGCTCTTTCTTTCTGAAGCACTTCCATCCCAATCTAAATCAGTATAACCATATAGTCCAAAGTCATGATCTCCAGTATAACATAGACCATAATCCAATGTACCCTTAAGGTATCTCATCACATGCTTTGTAGCTACAAGGTGAACACATCTGGGCTCCACCAGATACTGACTCAAGGTGTTCACAACAAAGCATATATTTGGCTTGGTATTTGTTAGATACATAAAGGAGCCAATAATCTGTCTGTATAGAGTAGCATCAACTAACTCTAACGAAGTATCAACCAGGAGCTTCAAATTCATCTCCATGGGTGTGACCATGGGTTTACATTCCAACATGTCAAACTTCTTCAATATTTCAATTGCATACTTCCCTTGGTTAAGGAAGATTTTCTCTGGGCTCTACCAAACTTCAAGACCTAAGAAATACTGCATCAGGCCTAGGTCTTTCATCTCAAATTTTGCAGTGAGCTTCCTTTTGCATTTTGTGATGAGCTTTTATTCTCATGTCAAGAATAAGTCATCCACATATGGTAGAAATACAATTGGCTCATTATTCATAACCTTGAAGTAAATATTAGAATCAACTTTTCTCTTGGTAAAGCCAAAGCTCGTTAGGAAACTTTCAATTTTGCCATACCAAGCTCTCGGAGCTTGCTTCAACCCATACATATATTTCTTCAACCTGCATACATGAGTTTTTCTACCTTCAACTTCAAACCCTTGTGGTTATTCTATGTACACTTCTTCTTCAACAACACCATTTAAGAAAGTCATTTTCACATTCATCTGGTGCAACTTCCACTTCATTTTGGCCACAAGAGATATGATGGTTTTGATAGAAGTGTATCTTTCTACAGTAGCAAACATTTCTTCATAGTCAATACCTTCCTTTTGAGAAAATCCACGAGCCACAAATCTTGCCTTATATTTTTCAATACTTTCGTCTGCTTCACGTTTTATTTTTTATATCCACTTGGAAGATACCATATCTTTGTTTTTGGCCTTGGGAACTACTTCCCACACATCATTCTTTATAATGGAATGGTATTCTTCTGTCATGGAATTCATCCATTATTTCTTCTAAACGACTTCTTCACAACAAGTAGGTTCCTCATATACAAAATCACACATCAAGGCCACATAGCTGGAGAATGGCTTAGGATTCTTGCTTTGTCTCATGGTTCCTTCTAGGGCACCATACTTCTCTGCATCCTCAATGAGTTCTCTAGCCCGAGCTTGCTTTCTCTTGTGAGAGATAGTCATAGGGGGAGGTTCTTGAGATTCTATCATATCATGATCTTCTGGAATCTCATCATCAGGGGTAACTGCAACTTCCTTCATGGGTTCTGCAACTCTGGGAGCTACATGTTATTCTTCACACACTTCTTCTAACTGGAATTTCCTTGATCTCTTGAGTGTTGCATATTCATCAAATGTTACATCTCTGTTGATCTCAATATGATGGTAACCTAGTATGTATATTTTGGATGCCTTAGAGACCTCACAATATCCAACAAATATTCCCTTCTTTCCTAAAGGATCCAACTTAGTTCTCTTTTCTTTCGAAATGTGTACAAACACTGGAAAACTAAATATTTTGAGATGGCTTACTTCTGACTTCTTTTCGGTGAACATTTCTTCGGGGGGGGTTTTGAATCTAAGTGCACTATGGGATAATATGTTCTAGACATATACTATTGTTCTTGTTGCTTCAACCCATAAATGCATTGGAAGATATTGATCATGAATCATAGTCTTTAATGCTTCCATAATCATCTTATTCTTTCTTTCTGCTACACCATTTTTTTGAGGATTATAGGGAGTGGTGAGCTCCCTCTTAATCCCAACATCTCTGCAAAAGATTCCAAATTTATTTGAAGTGTACTCTCCTCCATTATCTGACTCGAGTTTCTTGATTTTCCTTTCAGAGAGGTTTTCTACCAAGGCTTTGAATTCCTTGAACTTTCCAAGTACTTCACCTTTTGACTTCAAGAAATAAACCCAATTTTTATGAGAGTAATCATCAATAAATGATACATAGCATACATACCCACTTAGAGAGGTTGATGGCATTGGACCACATATATTTGAGTGGAAAAGTTCCAAAATTCCTTATGCTTTACTGTCGCTCTTTGGAAAATGATTCTTTGTGTTCTTTCCTTGTGCACATCCCTTGCATACACCTTCATGATCAACCTTTAGTTCTAGTAAACCTATAACTACCTTTCTCACATATGGTAAGGATTTGTAGTTGATGTGAGCTATCCTTCTATGCCAAAGTTCACAAGGACTTTCAGTAGAATGAGTCAGGGCTACATCTGAGTGACCCTTTAACTTGTACAAACCATCTTCTTCTATTCCAACAACAACTACATCTTCTATAGTTTTTCCTTTAGACCACATAATGAATTTACCATCTACGAATGCAACCCTAAAACTTTTCTTATCTAGAGAATAAATACAAAGTAATTTATTTTTCAAACCCGGTGTTGAGTGCTCAACACACCCTAAAAGTTCTATGACCATTTCCTTTTGGGTGCCACCTTGTTTTCCACCTTTGATTGTTCTCGCCTTAGTCTAAGACTGATAATCCACTTATCTTATATGTTTCATGTCTTAAGTTTCTCTTGAACATACAACAAAGAACCATCTTAAGAGACACAATGACTACTCAAGGAATCAATGACTCAAAATTTTCCCAACTCCCTAGAGAAGTTCAGCATCGGCGAATGCTTAAGGTGGAAAAAATAATTTTGAGAAGTCAAAGTAGCTGAGTACCAACCTTCATCGGCATCAGATGATAGTAGTGTTTGTTTCTTACGAACAACCTTGGAAAGGATTTCGTCGAAAGCCGACCTTTTCAGGTTCGGTAGAAAAGTGCAATTATAAGCGTCGTGCATAGATAAAGTGACCCTGCTGACCGCCGAACTCCCGAAACAAGTTCGGTATCGGTGAGGGTGAACTAATTGTTTCCCTGGCATGATAATTATTCCTACCGCCCGGTATCGACAACTGTGGCCTCTAGTCTTTTCTCAAGTAATTTCGGTGCAAGTGAGAATCCAAGTATGATTCTTATCCATTAGCCGAATGTCTTTCCATGATTAAATTGTTTTTTATTTTCATCAAAGATTTTACAAAGAAAAGCATTAACAGACTCATGACGAAATAACAATGATCCCCAAAAATCTAATAATTTACGTAAAAGACTTGAATAAGAATACACGCTTGATTCACATCTGAAATAAGCATGATACATTCAAACACCTTCTTTTCTTTTTATATACACAATCAAAACTTTCTCTAGGCCTAGTTTACATACAAATAGACAACCCCGACGACTTGGCCAACTGGCCCGGTCGCCGTAAGATTACAAAATTTTACAAAAGAAGAAAGACAAGGAGATGTTAAGAAACACTTCCAAGAATGTAGAGCGAGAACCCGCCAACTATATGTCTCCTGTGTGTTGGTCCTCTCTCAGATTGTCTTTCGCACTTTGTGATGTCTTATGTTCTGCTGTCGCTGCCATCTGCTGTGCCTTGCACAACTGCACAATCATGTCTTGCACTTCCCGAAGTCGTCTTTGCAGCCAAATGGTGCTTCCTGCGCGACCTTGCAACAACTGTATCCCCTGGTGTTTTTCCGCCAACTAACGTCACAATCCTCTATTCTCTTGGTAAAGCTCGGCTATTGCAAGTTGAGCCTGCTTTAATTGTTGAGTGGAATTTTTTATGGAAGTACCCAATGCTTCTACCCTCCCCTCTTCTCTTGCCTCCTTTTTCAGCGGTCCCGACCAACTCCGAATGGTTGGTAAGTATCACAGACTCCTCAAGGGTTGGACGTGCACTGAGTTTGGCCTTGGGGCAATCTTCCTCTCCTTCCCGATCTTTCTTCCTAGGCCTTCCTCTTCTCTGCGGTTTCGGGCCCGAAGAAGGCACAGTCTCCAGCATGGCTCTTTCAGACGTATCTGTGACCATCCCTAGCTCCTCTGTGGACACTGACACTGCCTTTGGGAAGATACATGTACCTCTCGTTGGAGACTCAAGTACACAAGAAGCCAACAAGAAAGAGTCCTAGGCACGCTGGGGTAGAGACCTGGCACTCCGGCTGCCTTGCAGACCTCGTCCCGTGTTTGAAGGGGATCCCATAATTGCAAAAAGCATAAGGAACTCAAGGCGTCCGCGGATGATAAATAATTTATGAACAGGATGTCGCCAAGACGAACTTACCAAACCATAATTCCAGGGAATACGAGCTCGACATATACGTAGAATTTCTCACAAAGCTCTTGGAATTTATAGAGAAATCAAGGAGAGACACTAGGCGTGCCAACATAATATATGTGCCTCACTACATGATGTTTGGAAAAATCAGCATGTCGCAGCTGATCGATGGATGCGATCCAGAACATGAAAGCGCCGCCGATCGGGGTTGCAGGAAAATGTGCAGTACGATCCTTTCGATCCTTTTGAATTTCCGAACCTCCGTTATTGATGAATGATGCTTGGAACGCTTGGTTGCATGGTTTCTAGAGGCATTTAACGACTTTATCTGTATGATATCCGACCTCTTGGAAGCACACACGTGCTTAACTCATCCTCGACGCCATTTTTTCGACCCCAAAGGTCAAGTAACTACTATGATAATTTATGCATTCATGACTATCGTATTTGATTAGCCACACTATGGCTTGCTGATGTATTCATTTAAATCAAAGAGGAGCGACGACTTCACAGGTCACTCAAAGGAAGCATTTGGGATTGAGTAAGTATTAAAAACGACTGAGACTAGCAAGCTATGCAGGTATGTGTTCATATTTTTGTTTGTTTATGTCTTATCATAGGTTACTTAATCGCTAAACTACTTCTATTTTAACTGCAGGAAGAACCTTCTCGATTACTGACTAGAGTCTGTCCTGTGACCCTGTCGAAGAACTGAAAGAAACATCGAAACTGAATCACCGAAGCGATGAAGTATGTTAGGCTCCCCGATATCGGCATCCCCGATATGTTGATCAACCTAAACGAAGTAATCAAGCTATGTGCCGAACAAGATGCGTTATGGGTCGAAGAATGCGCAAGGGTCACTGATGCAAAGCCAGGGAAAGTACAACAATTCATAGGACATCCAATAAAAGCCATAACCATGCTTCAGAAATTGAACTTCAGCCTTGCAAAGTATCGGGTACACGCAACAGACATCAGAGGAATATATGCGGCTCTAATGGAACAACACATATTTCCATGGGCAAACACCTGTGAAGAACTCTTTATCAGATGATTTGATTATGAAAGAGCCCACCCTTCTCAAGAAACAACTCGGGTGGACTGTTAGATGATAATGCCATGTGGTGATTTTTTATTAGCTCAAATTGTGTTTTACCATTAATTATTGTTAAGACTTTCTATTATAAATAGGGACATCGACCGATGGTTAAAAGGTCGATGGTTGTTGTAAGAAATCTCTTTATTTTGGTTGTTGATAATTATTTTGAGACTGTTATGAATTAATAAGCCCTTCTGGACCAAAGACAAGCTATTTTTCATCAGATGTATGTGATTGGAGTTGGAGAAGAATTACTTTATTTCTTGTTCCATGAATGTTGCAGTGAATGAGTAAGAGCAATTAATTCTATTGTCAAGTTATCTAGTGCAATGTTTTGATGTTCTTTGCTTTAAATGATGAAAGTAAATCGTTGTGCTTCTATGTGATGAATGTCATGGTAGATGAATTATTTTGCTTACCGTGATCTTGATTACATATGTGTTTCTTTTTCTTTATGCTAAGTAGTTTACCTCAGCTATGTGATGAGTTTCTTCGTAGATGAATTATTTTGCTTTCCATGATCTTGATTACATATATGTTTTCTTTATGTTAAGTAGTTTTCTCAGACAATAGTCGGATGCTCGTTCGGTTAGAGTACTAGTACTAGGCCCTCTGGCATAAGATCATTGTCTGCATGCTTGAGCAACGGGTTATCCCAAGATCGACCCCTTCCAAATAGTAAAAATTGTTGTCCTGTCTTTGTCAAGTTGGTTTATACTGGATCACATATCTCGTACCAGCCCCCATATAAGAGAGAATACATAGAATAACTATCCCAAGTGAAGGAAGAGACTTCACTCGAAAACACAAAAGCTCATCGATAATTTGGCCAGATCGTAAGATCTGGAGAACCATTCCACTCCAAATGCTGCAGAGTCTAATTGGGCCTCGATGGCGGGTTTGGTTCCTGTTGTTGATTCAGGGGATTTAGGCCCCATAAACACTTGGTACATAGAGTACATCCTTCATTCTCATCGAACTTCCTGAATCAGTTTTGTAGGTGGCTTCTCCCAATCCTTTGATTGGGTATTGATATTCATCTCCAAGTGAAACTTTCTGGGAGAAGTTTTTCTCTACAAGACTGGAGAGAGTGTTCTTCTAACCAGTCATGTGTTTAGAGGCATCGCTATCTACGAGCCAAGTATCCTTTCCAGGTGTCACATATCCTAAGAGAGTGGAAAACAAAAAATATTCTTCAATCTCTTCTTTAGCTAACTTCTTGGGATCCACAAAGTTTTGGCTTGGACCCTTCAGATTCATAATGAAGTGAGTCAACGATGTCTACTATTTATCTATGCTTGAAGGGAGGAAACATCCATTACCCGTTAGTGGATGCCTCCTCAAACCCTATCATGGGGCATATACTTGAATTCATAGGTAAGTACATGTAAGTTAGATAGGTAGGGATTTGCATCCATTGTATATACCATTTGCATATCATATTAGCATAGTTGTAGTCACATTTTCATTATGTATATATGTATACTCATGATCACATGCTAGATTAGAGATGCTCTTTATTTTATTATCTCATATATGAACAAGGGGTGATATCACCACCCTAAGGATTACTAATGTCCTTTGTTGAGATTTAGAAAGCATATGTCATACTAGATATGCTGAGGTTCTCATGTGCTCTATGGTGAGCACATGTACCTGAGTTAGAGCCAAATCTTATCCCCTACCCTAGGGATAATTAAGGAGATCAAATCTTGAGGCCCACAAGTCCTAGACATGGAGTACCGAGAGGAAGATGATTTAAGCATGGCCTCAGAGGGCACCTATTTTCTTCAGTGCAATCCATTCATCACCAACAACAGTATCCATCCCCACCAGCCTGGTCTTGAAGTAGCGGTGGGTCTTTCTCCATGAGGTAATGAGTCTGGGTATCATGGTATGTATCACTCTGATTTTTGAATAACTTGAATATGTTGTATCAAATCCTTCATTATTTCATGATTTTTGCTTGGAAATTATGCTCTTTGCCTTGTTTATACCTTGAAGGGTAACACAATACCCTAGTAAGTTGGTTTCCCTTTAGGATGGGTTTCCACTGGGCGGGTCTATGAAAAGTCATCATCCATTCCCTCCATACTTACCACTTTCCATCTTTTCCTTCCATCTCCCCTATCCTTGTTTAGGCATTGGGAATAGCTATGCTAGGAAGGGTTATATCTTGCCTTGTGGGAATAAGGGGCTAAAGGCCCAGCGGGTAAAAGTAGCTGGAAAGAGTTAAAAACCAATGTTGAAACCTTTGAGATGCTTTGCCTAGGGATTCCTAAGAAAGCAATGAAAAAATTCTCAGTAAGAAAATGGAACCCATAAGATACATAAATACTCAAGGTACTAGTTGATGGATAGGAGGTGTGGCTCTTAGTGCTGTAGCCAAGAGAAAGGGGGTTTCATCACGAGACAACCTTCTCATTTCCGTGAAATGTTTGTAGATAACACTGCCACCTCTGGTCATCATGCCAGGACAGTGGCCCTCAATTTTTCCCTTGAAGTACAAAAGAAAAATATCAAAAGAACTAAAGCTAAGAATAAAAGACAATGAATGGGATAGGAAACAATTGCATTTATGACAAGGTGCAACTCACCCTCTACAAAGGCACCCACGGGTAGGACTTACATTTTCCTTTTATTACTGCATCCCATGCCCAAACACTTACCCCATGCCACCTTATACACTTACATGAATTGGATTAGCTCCCACTTGGGAAAAACCCAAAACTTAAGGGAAGTTAGCCCAATAGGACACTATGAGGCCTTCTCCAAGCCTAACTTGTCAAATTGCATAACGTTTTTGAGCATTTCTCCAGGTTTGATGCACATGTTTGGGTAATTTAATTATTGGATGTGATTTACATGTTATGATCCCTGTGACTTATGAACCCCTAGAGGGCATACTTGTTGTTTTTGTAGGACCTTGCTCGATGGATAGGTACACATGAGGGAATGATTAGATTGAACCTTCATGAGGGATTAAAGCCCACATATGTATGCTGCAACCCCAACAAGGGGTAAGAAGAAACTAAAGATTTGCACCGGGAAAAAAGAAGGATGTTGCCTTTAGAGGCACCTTGGCAGACCTAGACCCAGGGGGATCTTTCTCTTCTACATGGACGTTGGCCCTTGAGGGCCCTGGACGTAACCATCATGACCCTAGACATCATCTAGAGCTAGGGTTTTCATTTTGGAGGTTGGTATGAGCCTGGTGGCACGTGTGGGCATCATTTGGGGCCTTTGGAGGCCAAGCGCCCTACATTTTAGGCTCAACGTTCCACCTTAGGGCCTCAACATCACCCTAGAGGAGCATGACATCACCCTTTCTAGATGTCTTTCGGTGATAATTAATTTTTATTATGTCAAAATTGATTTTTCTTGTAAATTGGTGAGGTCGACATTATTTTGACCTAAAATTAATTAAAGGTCAAAAGTTTTGTATAAATAAAGATAAAGTACTTTCATTTTCACATCACAACTTTTGACACAATAAAAGAGGTCTGAAATTTTGTCTCTAGTGAGGGGTATTGGCTGAAATTATGAGGCACACTCTTGTATAAGGCTATTTTTTGCAACTTGGATCAATCTTGGAAATTTTTATGGTGATCTTGCATGGTATTTTCATGATTATTCTTGGTGCAAGTAAGTAAAATATGCATTTTTTGTCATCTATTGAATGGTTTGTGTATGGATTTATTTTCTCATACAAGATTATGAAATTGCATGGTATACTTAATGCTTGAAGTAAGGAACTTAAATTGCTACTTTCTTACTTTCTATTTGCCAAGCTTTTCATGGAATTGATCTAGTGACTAGTGAAACCCTCGAGCCCTAAATTGCTATCACTCTAAGGATTTTGACTTAGTTATCTTTGCACAAGTTTTACTCCATAAGAATCCTAAGGAGAGCAAGGTGTTAGGGCCTATAATTTCCTACACCCTAGCATATTGTCTCTTAAGGTCAATGCATAGGGGGACTTAAGTTACTACTTCTCCTAAGATTTTTCCCTCTTAGACTTGTGTGCATTATCAAATTGATTTGCAACCTTAGAAGAAGTCGTCCACTTTGACACTATAAGCCCTAAAAGGCACTAGTTCTTGCCTCTCTCTTGTTGAAGGATTTATTAAACACTCAAACACTTTTCTCCTAAGCTTTTACTAACTATCTCTAACCCTAGTTTAACCTAGATCACTAACTTATTTGTTGTTGTTATAAATGTTTGCTACATACATATAATTGCAACAATTTTTTTGCATACTCAATATTAATTGCTAGCTAACCATTTTAAAAATTGCTTATGACAAGTTATTATCACACTACTTAGTCAATGTTATCTTTTCATTGTATTTTCAAGCTTTTATGAGGAGTATTTGTTGTAGTTGTTACATTTTATAAATTGTTGTTGTAAACTTATTAACTACTGCAATTTTCAGCGAGCACTTATTTTCATTTTCCATTGTCTATTGAGGTGTTATTATCATATTTGTACTTGGAATTATTGTATATGCATGCTATATTATCTTGTTTTAGGAAGGTACATCAAGCACTTCATTAACCTCATATTTTAGACACATACTTAGTGACTTTGGTAACTAGTGAGAGGAGGGAATATATCTCGACCATAACCCTAATTTTCCAACCCTTTAGGTTACCGGGGACGCCTCCCTTGGGGTAGACCCTGCCTATCCCTAAAAATTGGGGATTTCCTATTAAGATGACAATGATAGGATATCATGTTTGTTATGTCAATATCCCATACTTGCCTTGGGATTTGGGAAAGTACAGATTGTGCGATAACAATTCATATCTTTGGTACTTACCAAGTGGCATCATAACACTTTCTTTGGCCACGAAAAAGGGGCATTTTTTTTTTTTTTGCAGGGTTTCAAAAGACAAAGAAAAAGAGGGCCACGACACTCAGGGAAATTCATGTAGCTTTATGTGTAGAATTAGATGGAATTTGTTTGAGATCTGCATTCCTCTTGGAAAAAAAACCAATTTCAAAAAAATATCGTCTGAATTGGAGTTCGGGAGGAAAAGATATCATTGATTTAAAATCATCCATTTTCAAGGTTTTTCTGAGGACGACCACACAATTTTGCAGATTTTTGTAGCAATTTGGGGCAGAATTAGCCCATACAAATTGTAGATCTTTGTTCCTCTCACAAAATCACTAGATTTCAAAAAAACATTGTCCGAATTGCGCTCCGGAAGTGAAGATATTGTTGATTTAAAATCAATAATTTTTCAAGGTTTTTTCATGACGGTCACAAGACTGCAGAACACATAACATTTTATAGGCTACTCAGTTTGATGCCAAATCAGTGCTATTGGATAGAAGATGGTTAGAGATTTTTGTTGGTATATTATATGTGGTGCTTCCAATGGATATGGTATGCACTACAACCTATGAACAATTTCACCCTCATTTCCTCATGGACCTAAACAATGTTCTTCGACATATGCATGACCTCATAAATAAATCAGAGTGACATAGTATGGAGACCATATGAAATTACATCATAGAAAAAATAATCAAGAAAGATTTGCTTGGTATGCTTTCGAGGCCACTTGTTATAATTGGTATATGAATATTTTTCATTTATAGGATGACAACAACTTTGATGGCTATGCCCACCTTATGTAGAGCACATTCTGGAGAGCAATCAAGAGACTTCTCTAAATATTGTTTTTCAATTTTCTTATTTTCTAGTACTAGTGGATGATTTTTTGGCTGGATCTACATATTTGGATCCACATGACTAGTATCGATCTTTGGAGCATCATTTTCAACTGGCTATTGAGTTTTGATATCTTCAACAAGGAGTTCACATGAGCACTTGGACATGGGACCGAGGTTTACAGTGGAACTTGGACTACTTCAACCTGGTGGCTAGCACTTCTACATGAGACCTTGGTTCTCTAGCCTACTTCAACATTATGGTCCACACTTATCCATGGGACCCCATTATATGACTGTACTTCCTCATAACAAGCGTTGAGGACAACATTTTCTTAAGGGGGATGGAATGTAGTGTAGCTAGGGGAATAATATGGGATACCTAGGGAGGTACCCAAGGGGAATAATAATAGAGATGTATTGTTATGTATGAAGGCCACTTTTAGTAAATAAGGCCTAGAATGAACACAATAAAAGTAAGAGGCCTTACTAGAAGGTTCCTCCTCTAGAATGTTCTTAGGTGACATAGGTAGTATTATATAAAGGGGTGTAAACAATGTAATGGGAGGATTGAAGAGTATTGTATTTGGAGCGTAGCTCATTAGGATGTTACCCCCTTGAAGAGACAAGTGATCAGGAGTGGATCCCTTACTTAAAATGGTTTATTGTAAGGTGTTTCCCTACCTTAAGGGTTTATATATTAATAAAGGATAGTTTTCTATATTGTTCTTTGGATCTTGTGTGGTCATTTATTATTTAGATCTTTGGTACTTAACACTCCTCAAGAGAATTGTGGCATATCCCAAGGTGAGACATCCCATCGACAAGCATGATCAAATGTGCAAAGTAACCTCCAAAGTGGACATCATCCTCAAATCAAGCAAGTGGATCCATGATACAAGACATCAACATGTGGAATGTTAATAACACTCAACCATTTCCATGAAAAGAAGGGATGACCCCCAACAATATGCCTCAACACATGTCAACACTAATCCTCAAAATGGCACATGTGGACCATTAAAGCATGAGGATAGTGTATCCAAGTAACAACAAATCAAAATATGCCATGAACCCATATGCCAAGTCATCAAGAGCCCCACCAACTTGTCAAGGAGAAGGACAACCTCATCAAAACATGCACAAAGTGAAGATAAGTGTGCATGTGCCTCCAAATGTGGCCCAAGAAGGGAAGTGCTCAAGGTGATGCAATGCTCCATGCTACAAGTAATCCATCCACATGTGAATACCATCCATAAGAGCTAGAGCATTGGAGAAAAGGATCCCTAACCATGCCCATGTTAATCCATCCAAGTAACAAACCATGTGTAAGCAAGTGAGCGTATGCCAAGTGCTCTATGCCATGATGAAGCTAATAAAATGATCAAGCCAAGGCAATGTCCACTTAGCCCCATAGTGCTAGGGTGTTCCACCAAGGAATCCATATATCGTCATATCCAATCATCTAGCAAGGAGTGGAGACTAGAACATCACATGATCAAGTGTAATTCTATCTCTCTATGATAAGAAAGTATACCAAGAAAAACAACATCAAATCCTCTCTAACACATCATCATCCATGTCATCAAAAATCCAAGGAAATAAGTGAACACCCTAACCATCCAAAGCTCTTTGTGATGAAAATCACAAAGGAAGTGAAAAAATTCACTAGTATAGACTTCATGCAAAACGAGGGGTAACAAGGTCCAATGAAGTTCCCAAATTAGAGTGGTACTCGCATGAATAAGGGTTAATGTGAGAATTCAGGACTAGAGAAAGCCTAATACAAAGGAGGAGCCCAATTAACTATATTGAACTAGGGTGGTAAAAGACATAGTAGAGGAAGGACAGACCATTGCACAATGCTAACCTACTTTAAAAAATCATATTAGGGCAAGCTAACAAAAAAGGTAAAATTTATGCGCAACATTTTTCTCTTTCCATGGCTAATGAAAGGTTGGTTATGTACATGTCAAATGAGCACAAGACAAACATGCAAGCAAGCACCAATAAAACCAATAAGGAAAAAAAAGAGAATCAAGAAAATGCTTGCAAGCAATATCAAGGAAAAGGAACAATTGCAATAAAAAGAACAACACACAAATGGATAAATCGAAAGGAAGAAGTCAATCAAACATGTAAAAATGTTGAAGTAACAAAAATATGTCATTGATGTAAATAACCAACAAAGCTGAAATATTGTTTAATTTCTACACTTAGGAATGTTAGTTATAATTTCCTAAGTTGGTTGGGGACTTATTATTATTTAAATGTAGGTTATGAAGGTATGTAGTGATTGTACATAAGGATTATTTTGCTATTGGTTTCCTCTTATAATTCACCTTTGACATGTCCTCATTGCGTGGACTTGTCATAAACTGTTAGATGTAACTCCTTCATGTCTATCTTTTTATTATTCTCACATTCGTAACTTCCACATAAAGTGTCATCACATATAATATGGTATCTCATGTTCTTTTGTAAAGCCTACCTTAAAGAGCCTCATATAATAAACACGTTTTAATCTCCTACTGAAATTACTGCAACTTAGTTTATAATTTTCTTTCATGATTTTTTCTATGCCATGAAAATAAAACAACAGCATAATAAAATCAGAACTTAATAAAATACATAGAATGCTTACCTCAACCTGTAGATTAATTGATTTAGTCCCTTTTATGCTTGTTGATGATCATGCCCAACTGCCCAAACTTAATATTAACCTCCCAGCTAACTAGGAACAACCTCTCTGGCTCCCTAGCTCTAGGAATCCTTGCGGTTTCCTGGCCCCCGAGCCCAAAATTCCCAGCAACAACAGTGCCCTGTGAGAGTTCCCCAAAACAATTCTTCCAATTTCCTCCTCCTCCATCTTTCAGAAATTCTCAAACCAAAATAAAATGAGATGCCTTCCAAGTCCTCCCCTCCTTTCTTATCCTCCTCTCTCAATGCCCCCTCATTAATCTCCCAACAACCTTATCCCCCCATTAATTCCCCAACAGCCTTATCCCCCCATTCACTACTTCACCCAATTTTAATAATAAAATAATAAAAGACTCATTTACTATATTTTAATAATTAATTAAATTCAAATTTAAAAATTATGATAAAAATTAATCAATTTGGGCTGTTATATACACCCACCCTTCAAGAAACTTCATCCCGAAGTTAGAGTAATTTACAATACAAGGGTAACGACACATGATTCATACATCCACATCAAATACGCAACATCATCAATTCAAAACACTTACACATACCAGTGTACATGTGCAAGGCATACATGTGTAGCTAGCACATGCATGACTTGTACATGTACTGATGAAAATAATGATCACGCCTAAAGTAATTCTTGTATGTGTTAAATCCAATCAACAAGACCATTCATTTCATAAAAGATAGTAAACCATTTAAATGTTCGAGAAAGTCCTCATTTACAATCATTTAGCACAAGCTACATTCACTTAGATAATTTTATTTTAGATAAGTAAATATAAATATACATATATACATATATTTTTATTTTTCAAGAAGAGGAAATCAAGAAATTCTTCTATAAGGAGAAATCCCCACACACTCTCAACTACTTATATTCATCCTTCCTCCCTAACTTACTTCCATCTTCCATCCATATCCTTCCTCCGCTAGACTATCTTGGAGTGTCAACTATATTGACCTAACTCCAAATAGAACCTGTAAGCGGAAGTGTCAACTCTCTTGACCAAGCTTCCCTTGCAGGCAACTGACAATAATCATCACACATCTAGGGGAGTGTGAGCTAACACCTTCCTCCCATGACTCCAAGGTTTCAGAGGATACACGATGGGAAATGTCTCCACCCCTCTTAATAGGACTAAGGTCCACACCCTACCATGGAACATATAATGGCACTGTGTTGCTAGGGAATTTTGTCATCGTATATTCAATTTTAGGCAGTCTCACCACTTGAAAAAAACTGCACTGGTCCACATATCATAGCAATGCATTCGAACCAACATAATTTCACATACAAAGATTCATACCATATTGTTTATCGGTCGGTGTTCACGACATCAACCTTTTATTATCATTATCCTTTGGCTATTTCATAACCCATTGACCTGCAGATTAGTCTATAACACAAACTCATACATATCTATGTATTATCATCATGTAAATGCATTTAATCATATTCTCAATCCGGTATCCACATACCAACAACTTAAATGTCAAAATTTTCAAGTTAGAAATAGATTGCATAATATCCATCATAATTCAAATAACTATAAACATTCATGTAATTGACATTAACATAGGTCCATATGTCTTAAAAGTTCAAGTGTATCATTAATATTTTTATAGTGAATAGAAAATAAAGGTGATTAGGCCTTAGGTAATTCTAGCTGTCTAAGTCAAAAGGTGGCATTACATACACCCAACCTTCGAGAAAACATATTCCCGAGGTGGTCAAAAGTGAGGGATGATCTCATCATAAGGTCTCAACATTCTCCCAAGTAGCAGATCTTGGACTATACTTGTCCCACTGTACCTTTACTAGATTTATAACATGTTGAGTCTATTAATATGTTGATTGTGACTACCCTTATTTACTAGACACCTTACATTGTCACAACTCTATGTTATTACCACTGGTAAATAAATTAATGAAAGTACACGCTTCTCTTATATTTATTCATCCTAAGTTCCATATGGGACCCCCATATTTAAAGTAAGTACTATTGATTTGACTGCAGAACCTCAGTTCATCATCTATTCTCTAGTTAAGTGCATCTTATATTGAGTTTGATATAAATTTAATTAATTCCTACACACAATCTCACCCAAGAAATCTTCATAATTATATAAAAAAAGTCATTATTGATTTTAATTATTACTCTAATGTGACAATACACATGTCATCACTTATGAGATTGGTACACAAAAGTTTTACATGCTTAGGAACATTGACGAAGCCACTACTAATCGATTGTCATGTGATGTCGTCACTTCATGGTTTGGTTGGTCATTTTCCTCAATCTCACTTTTCTTTTGAGTCATTAAAATTAGATTTCGACCAAGTCAAATGTTGAGTTTAGGATTCTCTTCATCATAGTCGAGACAATTCATGCTTTATATCAACAATTCATCATTACAAGCATCTCTATATGTAAAGAGAACCATATTGACTAGATGGTTGGTGAACATTTCAGATCAAGAATATGTTTATTATAAGGTTCCATTCCAAAATCAAGGGACACCCCTTGTTCACAAAGCATTCTCTCCAAAGCACATCGACCCCTTTCTTTGGTGCTCTCTCTTCATATTTGATACTCAAGCATATTCAAAATCTTGGGCACATCTTCCACACAACTTTATCTTTAACCTGTGTTCTTCATCAACTAGCATCTATTATGGTACTTATCACTCCTCTTACTAAAGTTACTGATCCTTTACAAGATATACCTAAACTCCACTACTTTGGTATAATTAAGTAAAAATAAATAAATAAAAAATAAACAATTAAACACGATTTGAATTAACATCTCGTTGGTCGATAGGAACTGGTCCATATACCACATGACACATTATGATATAAATAAGCATGTTGTCATGATGTTTCCCTTATCATTCTAAACTCAAGTTCTTGGTTCACAACATAAGCCCATTTATAGTATTATTATGAATGTTTGTATGAACGGAGAACTAAACATAAGCACCCAATATAGTGTTATGCTGTTAGTATCACCATACTAACCTAGATAATTGATTAAATACAATCCACAACTATTTCTTGGCACTACAATATTTTTAAGTTCAAGTATCGCTCCCACTCACACTTAAGTATAGAAGTAATCCAAAGTGCATAAGCTATGCTCCTAAGCTAGCTAAACTTTCAATGGCACACCACACCAAATTCTTCATTAACTATGTAATATTTTTCTAGCCAATGGTAAATCCAGTGGGGTGCAAGTCCAACAGGGGGTTACTCATTTAGTGGGTTATCTCTTCACCAATCCACATCAAAATTTACCCGAGGTCTTGTATTGGGACGATCTGCAACTTTTCATATTCATCGTAGGGTTTGGTGGTCTTTGGCAGCAGGGCCGAATTGTTGAGGGCCTTCAGTGTTCCAGAAAGGTGTAGCATCATCCATCTTGGGGGTTGGCACTTCATACAGCCTAGATCTCGCTTGTATTTGTCTTCAGGGTATATTCAGCCTTTGGGGGCTTGTAGTTACTCATCGGGAGAATTTTTTAGCATCTCTTAGTATGTTTATTAGATCCATCTGTTGATCATTCCAGATCTGCATCATCCTTGTATCGGGTTCTTATTATTATGAATAAAGATCAGATCTGAATCATTTTTGGGTTGTCTATTATATTGTTGATCTTCATATGGTTGAGGTATGTTTCATTTCTTTATCTTCTTATCTGTTGCTGCAAACACACATATAAATCATCAGTATAACCTTAAGCACAACCTAAAGGATCACAATAAGAAAAGTGTTTGACGAAATGCCACAACTAGTAAAAGTTTAAAAACACATGCAAAACATGATGTTCTTGGCATCTTGGCTTGGGAACATTACACCTATCATCCTGGACTTGGCCATCCATCAATTCACATGCAAACTTATTTTTTGAGTATTCTACCAATAGATGTGATTTCCATTCAACTGATATCTCTGACATGGAATAAGTTGAGGGTCTTCTAAATAAAGCATCCGCTACCACATTGTTTTTCCCTTTAACAACTCTATGTCAAAGTCATAGGCTTGGATCTTACTCACCCATTTCTGTTGTGTTTCATTAAGATCCTTCTGCTCAAGAAAGTATTTGAGGCTGTTATGATCATTTTTGACTACAAATTTCACTCTCACCAAGTATTGTCTGAATTAGGCTAGTGTTAGGACCACATATATAGTGACCAACAGCTAGCACATGCACGATACCTAGCATCTCCTTATCATATATGGTGTACAATAACTTAGGCCCTCTTAATTTTCTACTTTCAAAAGCAATAGGATGCCTATTTTGCATGAGTACAACCCCAAATCCTTCCCTTGATGTGTCACACTCTAATATGAATGGTTGGGAAAAATATGGTAAGGTTAGGACTGGACAAGTGCTCATGACCTTCTTCATTTTATCAAAAGTCATTTGTGCTTCATAACTCCACTTGAATGCACCCTTTTTGGTCAAATCAGTCAGTGGGGCGCATAACTGTGAGAAACCCTTAACAAACCTCCTATAATAGTTGTAAATTCCTAGGAATCCCTTGAGCTCTGTAAGCGTCTTGGGTATGGACCAATCTAAAATATCTTGGATCTTCTCTTGATGAACTTGCACCCCTTGTGCCCCAATGATGTGCCCTAAGTATAGATTTTCTATCATTCCAAATTCGCACTTGAACTCTTTGGTGTACAATGATTGTTCTTCCATGATGCTCAAGATCTCATCCACATGCTTGAGATGATCCTCCCAGGTTTTTTTATATATCAACAAATCATCAAAGAAAAACAATAGAAACTTCCTTAATTTCTTATTGAATATACAATTCATACAAGAATTGAAGGTGGTTGGCGCATTGGTTAATCCAAAAGGCATAACCAAAACTTCATTGTGCCCATAGTGGTACCTGAAAGCTGTCTTGCGTATATCTTGTTCCTGCATCCTAATCTGATGGTACCCTGAGCGTAGATCAATTTTTGTGAAGTACACTGCACCACGAAGCTCATCCAATAACTCATCTATCCTTGGAATGAGATACTTGTTTTTTATTAGCTTTTTTTTTAAGGCCTTGTAATCAATACACATGTGCATTGTACCATGCATCTTTTTGACCAACACAATGGAAGATGCAAATGGACTTGGGCTTGGCCTAACATGCCCCATGTCCAATAGTTTTTTGATGGATTTCTCCATTTCATCCTTGAATTTCTTTGGGTGCCTGTAATGTGTGGTAATGGAAAGTTTGGCTCCTTCCTCTAGTTCTATAATGTGCTCAAAGCCTCTATCTGGTGGTTGCCCTAGGGGAATCTGTCCAAAAACCTTCTCATGCTTGTCAATTATCCGTTGTATGTCTTGTGGATAGTGTTAGCTCTCATCCTGAGTGTTTTGGGTGACAACTAGACACTTTGTTGCATAAGCCACATCCTCATGATTGAAAAAAACCTCCATGTGCTTTGCTGAAACCACCCTGGGTGTATTTTTTGTCATCCCCTTTAAGGTTACCCTCTTTCCTTCTTCATAATTGAAGGAAATCTCTAAAGTCTTGTAGTTGGTAGTGATAGACCTCAATGTACTAAGCCACTGAAATCCAAGTATTACATTGGTGTCTGGAAAGTCCATCACATATAAATCCTGTGTTGAGTTTTTTCTACCCAAGGTGAGGCTCATTTGAGGAATATACCTGTCACATGGCATGGTGCGACCTCATGCTACCTCCACCAAAAAACCCTGAAACTCCACAGTGGGTAGATGTCTCCTGTTTACTAAAGAAACATCAATGAAATCATGGGAAGCTCCACCATCAATGAGTACTATGACCCTTTATCCTTGGAGGACCCCTCTTATTTTGAAGGTACTAAAATTTTGCACCCCATTGATGGATGTTATAACAACCTTCTTAATCATTACATTCTTGCGCATTGTCTCGTGCTCCCCTTCCTCTTGCGTGTGCTCTTCTTCTGCTTGGGTCACCTCCATATTTTGAAGATGTCCAACATCATCTTCCTCCTTTTTGAAAGAAATTCTATGTAGTGTATCTTTCCCCTTCCCATGCATCTATGCGTTGGCTCCCATGGTTCCTTGCAAGTATAACAAAGTTGTTTCCTTCTCAGCTCCCTTTTTGTGGCTTCATCAAGTTTCCCCTTACCTTTTTCAACCACTCTTTGATCTCTTCCACTTGGAGCAAGTGGGGGTCTTGGAGTAAACTTGTTTCTTGAGGCTGCTCCCTTCTGTTATCCCCATTTTGTGGATAACTAAGGAGATAACGTCTCGAGGCCCTCAGGTTGCAGATATGGAGTGTCGAGAGACTACATGACCAACAATACCCTTTGCACAGATGGAAAACCCACTCACCGCCATAGATGGTCACAAGTTTATAGATGGCATCCACCACACCAGTTGGCTTTCGGAAGGCAGTGGGCCTTGCTCCATGAGGTACAAGTCAGTATTATGGTGAGAATCATTTCAATACCTAATCCATTTGATTATGTTGTATCTTAGATTGCTCTAGATTTCATGATATGTTCTTGGACATTATTCCTTTTTCCCTGCTTCACCTTGGTGGTTGACATTGTGCCCTAGTAAGTGGTCTTCTTTGGGAATGGGTTTGCTACTAAGAAATCCCTTAATTATCCATCATATTTTTCCCAACCATACTTACCATTTTCCATCATTTTTCTCCTTCGTTTCCTTATCTCTTGGGATTTTAGGGTGTATTGACCCAAGAAGGGGTTGTCCATCATTCTATGGGAAGAAGGGGCTAAAGGATTAGAGGAGTTGGTGTTGGGTAAAAGATAAAAGCCATGTATTATCCTTCCAGATGCTTCACCCAGAGATCACCCAAGAAAGCATAAAAACACTTATCTTTGAATAAAAGGGGACCCATAATATAACAAAGAAATGCTTGAAAGGTAGATTGAAGGATAAGAGGTCTCATCATGAGCTGACCTATCATGTCCATGGATATCTAGTGGAATGACATTATCATTATATGGTCACCAAACTAGGGCAGTGACTCTCAGTTGCATAACAGAGAGAAAGGGGTTCTCATCACGAGCCAACTTTCTAATTTCCATTTGGAATTTGTGGGTGACATTGCCACCATCTGGTCACCACACCAGGGCAGTGACCTTCAACCTCTCCTTGTGCTAAAAAAAATTTAAAGAAAGAAAGAAAGATAAAAGGAAAATAAAGGGCTTGGAAAAATGCATTGCGGATGAAGGTACCACACACCCTCTACAAAGGCACCCATGAATGAGACACTACGACCCCTAGTATGTCATGGGCCCTATGCCCATTGAGTCTTAACCCCATCCACCTCATACACTTTACATGGCTTAGAGAGGGACCTCCTGGAGGCTCTCCTTGACCTAGGGAAAGATCTACCCAATAAGACACCTCGTCAACCCTCCCATACTTAAGCTTGACAAGTCACATAGTGTCTTTGAGCTGTTAATTGTTTGATATGGTAATATTTGATGCACATGCTTAGATGGTTTGTTTATTGATTGGATCCACTTATCATGATGTTATGACTTGATATCCTTGGAGTGTGTGTCCATTTGTTTTTGTAGGACCTAGCTGGTGGACAGTTTTGGGAGAACAAGCCTAGCTTGGGCTTCCATGGGGCTACAAGCCCATAGGTTGGATGCTAGGGGCCCACGTGCCAAATGAGAGAGAGATGACTTGGACATCCTTGATGATGAATTGGATGACCTAGCGCACCCATTTCTTGCTAAACGATTTGTCCGGGAGGGGAAAAACGTCCCACTTTTGAGCTTGATGTCATGGTATTGGGGGTTTGGGCTTGGTGGTTAGGTGCCACTCACTTTCACTTGGACGTTTTGAGTAGAAGAGGGTTTTCACCAAGAATAAATCATCTAGATGCTTGACACATGGCCTTGGGAGACCCTTCCATCCTTCTCCAGCACCAATGAACTCCTCAAAGTGGCAAAACGTCCCCTAGAGAGGTGATGTCATCCTTAATTAGGGTTTAATTTGTGCAAAAGATGAAATTTAAGTGAATTGTTTAATACTATTGTGTTAAGGGGGCAATATTAGGGTTGTTGATGCCTAATCTTGTGTTTTACTCCTTATTTTGTGGACAAGCCATGTTGGCTAATTTTTGTATAAATAAATATCATATGATCTCATTTCAAATCATAACTTTCCTCTCACAAAAGGACTCAGTCTGAAATTTCTGCCGCCTTGGCTGTTTTAGCTCTTGTGCACTTGTGTATGGCTGAATTTTTGAATGGTTAATGGAAGAAGTGATGCACTAGCCTTGGAAGGTTAGTTTCTAGCTTTGTGGTGGATTGTCTTAGCATCTCTCTTGATCTTGGTATGGTTTTTACTCTCTTGCTATCATTTTATTCAAGTCAAGTATTGTTATGTTAGGAACTAGGTGGGACATATAAGGGCATACACCCCCACCACAGTCTTCACCATTTTTGCTTCATTTTATTGCTTCATCTCATTGAAAATGGTTTGCTAAGAGAAGTATAAGGGCATACACCCTCTTAGCTTAAACCCTAGCCTAGAGAAACTTGCCCTGGGAAGCAAAAGGGCTTACACCCCCAAGGAGGTAGCTTCTCTAAGCTCCTTGTGACTCCATTAACCCAATAGTAAAGGCACCAGTCATTAATTTGTTGCATTGGAGAAATAAATTATTGCATTGGGAAACATGAATTTTGGTCTTTTTACTTCTTGCAAAAGTGGATAGTCTTCCTTGTGCCTTGGGCACGTCATAACCACTAGGGAATCCTCATCCAAGGGTTACTTATTTCTGCTGTTAAATATTCAGCCATTAGGGCTGCACCAACCCTAACATACTTGCTCAAATATCTCTTTATTCAACCATTGGTTTTGGCTCAAATTTTGCACACTTACTCTACTTGTCCTAGCGCACTTTCTGACAAATTTTGAGGGGATTCTAGTGGCTGATTTTCTTTCTGTAATAATTTGAATGTTACAGCCATAAGACTGATATAATTTTCTGCAAACAAGTGTCTATTACAGCCTTATGTTTGTGCTAAGAGTATTGGTTCTTCATCTTGAGTTTAGCTAGTAGATTGCTAGTCTTTCTCTTGCATTTTCTACTTGATCTTGAGTAGTTTATGGTATATTTTTCTTGTTGATATATACTATCATCCATTGCTGAAAATTAGGGACAACAATCTTAACTTGCTGATCCAACTAACATATATTGTTGCAAGGTGTGTTTTCTTGTGTCTTGGGTAGGTACAATCATCTGAAAAAGCACTATACTTGTGGGGCAGCCTTTACTTGACTTACAAGGCATCTCTCCCTACCCTTCTTTCCATTTATACTTGAACTATAGGGGATACATTTCCACTACCTTCCATCTACGTCTCAATCCCCCTAGGGTCACCGATATCGCCTCCTTAGAGTGACCTAGTCACCCTTGAAATGTGGGACCTACATCGAGGTGACATTGGGTGTAGGATTCACATAGTTGTAGCACTTGTTCCTTGGTTGGGTCGGGCTTTTCCCAACCTACAACTTGTGCCATAACACCTCCAAATATCTAGTCTTCCAAATTGCATCCTGTAGTGTGGTAGGCTTAAAAGCCTTGACCCATCAATGCGAAGTTTCAGTTAGCCCTTCAGAAAAGAACATCATCAGTCTAGATTCCGACACATCTGGAACCGTCAATGTTATTCTTTGAAATTCCTCTATGAATGCTTCAATTGAACCTGTCTATCTAGGTTGTGTGAGCTCACAGAAATGAAGTTTTGGGTCCCCTTGATCAAATCTATCCATGATTCTCTATGAGAACTATGTATAAAAGGTAATGTGCGCATGACCCAAAGTTGTGATTCCATGGAACCACCATTCATGGGCCTTGCCCTCCGAGTACAATGTAGTAGATTTGATGGAATCCAACTCCATCATAGGGTTTATTTGTAGATAAGAATTCAATTTTTGTACCCATGCCTTTGCTGAAGATTTGGCTATTCCATCAAAGGGGGGAATCTCCATTTTCCCTACTTTGTGTCCTAGATCATTGTTACCCCTGTGAAATTCCCTAGGTCCACCTCTATACTTGATTCCACAATATTCTGATAGTAATATTTGTCTCTTGAAACCTGTGTTCAAGGCTGCATACTCTCTTGCATACTCCTCAAAGTTATCTTCTACCTCCATACGTCTTGGGAAGTGAGCATCCTATTGCTGTGTGTCTAGAAAACTAGGCATGTAAGGCCTAGGCGTGACCCTGCTACTCCCCAACATCCTATTGTTTGTGCCCCCAAAGAGGCTTTGTCCCTCAGTATGGGTCATGTGATTAGTATTAGCGTGATATCTCTCTTCTCCATGAGATCCACTAGCACCATTATTCTCTCCATAATTAGGTGGTTCCTTGCCATGTACCAACTGCATGAGTAGTTGTGCAATCTTGTCTTGTCTTGCTTCTAAGGTGGTGTGTATAGCTGACAAAGTTGTTTTCATTTCAGTCTGTCCCCCTGAAAAGTGCTCTTGTGTCTCTTGCAAGTGATGTTGCATGTCAAACTATGTCCTGTCAATGGAGCACTGCAGTTCCTGAATTGTATTTTCCAAATCAACCCCTTTGTCATTACCATCCTTTGTTTCTTGTGTTTCCTCTATTTCTAGATTTGTTTCTAGTTCTCCTGCCTTTCTATCCTTCCTCCTTATATTGTATCCTTTCATTAGCAACCCTCACAGGCTAGGAGGATTCGTGCTCTGATACCACTTTAATATTCCCAAGTGGATCTCCCAGGAAATCATAGTTATATTGAGTTTCTTATTTTGGTATTTTGTCAAACAGTTTGCAGTTTGTCTTCTTGGATTTGCATTAGGGTTTGGTATTATGGTTTTGGAAGCAAGTAAATGATTCATATAAAGAAACAAACTGATAAACAATAAGATATAACAAAATTAATACAAAGAATGCAGTACAAAACCTTAGATCTACAATTTATTTAATATATAAGCTGACCTCAATACAAGAGATGAACAAATCTGGAAATAAGATGGAAGAATAATGTATGTGGCTGAGAATAGCTCGAAGATATAATAATAAGAGAGAGATGAGCTCTCTTGAACCCCAAAAGTTTCATGCAAGATCTGGAAGATCAATTTCTTTCCCTTCTATTATTTGGTTGGAAGTTTTGGTTGGGTTGCGCCCCCCTCTGGCTGGAAAACCTCCTTGGAATTTTGGCCCTGATGAATTTAGCCTCCAAACACTGCAAGGGTCATATATTTTTGAAGGAAAGGTTATGGATATCACCAATAATGAGTTCCTTGGTTGTAGTTGTAGATTTGACCCTCTAAAACCTTGTATCTCTAAGAGAAAATGCGCCCTCCTTAAAAAATTCTCCCATATTGAAGAATAAATGGATATGGGATGATAAACCCCCAAAAATTGAAGAGAAAGGTCACCCTAGGGGTAGAAAACCCTTTTGTAGCAAGTTCTACCTCAGATCCCAAATCCTCTAGCCAAATCGAACTACTCTTTTGTTGACAGTGTGTCCCAATCCAACAGAACCCTCAAAACTACGCCCCTGCTTCCAAAAAACACTGATGAAGCTGCTCTGAGATGAATAGAATGGTTAGGGTGTAATATTTCACCATCTTAGCCAAGCTTGGATCAGGAACAGAGGAATATTTCACCTCCTTGTTGATCTCTAGGGTTTGTTCACTCAAAACCCTCAAAACGCCCAAGCTTTAGAGCTCAAAGATGCAAGTGAGAAATGATCAAGAATGAATGAGAAAGTCGCCCTCATTACTTTTATCCCATCTTCTAATTCTCACTTAAATTATTATTTAGGCTTTCTAATGTTCTTTTCTCCAATTATTTCATAAAGCTACTATATTTTTTTCTCCTTAATCTTTGTCACCTTTTGAAATTAACTTTAATTATTTGGTGACCCCCTTTATTCCCTCTTAGTTCCCTTTTTCTTAGTGAGACTATAGCCTAGGGGAAACAATTAGGCAACTAAGTCCCCTGTGGTCAATATCACATAGAAGGGGACATTACATTGCAAATCAATTAAACATAAAATGGATGATTTCATGTACCTTTAAGGGAACATTACACCCCATAAAAGTAGGTTTAATCAACTAAACATTCATGTGGATGACTCTAAATATTTGGTGACAAGAGCTCAGTTATAATGTTATCAGCAAAGGAAGTATCACGATGGATATTCTTGGTTGTGATCTGTAAACTGTTGTGGATATTCCATTGGAATAGTTCATCACAACATATCTGATAAATAAAACCAAAATCTACACTATGAAGGTTAAATTCCTTTAAATTCCAAAATATTTAGTTACTGATTTTCAAATTATACATTGTTGACCAGCTATTTCAATTGGGGGGTCAACTCCATGTTCCATGAATATATGTACTATATTGGTACAATCATTTTGGCAACTTTTTGATCAACATGACAAATTTTTCCCCTGACACGCTTTTCAATGTAATCGAAATTTCCGCTCCTCTGTGTGTGATAATATTGTAATATGATAGCATGAGTCAATTTTGTCTAGTTGCCTAGGAATTTATCATTAGGGAAGTCCTTTCATCGAGTGTTTTTTTTCCTCGGGTAATTTACTTTGCTTAGCTACAATTTTAATTATCCTTGAGTTTTTCACTCCCACAAAATTATCCAAAGTGGTGAAAGGCGTTCTAATGATCGATCCCAAGGGGTAACTAAGGTCTAGGAGTGTTGTAAATGACCATGATAGACATTTCCTAGAGTCACATAATTCCATTAAGTTTTGATAGGATTTTTTAAATAATTAAATTCCCGCAAACTGGGGATTTCTAATTATTTTTGATGTAAAATGTAAAACAATGGTCCTTGGGGATTTTTTATAGGGGTATGAGTACTCAAATCAAATGGTTAATGAACCCATACACCCTTGGACCAAGTCTCAGCTCATTTGGACAAGTTTTGCTAGGCCATTGTCCATGAGGAGTTCAAGTCAGTAAAAAATCAACATATAATTGGCTTTATTAAAATAGCCAAATTTTGTAAAAGTCAATAAAGTCATGAGAGAGAGTGGGAGAAGTGTCCCAAATGTTTTTCCTAAGTTGGAAAAATTATTCCCAACTTAGAGAGACCCCCTTAACTTAGCCCACAACCCACATTGACCATCTCCCTAGAAGAGGGGCACCCCCCTTTGCTCAATAATTCATGAAAATTCAAAAATATAATATGCCCCCCCCAAAAAAATTTCTTGAACCTCCCCACTCATCCCAACTTCACTTTTAATTAATAGGGAAGGGGTTTTCCCCTTTCCCCACTCATCCCTCAACCCTCACCCTCCTCTCTTGAAGCTAAAGTGCACCCCTCTTGATGTGACTCTCCTCCCTTGGATGGATGCCACTTGAAGAACATCCAAGTGGGGTCTCTCCTCACCTTTGCCTATAAAAGAGACCATATCCTCCTTATTTTCTCATCTATTCTCATAGCAAGTCTACTATACCAAATTTTCTCTTCTCTTCTCCCTCACTCTCTCATGTGCTCATGTGTAAATCTTGCTACAAGTATTTGTAGCAACATTTTGGTGGATAATAAAGGACGCTTTGGAGAATCTATGGTGTGCATTGGGAGTCTTCTTGGTGTCTCCATTGTGTATTTGTGAGATGATATATTTCCATTTGTTTTTGCATTCTTTCTTTCACTAGTTCTATTTGGAGACTGAAGCAAAGTATTTTGCTTGGGTGATGTTAGTAGTAGTATTTCTATTAACCTTGTGATAGTTTCTTATTTAGTTTGCAAAGTATTTTACAAACTTGTTGGATGCTCTCACCTCCATGTTTCATTGTGTAGCAAAGGCAAGCCTTTTGGGGAATCACTAAAGATAGGAGGATTGGCTTTAGAGTGGAAAGCCAACTCTTTTAATCATCCAAAGTTCAATATTTATCTAACATTCTCTTCCTCCTTTCTCTCTTTTCTAAATGTTGTTATGATATAGAATAGACACTAAAGATTTCACTTTCATTCTCAAAATTTTTACTTTAAATTATGTATCATTGGGCCAATCAAACTTAACAAGTTCTTGGTGTTTTGTAGCATTTTCCATAAAAGAATACCTTGCTGATTTTTTATGCAGATTTCTAACAACAAGGAGGGAAAGCTACTAGTTTGAGCCCTAAAGGCCTCCAAAAGGCATTTGAGACTTGGGATATCAAATCCCCATCCTTTTCACTCTTCTAATTCATTGTAAGCCATCCTTGAGAGTCTCTTGGGTGTGCCTTCTTGTTAAGGTCCTAACCCGCACTTAGGTAGATCAATGTATTCGGATGTAATAAAGGTCAATATTAATAAGACCTTTCAATAAAATAGAATAAGGCGGATGTAAGAAGACCTAATAGAAGCTTCCGCTTCTAGAAGGATCTTCCT
>ML804121.1:457387-483694 GCA_009831015.1 Picea engelmannii
AAATAGAATAAGGCGGATGTAAGAAGACCTAATAGAAGCTTCCGCTTCTAGAAGGATCTTCCTCTAGATGCTTCTTTTTAGTATAAATAGGAGTCGAGGGTATGAGAACCCTAGCTTGGATATTATTGTAATAGAGCACTTCTTGATTGGAGGTTGCCCCCTCGAAGAGGCCTGTGAACATTTCTATCTGATTCAAAGTGCTATTTCTGTTGCTATTTCGTATATCATTTCTGTGTATTGTGAAGATTATGCTGGATATTTTACTGTTCTTCTGTCATTTCTAGCATTTCATTTCTGTTCTGCATATTTTATATATCTGGTATCTTGCACTTCTCTTGATTTTGTCTCAAAAATCTGATATTGTAATAGATTAGATTTGCTTTCTTGTTTTTATTTTTTACACCCATCTTGGCCAAAACGGTAGGCATTGTGCCTCCCCTTGTGCCATTGTTGTGGGGTTGCAATTTATTTCCAAGTTTTCATTTCTTTTATAATACCCACTTGGCCAAAACGGTAGGCATTGTGCCTCCACTTGTGCCATTGTTGAGGTTGTTTTTTCTTTCAAGTATTCTAATTCCTTTTATTACACTCACCTTGGCCAAAATGGTAGGCATTGTGTCTCCACTTGTGCCATTGTTGTGGGGTGATATTTCATTTATTTTCTAAAGAAAACTAATAAAGCATTTCAATTCATTTATTTTTCCCCACCTTGCAAGAAATTGGCATAACCCGCTCTTGCAATAACAGAAGGCTTGAATAATTCTAAAATCATTGCAAAATTAATCTTGTTGTTCTCCATTTTTTCCCCATATTCTCTTCCCTTGCCACTTTTTGGATATTGGGTGACAATAAAGGGAAAAGATAGTGAGTTTAGTAATTAGGGATCCAACCACTTATTGTTTCAACCATAAAAAAAAAAGTCTTGAGGAAGATACTTGGTGTGCTAGGTCAGGGATGATCTCACGGCACTAGGTGTTCCCCGGGTTGAGTACCTTGCTCTTTGGATTTGACCTGTGGAGCTAGGTTAAGGCCTTGTTTTCCTTACTTATTGAGCACCCAACACTTCATTTTGGTTGAGAGGATAATGGTTTTGGGGTAGTCACATAGTCTAGGCTTCAATCTATCACATCACATCCCCTTAATCAAAGAGAGGCTTAAAATCTGTTGATTTTTGTACCTTGGGAGGTGTTCCCCATGTGTTTGTGATCTCCTTAGCACATTTGGGATGGAATATACACTTTGTACCTTGTTATTTTGTCTAATTTCACTTTGACTTAGGAGTTTTAAGTCAAAAGTGAAATTTAGTCATTTATTCCTAAAATGACTATTAATTCACAAGTGGGTGAATTAGATACATAAAGTTGACTTAGGAAGCTTAACCCAAAGTGGGTTATTGACTTAGATATTTTTGGGGAGATCTCAACCATTGATTAGATGGGAGATGAGATGATCTCCACCATTCATATCTTAGGTTTCCTTTTGGATGTCTAAGAAGGGCGCAAAGGGTGAAGGATGCATTCATTCTTCATTTGTTCATTGTGAGAGGAAGACTTGGAGGATGAGCATGAGGTTGCTTGAGCTTTGGCACTATATTTCATGGAGGGAGGCTACCAACATCTAACCTTGTTTATTTAGTGGAGAGGCTTCACACATGTGGAGGGTTCACTTGCCAGAGAGGGCGCATCAGTTGTGGGGTGGGCTTCTAGCCATTAGATTGCAGTGAGATCAGTTGTAGAGGGAGGCCATCCAACAAAGCTTCATTCTTGTGGAGGGGTTTTCATATCTGTGCTCACAGTTTGTTTCTGGAGCAGTTTCATTTGTTTTGATAGCTTGCATGTGGGCACACCTTCCTAGGGCACACTTGGAGGTTTTGGACTTGTGTTTCAGCTCAGAACGAGCTACTATTGTAGCAGGTTCCTCTATATTTTGCACTAGTTGTATTCCACCTTCTACTTTCCTCATATATACATATACATTCCAAATTGGTTTTCCCTGGGGGGGGTTTATCCAGGGTCATGTTGACAAAAAATACCTGTGTACAAAAATGCATGTGTTAGTCTTTTAGATATTCTTATTTTCAGCTGTAAAGATCTTTATGTGTGTTGTATTTATTTTGGTATGCATGTGATAACTTCTCGTTACTAAAACTACATGCTAGAGCATCTAAAATTGAAAATATAACCATAACAAATCAACAAGAAGTTCTTGGACTGTTGGCTATCCCAAAACAACAACATATACTTTACATAATAGTTGAAACTTAGAGCCTATCTGTGGTCAAAGACAGACCCAGTAGGAAATCTTGATAGGACCTGAAAATCTTCATGGTATCAGAGCTGAGGTGACTGAAATTTTGAGCAGTTGGGACAACATTTTGTTGGTTGTCATATACATCTTCTTGGCATAATTTTTGTGGACAACCATTGACTCATTCAATGGTTGTTAGAGGGAAGATTTTTTCAAAGGACAGTTGGGCAGTTTTTTGGCACTTGTCATCAGTCTCTTTTCACACCTACGCAGTAGGAGTGAGGATGATTTGAATTGACCTCTTTTCACACCTATTTTGTTAGGAGTGAGGTCAAATTACACTTGTATCGTTTCACACCTATGTTGACAGGAGTGAGACAGTGTTTTCCTTGGTAGTGTGAGCATCAATTGGGAGTGCAATTTAGCAGACATGTCATCATCTCAGATGTGAGTTGAGGATAGGCTAGCAGGGGCTAGTGATTGGTCACCTTGGAAGGCAAGGATGGTCTTCATCTTAGAGGACCTAGAGCTATGGGACATAGTCAAGGTAGTTGTTCCCCCCATTCCTGTCACTGCCCCCATCTTGGTGGCAGAGTTAAGGAAAAGGAACAACAAGGTGAAGAGGACCATTTGTGACGCAGTTCGTGACCATATCATACCCCATTTGACAAGGAAGACTTGTGCATATGAGATGTGGGAATCTCTATGCAAGTTGTATGAGAGCTCCAATGAGAACCGTATCATGGTTCTTCATGACCAACTTAGGGGCATTCACATGCTCAAGTATGAGTTGATAACTTCATTCCTTGGTCGCTACACTTAGATCAGAGGATGAGCTGGTAGCCATTAGAGAGATTGTGAACCCTAAATATTTGGTGAGGAAAGCTATGAATAACTTCACCAAACCGTGGGGTCCATTTGTACAGGGCATTGTTGCATGGGAGGTCATGCCTACATGGGAGAGGATGTGGGATGACTTTGTCCAAGAGGAGATTATCTTTGTATCCGAGGCTTCTGGACAACAACAACAATAGCTTGGTCAGGGTGAGGAGGATCTTTCTCTTTGGACAAAGGGAAAGAAGAAGGTCAACCATGGGGGTCGGCAGGGTCCCAAGTTTGGGGCCCCACCACATGGGAGTGGAGGAAGAGAGAGCAGTAGTGGTCAGGGCAGTGGTCAGAGGAGAGATATGAGCAAAGAGAAGTTCTTTGTTTGTAACAAGTTCGGGCACTATGCTGGATAGTGTTCGAACAGGAAGAAGAAGAAGGGTGGTACCGCAACTACAACAGAGGAGACAAATTTTCAAACACAGTTTCAGAGAGAGTGTGCTTTCCTCATATGTTGCACTTCAGTTGAGATGACACCCAGTATTTGATATATTGACAGTGGGGCTTCGATCCATATGACTGGAGTTCAAGAGCATATTTCTGATCTCAGAGATACCAAGGTTAGGATAGAGATTTCTCTTGGAGGTGACACATTGGTCAGAGTTGTTGGGATTGACACAGTTACCTTTCGAAGAGATAGCTTGCCACCTATATCATTCACTAACATTATTTATGTCCCTAGGTTGAAGAAGAATTTGATTTTAGTTTCCACCCTCCAGGATAGAGGTATTGAGGTGAAATTCAGAGGCACCAAGGTACTCATTCATCCTCGGGGGTCTTGAATTGCCTCAGGATAGGTGATTGGAGTGAGGGATGGGAAACTGTTCAGATTGTTTTTTCAGCCACTTCATGCATTGGCAATGAGTAGCAACAACAACATATAGTTATGTGAGTTATGGCATCGTAGGATGGCCCACCTACATCATGGAGCTCTTGGAGGACTGAGAGAGGTTGTGACTGGAGTGCCACAGATCAATATTGAGCATCACGATGTTTGTAGAGGGTGTGCTCTTGGTAATTTTACCAAGGCATCATTCCCCAGCAGTGACCCCAGGTCAGCTGGGATACCGGATTTAGTACACACAGACGTGTGTGGGCCCATGACTCAGATGTCCTTGAGTGGTTGTGAGTACTATCTCACATTTATTGATGACTACTCAAGGAAGACTTGGATCTATTTCTTGAAGGACAAGAGTGAGGTCTTCACATGGTTCCAAGAGTTCATAGCTCTTCTAGAGAACCAATCAGGAAAGAGGACCAAAGTCTTGTGGTCAGATAATAGGGGAGAGTATTCCTCGAGACAGTTTGTATATTTTTGTGCCCAGCATGGCATTAGAAGACATATGACCGTACCCTACAACCCCCAACAAAACAGGGTTGCCAAGAGGAAGAACCGGGCCATTACCGATGCAGCGAGATCCATATTGCATGATCAGAGTTTTCCTTTGTACTTATGGGCATAGGCATGTGCTACTGCAGTTTACCTACAGAATAGGAGTCCCCACAGGATATTGGGGAAGATGACTCCTGAGGAGGCTTTCACTGGTAGGAGTCTCGATGTCAAGCACATTAGGATCTTTGGGTGCTTGACTTTATCTCTTGTCCCCTCAGAGAGGAGGACAAAGCTAGACCCCACAACCCAACAGGGGATTATAGTTGGATACTCAAAGATGTCCAAAGCCTATCGCATCTACATTCTACCACTTAGGAAAGTGGTGGTGAGAAGAGATGTTATATTTGAGGAGGATAGATATTTTTAGAGATCTCTTGAGTCAAGAGTTGGAGTTGAGGATGATGCAGAGTCACCGATTGTAGTCTTAGAGGGAGCACAAACTTATATTTTGAGTACACTAGTATCAGGGGTGACAGGGTCACCATGCACAACTTTAGGGTGACAGTTAGAGCATGTTCAATCAGATGGGGCACATACTTCAGAGGGAGCATAGAATTCAGGATCTCGGAGTGTTGAGACAAGTCCTAAGGTAGTCACTCTTAGGTAGAGAGACCTTACTTCTTCATTGACCACTTTAGGGAAGAGGAGACCTAGATGGTTTCAGGAAACCCTGAAGGAAGCTAGGAAGAATGTAGGGTATCCCAAGAGCCTGATTAGAGAGAGCAGGCCACCAGTCAGATTTGGAGCATATTTGGCACTAGTGAAGAGTATCAGGGATACTGAGCCACATACTTTTGCGCAGGCTATGGACCATCAGGTCTGGAGAGAGACCATGGTAGAGGAGTATGACTCCATTGTGCACAATGATGTCTAGGATGTGGTTCTGAGGTTAGTGGGGAAGTTAGTTGTGACTTCCAGGTGGTTGTACAAGACCAAGATGGCTGCCGATGGTAGCATTGAGAAACAGAAGGCCCGTTTTGTGGCACGAGCCTTCTCACAGATTGAGGGAGTCGATTATGATGAGACTTTCGCACCAGTTGCGAGATACACTTCTATCAGGACTATCATTTCCATAACAACAGAGATGGGTTGGAGAATTCACCAGATGGATGTTAAAACCGCATTTCTGAATGGCTTTATTGAGGAGGAGGTGTACATAGAGCAGCCACAGGGGTTTGAGGTGAGTGACAGGGAGACTCACATGTGTCTTTTGAGGAAGGCACTATATGGTATGAAGCAAGCTTTTCGAGCTTGGTATTCATGCATTGATACTTTTTTGTTTTAGATGGTCTTCGAGAAGAGCAATGTTGATCCAAACCTCTATTTCATCATTATGGGTGAGGACACACTCATTCTCATTATGTATGTGGATGATTTATTCATTACTGGAGCCGAGGATCTCATAGCTGAGTGCAAGTTGGGACTTGCATCAGAGTTTGAGATGAGTGATATCGAATTGATGCACTACTTTCTGGGTATGGAGGTATGGAAGGAGGAGGGTCACATATTTCTCGGGCAGGGGAAGTATGAAGAAGATATTTTGAGTAGGTTTTAGATGGAGGACTACAAACCCATGTCTACACCTATGATCACCAACTAGAAGAATATTAGTGGTTCAAATAGCTAGTTGGTGGATGCCACAGTATACAGACAACTGATTGGTTCACTCATGTATCTGGTTAACACTAGAGCATATATTTGTTTTATTGTGAACACTCTCAGTCAGTACATGGTTGAGCCGAGGAGTGTTCACATGGTTGGGGCAAAACATGTCTTGAGATATATTACTGGGACAATGGACTATGGCCTAGACTATGTCAAAGGAGATGGAGTCAGTTTGGTTGGCTACACAGATTCAGACTGGGTAGGATGTGCTGTTGATAGGAAAAGCACCTCAGGGTGTTTCTTTGGTTTGGGGTTAGGACTTGTTTCCTGGTTCAGCCGGAAGCAGAATTCAATTGCTTTGAGTTCAGCCGAGGCAGATTATATGGTGGTGAGTCATATCAATTGTGAGGTCATTTGGCTTCATAAGATGTTGGTTGGTTTGTTTGGTTAGGAGATGCTACCGACCGTCATTCACTGTGATAATCTAAGTTGCATAAAACTCTCTGAGAATCCAATGTTTCATGACCGGTCGAAGCATATTGAGATAAGGTACCACTTCATTCGTGACTGGGTTCAGAGAGAGGCAATTCAATTGCAGTATGTATCTACAAATGACCAAGTTGCAGATATTCTCACGAAGGCCCTACCACGGGGCAAACATGTCTACTTCAGAGACAAGATGGGCTTGGTGAGAAACACCATCCTCGGTAAGAGGCAGTGTTGATTTTTGTCCCTTGGGAGGTGTTCCTCAGGTGTTTGTGATCTCCTTAGCACATGTGGGATGGACTATACACTTTGTACCTTGTACTTTTGTCTAATTTCAATTTGGCTTAGGAGTTTTAGGTCAAAAGTGAAATTTAGTCATTTATGCCTAAAATGACTATTAATTCACAAAGTGGGTGAATTAGAGACATAAAGTTGACTTAGGAAACTTAACCCAAAGTGGGTTATTGACTTAGATATTTTTGGGGAGATCTCAACCATCGATTAAATGGGAGATGAGATGATCTCCACCATTCATATCTTAGGTTTCCTTTTGGATGTTTAAGAAGGGTGCAAAGGGTGAATGAGGCATTCATTCTTCATTTGTTCATTGTGAGAGGAAGACTTGGAGGATGAGCATGAAGTTTGTTGCATGAGGTTGCTTGATCTTGGGCGCTAGCTTTCATAGCGAGAGGCTACCAACATCTATTCTTGTTTATTTAGTGGAGAGGTTTCACACCTGTGGAGGGTGCACTTGCCAGAGAAGGTGCATCAGTTGTGGGGAGGAATTCTATCCATCATATTGCAGTGAGATCAATTGCAGAGGGAGGCCATCCAGCAGAGCTTCATTCTTGTGGAGGGGTTTTCAGATCTGAGTTCACAGTTTGTTTTTGAAGCCGTTTCAGTGGTTTTTCTAGCTTGTATGTGGGACACACCTTCCTAGGGCGCACTTGGAGGTTTTGGACTTGTGCTTCAGCTCAAAACAAGTTGCTATTGTATCAGGTTCCTCTATATTTTGTACTATCTTTATTCCACCTTCTGCTTTCCTCATATATACATATACTTTCCAAATTGGTTTTCCCCGGGGGGGTTTTATCCAGGGTCATGTTGACCAAAAATACCTATGTACAAAAATGCATGTGTTAGTCTTTTAAATATTCTTATTTTCATCTGTAAATATCTTTACGTGTGTTGTATTTATTTTGGTATGCATGTGCTAACTTCTGGTTACTAAAACTACATGCTAGAGCACCTAAAATTGCAAATACAACCATAACAAATCAGCAAGAATTTCTTGGATTGTTGGCTGTCCTAAAACAACAACACATACTTTACATAATAGTTAAAACTTAGATCCTATCTATGGTCAAAGACAGACCCAATAGGCAAGCTTGATAGGACCTGGAAATCTTCAAAATCTACTAAAATTAAGCTACACCCCACTATTTTCACAACACTAGCAATCTCATATTTTCAAAGCAATTTATTTCACAACATAGCATCTCAAATTTATTTTTTCAAGCAATCTCAAGTTGTGCAATTCATCTTTCAATCAAGTTTTCCTTTCAAGTTTTGCAATCACATTTTAGGGCCATATATTTTCAAACAAGTCACTCTCAAGCAACTCTTTTTTTAAGCAATATCTTTCATTGTGGATATCTCATGTTCATTGGTTCATGATCTAACTTCTTTATTGTATAGTTGTAATATCATTTAGGTGACTATTGTCTTTCATAAGTTTTATTCATGATATGTTTCGATTGTTTCACTTGTAAATTGATGCAAGTTGATTGTTTCATTATCTAACTATTCTCTAGTTTCATTTATGTATTTTATATAATTATCTAACTTATCTTTTTCATTGTAAGCTATCTTGCCATATTCATTTTGTATGTTTCAATTTGTAATTATCTCAAGTATAAAGTAATTTCTTGTTGTATCCTATAACATTGTTTATTTCTTGTATAATTGTACTTAACTCTTTGGTTGTATAATCTAATTAACCCCTTTCCCAACCCATAGGCACTAGTCATAGTTGACTTAGGGAAAGATTTGATTTTCATTAAAATATTTGCATTTGCATTGTTGCTTGCCATATAGGCTAGCTTCCCCTTGCCTTTAACAAACTAAAATTAACTCCTATAATTCATTTAATAATTCACATAGTAACTAGGGTCTACCCCCCTTTGGCTTCCCTAGGAGTAAGCCTAGATGGAAGAAGTTCAAGTCGAGGTGACAGTGGGCTTGAACTTAGGCATTGTGCCTCCAAGGACACACTAAGTGGATTGGACTTAGTCCATGTTAGTAAGTGTGTATAAGGATGAGAACATACATGAAATAGATAAAATGAAGAAAATACAGAACACTAAAGTACAATCACACACCATCCAAAAAACAACACACATATTTTCTCTGGGAAACCCTTACAGGAGAAAACCCAACTAGAAGGTAAGGTTGCTTTGCTCTCTTTTTTGGTATGTGTTATCGCACAAGTTGTAGGTTGGGAAAAGCCCGACCCAAACCACAATTTGGCAAAAACTAAGAGACCACCTACCCACTATCACCTTAGATAGGTATTCCCGTCAGTTTAGTGATGATGAAAATCACCACAAGGGGGGGATCCTGGGTGACCCTAGGGGGAATTGAGACGAAAAGTGAGATAATGAAATGAAAGTCCCTATAGGCCAAGTTTCTAGATGGAACAAGGCTTGAGGATGAGTCTCAGGAGTGGTTTAAGGTTTCCAAGTCCTTGGGTTCATGCTGAGAGTGTTTGTACCTGCCTGAGACACAAGGAAAACCAATTGTACGAAGTATATGTTAGGTGGAAAAGCAAGTTAAGCTTGCTGTTCCTAATTGAAACAGTCAACAAAAATATATATCAGCAATGAGATCAAGTAACTACCACAGATTTAACCACTTAAAGCATGAAATATTAGTTGAGTTATGAAGCATAAAACATGTAGATAAATTCTCAACACTTTAGCACAACCTTAGTGGTATTATATGGTTGTAATGATAAGTTTTCAGAGTATATTTATGACAGCCAAGTGTCTGTACCAGTGATTTTATACATCAACAACTTTTAACCACAGAAAAAAAACAAATAATCCAACCAAAAGTTCACCAATTAGCAGTAGAATAATAACAATGGCTTACTAGCAAATTTCCACGGTCAAATTGCAAGTTAAAATCAAGAAAACAAGATGATTTGCTGCAGCCATAATGGTTGTAGCTTTTAGGTTGTTATATCTCCAAGAAAGATGAAGAGAACTAATATGCCCTAGAGGTTTTAGCAACCTCAAGGCATCTACAAAAGATTCCAACTCGAACAAGATTGATATCTCACCAAAACACATTTACCAAGGAAAACAATTTATTCTCCAATGCAAAAAATCAGATTAGTGCCTTTAAAATATGGGTGAATGGAGTCTTTAAGTAACAAGTTAGACCAACAAAATCCCTAGGGGTTTAAATCCTCTTACTCCCTAGGACATTCCAATCAAACTCGGGTGAAGCTATGAGGGTTTACACACTCGTACTTCTCCTAGAAACCCTTGCAAAAAATGACTTATTAACTTAGCAAATGAGATGAAGCTTAATGGAGGGTGTATGCAACATACTCCTCCTAGGGTTTCAACCAACAATAACCAAGAACAAGCAAGAAATAACTAACAAATGCATATTTTCCTTACCAATCCCAAGAGAAAGAGATATCAAACCCTAGTTCACCAAGCATTTACCATTCAAGAGCAGGTAAAGAAGCCTCCAAGAGGTGCACACCACTTAGCTCCATCCATTCATCAAGAGATACACCAAAAATCATTTGCAAGAGAGAGAGAGATGCCAAAAATGCTCAAGTATAGAAAATATTTCAGCCACTAGTCTTCTCACAGTGGGAGAGCTATGATGAAAAATGAAATAGAGTTGATCTCTATTTATACAAATCCTCTAAACAGAGTTTGTCCACAAAACTTGGGGTAAAACACAAGACAAGGGGTCAACAACCCTTATCTTTCCCCTTCAAAAAAATAATATTATTTAATTCACACTTTTCACATAAAAGAAACCCTAGAAACATGACGTCACCCTCTTTTTGGGCAACGTTTATGTAATATCTGCAATTCCGTAGATCGGAATATGTGCCTCAATTGACGATTATTTGTTGCCAGAACTGATATAGTATATAAGCAAGTATGCAAAAGATAAAGACACAAAACAACTACAACAATGTATTATGAAAATGATTGGGTACTTTTATTGCATAATTTGTAGCTAGGATAAAAGGCTATAAGGTAGAGGGCCAAACTGGCGTAATAGGAACCTATCCCACCCAATGTCACCACAATGGGTAGGTTCTTTCTCTTTAGGGAGGCTAGGCCCAGGGGAGATGCCCCCGGTAACCTGGGGTTTTGAAAGGGCAAGGATAACAGGACAAGGACAAGTTCCCCCTTTCACAGATCACCGCCAATCAGAGGGTCTCGGCTAAATAGCTAATAATAAAGTATAACCAAATAAAAAAAAATCACCTGCTTGAGGCAGCACAACAAGGAAACTGATACATGCAACCTTTGATTAATACTTCATATATATTAAAGAGTATATGGTATTCAATATGAGCAGTTTAGAAGTAAATGTTGATGAAGTCATTGTTTACAAAATATCAATGATAAATTTATCACTTCATCAATAAATACTAGAATGATACAACATTCAGTATAACAAACAACTTCTTAACTCAATTAATGCCTTCAACTATCATTCAATTACTCAAAATACAAAGCGTTGTTGCGATAAATATGAAATATTCAATGATGACGTCAACAACTTAGGGTTAGTAGGATAGTCTAGGCTAGGGTTAGTGTAGCTAGGGTTTCAATTTACAAAAGGTTTGAGAGTGTTTAGATCCAATTCTACTTCAATGCTGGAGGTCTTGGGATCAGTGCCTTAGGGTAGAATGGAGTCAATAAGTGAAGGATGCATAGGTTGAAGGAGACAAGATTTCAAAGGACTAGAGGGAAAAGTTTCAAGGTGCTGCTAAAGAAGAGCCTCAAAGACATAACCCTAGGGGAGAGAGGATCACTCTAGTGTTGCAAAAGCAAGGCCTCGTTCTCTCTCCTCCTTCCTGGCAAACGACTAGCTCAGATGAAGCACAAAATCAAGACAAGAAAGCTTAATGAGGGAGAGTGTTGCTATAACAAGGCTCTTTCATCAAACCCTAAAGGAAAACAACCCTTAGTGTAGATAACCTAGGCCCGGGACGTCTTCCTCCTCTTGAATTCTAAAGGGTATGACTAGCACAAAGGGAAAAAGGAACAAGGAGTGTAGCTACGGCTAGGATCTCTTCCTCTATTTCAATGGCTGAAGGTTTCTCTATTAGGGGACATGAGACAAGGCACTACTTGTGTGATTGTCACCTAGGGTTTTGATTCAACAAATTTATAAGCAATATGTAAGAAATTTAAACTACAACCATTCAATAAGAAGTTTTGCAGAAGAAACACTTACAATTCATGAAGAAATGACCATGCAAACCCTAGTTGTAACACCTTCCTTCAAGAGAAACACCATAAATGCCAAAAAATCTCTTCCTTCAACAAGTGCACATCACTTAGTTCATCCAAAAACCCCAATAGGGCGCTAAAATCAGACCTCACTATGAGTGAGTGAATTTGTGATGATAAAATGAGAGTGAAAACCCTCAATATATAGTGTATCAATGACCTAATTTTACTTTTTAGGTCATAAAAAGGCCGACAAGGCCATAATGTCAAAATCATATTGTTTTTACATTAAATTCTAAGTAAAATCCCTAATCAAGAAAAAAGTGAGATGTCAAACCCCTTTGAGGGAGACGTTAGCCCTTTTTAAGGCCAGTGCAATGTTAGCCCTCCTTGGGCTCTTCCAAATGGACACATGTGCCAAATGGCCACACATGCCAACCACCCTGTCCATATTCCATATGCTCATGATGATGTCATAAGCCTCCTGGTGGCGTCCTGGGTCATCTGGAGCCAACGTTCCACTGCAAGTGGGTCAATCCCCCTAGGTCCATCTCAGCCAAAGTTCCCTTGATGGAACATCCTCTTCATTTCTGGTGCAAAGGCCCTGATCTATCTCCATCCTATATTTTCCACCTGATGGGGTCTCAACATCCATCTAGTGGGCTCTTCAGCCCCATGGAGGTCCAAACTGGTCATCTCCCCATGTGTACCAGTCCAAATGGTGCCTGTCCATCGGGCATGGTCCTGCACATCAAAAGCTACGCCCTCCATGGGTTCATCAGTCATAGGGATCATATCAATGTCAATCACATTTCATCATCAATATTATTAAACATATGCATAAAACCCCTAATACATCATCAATAGCTCCAAGACATTACAAAAACCTAAAATACAAGATTGGAGAAAAGGCCAAGGCGTCCTATTGGGCTAGTATCCACAAGAAAAGGAAAGTTTCCAGGAAGACCTCATCCAAGCCATGTAAGTGAGGTGATGTGGCTAGGGGATGTCCAAACATGTGGGTGAAGTGAGGGCTAAGGATGCACACATGTTACCTGTGGGTGCCTTTGAGGAAGGTGAGATGTACCTGTCATGGATGCAGTTTTTCCAAGCCCATTCTTGCTTTATTCTTTTATTTTATTTTCTTCTTCTTTTTCTTTTTATTCAAGAACTAACCAAGGGACACTACCTTGGCATGGTGACCAGAGCTGACAGTGTTACCCACAAGTACTTTTACAGAGATGAGAAGGTTGGCTTGTGACAATACCCCCTTTTCCTTGGCCATGCAACCAAAGGTAACTGCCTTGGCGTGGTAACTAGATGGTTGCAATGTCATACTGCTAGGTACCCATGTACCTAATAGGCTGGCTTGTGATGAGACCCCCTATCCTCTGACTAGGTCTTGTTTTGTTATTTTCTGGGTCCCTCTTATTTCTTGCTGAGAGGATTTTTACTACCTTCTCGGGGATCACTGGGTGAAGCATCTTGAGGTTTTATTTCTAGGTTTTTGTCTTTTACCAGCTGCTTTTACCTTCTGGGCCTTTAGCCCCTTCTTACCGCGAGATAATATGAAACCCTACAAATAGGTCAACCCAATGCCCAGACAAGGGGAATGGGATAAATGAGCAGAAGATAAGATGAAACAGTGGTTCTATGATGGGAGAAAACGATGGCTTTTTCAGAAATTCCCTAGTGGAAAACCAAAACCTATGGGCACATGCTTGCTAAGGCACCCTGTCAATTCCCCCAAGCATGGTGAAGTGGGAAAATGTAAGATCCAAGTAGTTGTTAGAGATAAAAGGAATCATATGCATATATTTAAAGGTTTTAATGATCAAAAGTGACACATACCATGATACCTGGACTAATTACCTCATGGAGCAAGAACCTCTTTTGATACAAGACTAAGACGATGGTGATGGATGTTGTTGCTGCTGATAGGATAAAGATGATGGAAGAAGAAGAGGATGGGCCCTTCAGGGCCATGCTCATGTCAATCCTACTCTCGGTACTCCATGTCTAGGACCTGTGGGCCTTGAGACATGATCTCCTAGTTATCCCTAAAAAGTGGGGATAACAGGTACAATGCCGCATGCGGCTAAGTAAAATAAATCTCTCATCTAAATCAGAGACAAAATGATCTTAGCTAGAATACAATAAGCAAACTAAAACAATGATACTTGGAAATAGAAGACTGTTGATGGATCAATGGATGAGTTGTAGGATCTGTTGCATGCTACGAAAACTCATACGACAACTACTGCAAGACTAGAAAGATCGTCGTGGTGGATAAAATCCTCAGATATTCCTAGAACCTGTCTCAAACAATACACCTTGACCTTGTACACACTCTCGGTGTCTTTCTGACTGAATATCAACCATCTGTTGATCTGTACAAACCCCAGATGGATCCCCCTGGGGGATTGCACCCAACAGTTGCCAATAAATGTACCCTAGATATTCCACCTTTGGAACATGGTTGTAATAGTCTCAAACTGAGCACCCTAGGCTCCTCTATAATGGGTCAGGAGGGTTTACTCGGCTTAGGTTCGATGAAATCTCTGGAACCCTATGAGTGTCTCCTCAAGAGTTTCTCCCTCATTGGACAACTGCTACACCCATCATGATTTATCCATCGGAATCTGATGAGAAACTAGTCAATAGATGCACCCTGTCTTCCTCTCAATTGGATTGGAAGGGAATCACCATATCCTCCCTGGCTAGGTCAAGTCAAATCTCTAAGTCTTCTTAGAAGTTGTGCCCTTGCTTCTTCAACCTGTGTAACTACTGCTAAAGATCAATGGAAGATCTGTATGATCTCCCCAGTGACTAGGGTGTGTCTCTCAACACCAAAATCAACCTATGGGTGTATTCCTCCCAGAATCCACAAATTCACTGATTCACTTGAACCTGAGAAGTCGCCTCATAGCTCACTCTCAAATCATAAAACTACATAATGAGGAATTAGGTCACTTTTCTCCTCATATACCTTTCCAAAACCCTAATTCTCTATTGATTGCTAAATTTATCTCCCTCACTTATGCACCCAATCACTGAAAGGTGCTTTTACCCACTTTTCACTTAATGTCACTTTCAAATTATAACATTCTCTAGTAAAGTAACATCAAGTGACCTTGTTTTCCCCTAAATCTCTTTGGCTATAATCTAACAGGGATGTTTAGACTACTAATCCCTCCTCTCTGGAGCTCCTACTTGGAAAGGGACATTACAGTCCTCCCTTCCCAAGATTGCTTGTCCTCAAGAAATACCAATCTAGGGCATTGCAAAACCTGCTCACTCTCCCGTGTAGCATCCTCCACTAGAAGCCCTCTGCATCTGATAAAACACTCCCTGATAACCTTGCTCCTCAATATCCACTTTAGAAACTCCAATACCTACTCCAGAACCAACTCTAGCTGGCCCTCCTCATCCAAAGGTGGAAGCTCTTCTGAAGTGCTGATGAATTGTCCCACAAATTTCTTGAGATAAGAAACATGGAACACATTTTCAATCCGGATCCCATCTGGAAGCTCTGACTTGTAGGCAACTTCACCTACCTTGCATATGACCCTGTAAGGCCCATAGAACTTGGGCTTGAGCTTTTCCACCCCACTCTTCTTCAGAGATTGCTGCATATAAGGTTGTAGCCTCAGGAGTACTAAATCCCCAACCTCGATGCTACGCTCTATCCTATGTATGTCTGCACTCACCTTCTGTCGATTCTATGTCATATGTAGATTCTCTTTGAGTACTTTGATAATCTCCTAACTCTCTATGATCCAATCTTTGGCTTTGGGAGCTCGACTATCTCCAAAAACCAAGTCAATCAAAGTGGGAGCATCATACCCATATAATGATCAGAAGGGGGTCATGTTGATGGACATGTGGAAGGTGGTGTTGTAACAATTCTCTCCCAGATGTAGCCACCTCACCCATGCTCTTTGTTTTCCACTCACATAGTTTCTCAAGTAACCCTCAACCCACTTGTTGACTATCTCTTTCTGGTCATCATTCTGAGGGTGGTAACTAGTGTTGGGTATAAACTTTGTCCCCACCAATATGAATAACTCCCTCCAAAATGTGTCGATAAACTGACTGTCCTTGTCACTATGATGTTCTGTGGCAACCCATGAAGCCTGGAAATCTCTCTGAAAAATAGCTTGACCATCTTTACTGCGTTGTAATATGTTGGAATGGCATAGAAATGTGCAAACTTGGTCAATATGTTGACCACCACATAGATACAATCCTTACCCTGAACCTTGGGTAGGCCTGTAATGAAGTCCATGGAGATGCTTTCCCATTTCTACTATGGAATGGGAAGCAGCTTAAGAAACACTACTGGAAGAGTCTACTCTGACTTGTTCTGCTGACAAGTCACACACTCACTGATATGTCTCATCACATCTTGTTTGAGACCCTTCCAAGAGAATCTCTCTCTGACCTTCTTATAGGTTTTGAAAAACCCCTGATGGCATGTGTTGACCACCTATTTCGATGAGGGGTCAACATCATGTATCATGAAGCTATGTACCTTGTGGTACAACAAGTCTGAAGACTTTTGGCTCAACAGGGTAATTCTGCCCCCAACACTTTTTTGTACTTGGAATGTCTTCTCCCCTGCGTGGGATAATAATGTAATATATTAGCATGGGTAATTTTTAGGGTTAGTTTCCTAGGACTTTATCATTAAGGAAGTCCTTTCATCAAGTGTTTTTTTTTTTCAAGTAATTAATCTTGCTTACCGACAATTTTAATTATCCTTGAGTTTTTCACTCAAATAAGTCCTCCAAAGTGGTGAAAGATGTTCTAATGATCGATACCAATGGGTGAATAAGGTTTAGAAGTGTTGTATATGACCATGCTAGACATCTCCTAGAGTCTTGTAGAATTCCGTTAAGTTTTGATAGGATTTTTTAATAATTAAAATTTTCAGAAATTGAGAATTTTTAATTATTTTTTATGTAAAATGTAAAAATTTGGTCATTGGGGATTTTGTATAAGGGTATGAGTACTCAAATCAAATGGATCATGACCTCCTACACCCCTGGACCAATTTTCATCTCAATTGGACAAGTTTTTCTAGGTCATTGTCCGTGAGGAGTCCAAGTCAGTCAAAAGCCGACATTTAATTGGCTAAGGTAAAAAAACCATTTTTTTTAAAAGTGACTAAAGTCATGGAAGGGGATGGGGAAATGCTTCCTAAAGTGTTTCCTAAGTTATAAAAATACTTTGGCATGATAAAGGACCCCACCATGGCAAGTTCTAACAATTTTTTGAGTCTCCCTAAGGGGAAGAGTGCCCCCCCTCTTGGTGGATGAATGGCATGTGGAGAAAACTCAAGTGTTGGGAGGGCCCCACAACTTGGAGACCCCCTTGGTGCTATGTTAAGTGTTTAAACATAATACATGGGTTTCCCACCCCCTAAACCACATTCCCCCTTTCCTAAAGTTCGTTGCTCTCTCATGTGGTGCGCCCCCCTTGAGTGGATCCCACTCTTGCATGGCTGCCACTTGTAGAACATGCAAGGGGGGTCTACCTTGCATCCCTCCCTTAAAAGAGAGGCCTCCCCTCTTCTTTTCACCATATAATTTTAGAGCAAGTTTATGCTGCCCAAATTTCTCTCATTCTCTTCTATCTCTCTCCCATTCTCTCATTGTAAGTCTTGCTGCAAGTATTTGCATCAACATTTTATGAATAATAAAAGAAGATTTGGAGGATATATTGTGTGCATTGGGAGTCTTCTTGGTGTTTTGCATGGTGTTCTTGTGAGGTGATATTGTTGCATTTAATTTCTTGTATTTCTTCCTTTCATTAGTTTAACTTGGAGACCCAAGAAAAATATTTTGCTTGGGAATAATTGGTAGTAGTATTGCTATTAGTTTTGTGATTGTTTCATTCAAGTTTGCAAAGTATTTTACAAGCTTATTAGATGCACTCACCTCCTTGTTGTATTGTGTAGAAATAATATACTCATTTGCAAGTCACCAAAGAGTTTGGGGTGGTGAATTTCAGATCTGGAAACTCACTCATTCAAACATCCAAGGCTTCATTTATTTTTCTATTCTCATCTCCATCCTTTCCTCATATTCTAAAGGAATTCTTTGGTCTGAAATAGTCGTTTAAACTTCACTTTTATGTTTATAATTTTACCTTTTAATTTCTCTTTTATGTACTGTTATCCCCTATCCTAGAGATAACTAAGAAGATCATGTATCGAGGCCCACAGGTCTTAAACATGGAGTGTCGAGAGCTGAATGACTTGAGCATGGCCCCAGAGGGCCCCTCTTTTCTTCAGTACAACCCATTTATTAGCAGTGGTAGTATCCACCCCACCAGCCTTGTCCTAAAGTAGCAGTAAGTCTTGCTCCATGAGGTAATGAGTTCGGGTATCATGGTATGTGTCACTCTGATTATTGAAGCACTTGAATATGTTGCACTGAATTCTCCTTCATTTCATAATGTTTGCTTGGAAATTATGCTCTTCAACTTGTTCATACTTGGAAGGGTGACATGATGCCCTAGTAAGTTGATATCCCTTTAGGATGGGTTGCCACTGGGTGGGTCTATGAAAGGTCATCGTCCATTCCCTCCATACTTACCACTTTCCATCCTTACTCCTCTCATTTTCCCCTACCTTTGTTCAGGCATTGGGTTTGCCACACTAGGAAGGGTTGTACCTTTCCTTATGGGAAGAAGGGGATAAAGGCCCAGAGGGTAAAAGTGGCTAGCAAGAGTTAAAATCCAAAATGAAATCTTTGAGATGCTTTTCCCAGGGATTCTTGAGAAAGAAGTAAAAGGCTTATGAGTAAGAAAAGGGAACCCGCAAGATAAGTAAACACTCAAGGTATTAGTTGGTGGATGGGAGGTCTCATCATGAGATGGCCTATTATGACCATGGGCATGTAGCGATATGACACTACCATCTATTTGGTCACCAAACTAGGGTAGTGGCTCTTGGTGGCATAGCCAAGAGAAAGGGGGTCTCATCATGAGCAGACCTTCTCATCTCCATGAAATGCTTATGGGTAATGCTGTCACCTCTAGTCACCAAGGAAGGACAATGTCCCTCAGCTCTTCCCTTGAATCATAAAAGAAAAAGATAAAAAGAAAAAAAACTAAGAATAAAAGGCATTGAATGGGCTAGGAAACAATGGCATTTATGACAAGGTGCAACTCGCCCTCTACAAAGACACCCACAAGTAAGATCTACATTTCCATGTTATCACTGCACCCCATGCCCAAACACTTACCCCACGCCACCTCACACACACTTACATGACCTAGATTGGTTCTCACTTGGGAAACACCCCAAACTTAAGGAGGATTAGCCCAATAGAACACCCTAAGACCTTCTCCAAACCCGACTTGTTAAACTGCATAACGTCTTTGAGCATTTATCTGGGTAAAGGGGGGTTTGATGCACATGTTTGGGTAATTTGATTATTAGATGTGATTGACATTGCTATGATCTCTGTGACTTATGAACCCCTAGAGGGCATGCTTGTTGTTACTATAGGACTTTGCTCGATGGATAGGTACATGTGGGGGAATGATTAGCTCGAACCTCCATAGGGCTGAAAGCCCACAAATGGATGTTGTAGCCCCAACTAGGGACAGAGAGACATCATAGGCTTTCACCATAGAGAAGAAGGATGTTACCCTCAGAGACACTTTGGTAGAACTAGACCCAGGGGGATCTTGCTCTTCCACTTGGACATTGACCCTTGAGAGCCCATGACATCATCATTATGACCATGGACGTCATCAAGAACTAGGGTTTGCATTTATGAGTGACGTTGTGTGCTTGTTGGCAAGTGTGGCATCATCTAAGGCCTTTGGAGGCCAAACATTTTGCATATGAGGCCCAATGCTCCAACCTAGGGGCTCAACGTCACCCTAGAAGGGCATGATCTCACCCTTGGAGCTGATTTTAGGGTTTAATTACTTTCATTTATGTAAAAACTGGATTTTTGATGTAATTTGGCTAGGTTGGCCTTTTTATGACCTAATTTTAATTAAAGGTCATTGATATTGTATAAATAGAGGGAAAATACTCTCATTTTATCATCATCACTCATCACACAAGTGGTGTGGTCTGAAATTCGGCCCTCTTTTGTTGAAATAATGTAACTGCAAAGTGTATTCTAATTATTATTTGATATATTATTCATTAGATCAATCCCTATTGTGGATTGATCATGTCAGCTACTGTAAAGGACCAAATCCCCTTTTGTGGATTGGTCATAATGTAATTGTAATAGGTAGAAAGAGAACTTGGCCCCATAATATATTAAAGAAGCCACAAAATATAATAAAGGTGGTTATAACCACCCAGAATAAGAAGTCGGCCCTACCATTGAAAAGACACTTCCACACGTGCCATACTTGTATAAATAAGGAAGCTAGCGCCTCACTTAGACATACACTCACTTGTTCATTGAGAGACAGGTTTTGGAGCTACAGTTGGAGAAGAGACAGAGAGAGAGGCACATCTTTGTGAGAGGACATTATGTATTTGTTTGAGTTATCTCTTGGAATTGTATTGGCTATCTATATTAAGGAAGTTTTGTTGGGTTTTCTACCCCATGAGGGTTTCCTAGGATAAATGATGTGTCTCTTGTGATTGTGTATTTCTCAGTGATTCTATCTTATTCTATTGTTATCTATTGAAATGAAAAGAACTGCAATAATGGCTTAAACATTAACATGGTATCAGAGACAAGCTGAAGAGAGCATCTTTCACAAGAGAAAAGTGAAAAACGTCATTGTTGTCATACATTAAAATTAGGGCTTTTTGTTGGTGAGGTATTTCAGCCCTAAAACCATCTAGAAAAGTGTGCCCTCCCCCAAGGATCATTTTGGCACCTTTAGCGCACCTTTTCAGTGGCTAGATCTCCCGAAAAGTGAAACCCTAGTTTTACAAAGTACTAGAAGTACCAAAAAACTAGAGAACCAGAAGTACTGGAAGTACTTGAGTACCAGAGGTACTAGAAAACCAGAAGCACCAGTCCATAAATCCACAGATCAAGTTTGGAGGGGTAAAATTTGGATTTTATCAGATCCAAGCACACCAGGCTACTCACCTCAGCAAAGAACACCTCCTCATAAGTTTAGAATTTGATTTTGAACATTTTCATTTTTGGACAGTTTTCCAACTTCAAGTAAAATATGTCTGGAAGGGTTAAGCTTGTTTACAAGCTAGAAGGTGTGGAAAACTTCCATGCCTGGAAGTATAGGATTGATCTCATTCTTGAAGAGAATGACCTAGCAAGATTCATCAAAGAAGAAGTGTCGGAGCCCGCCGATGCTTCAAAAAAAGAAAAGCACCAAAAGGACACAATCAGGGACAAAAGAATCATTGTAGATTCAATCAAAGACCACCTAATTCCCTATGTGTCATCAAAGAAGACTCTGAAAGAAATGTTTGATGCCCTAAAAAGACTATATGAAGGAAATAACATAAACCGGAAGATGAATCTTAGAACTCAACTCAAGAATACAAGAATGCAGAAAGGAGAATCAATCCAAGAATACTTCTCCAGGATATCCCAATTCAAAGAAAAACTAGAAGCAATTGGAGATACTATAGACAAAGACATAATTATAATGACAACCCTAAATGGTCTCACAAGACCTTGGTATGCATTCATCCAAACAATTTTTGCCAGAACAGAGAAACTAAAGTTTGACAGTCTATGGGAAGAATGCATCCAAGAAGAAACAAGAGTAGCTAACCGAGAGGCTTTACTATAAAGAGGTGAAGATAAAGCCCTAGCTACTCACAGTAAAGGAAGAAGAAAGAAGTCTTACTTCCAGAAGAGACTTACAAAGAGTCTCAACTCAAAAACAAATTCAGTCATAAAGAATCTCATCCAAGGAGATTCCAGAAGAAAGGACAATGAAAGGAAAGAGAGTACTCATTTGTACAATGCTACCATTGTGATCACAAGATGGGACACATTGTGAAATTTTGTCCAACTAGATGAGAAGAATACAAGAGGAAACAAAAGAGGCACCATGCCCATGCATTTGAAGATGAAGAGCCACCTGCAAAGATGTTAAGAGAACAAATTAAAGAACATGTCTTAATCTCGGCCCTCTCAGGATCGGTAACACCTAGAGAGGACACTTGGCTCATTGATAGTGGTTCCTCCAAGAACATGATAGGACAAAGAGATATTCTCTCTTACATTTCAGAAAATAAGTTTTCTTAGAAAGTGACACTTGGAGATGATTACCAATATCCCATCAAGGGAGTGGGAGAATCAAACTACAAACTGAATTCAAGGAATTCAATGAAGATGAAGGATGTATTCTATGTACCAGGTTTGACAAAGAACCTACTCTCCATTTCAGCTTTAGAAAATAAAGGCTTCAGAGTTTCCTTTATAGATGGAGAAGTTCTTATGTGGGCTAAAGGAGAAACCATAAATGAAGAAATCATCATTGGAAGTGATGAAAATGGTTTGTATAATCTAAAGGGTCACTCATAGGCTGCCATGACCCATGCCATTGAAAACTCATGTGAACTTTGGCATGGAAGATTAGCACACATCAACTACAAGGCACTACCATACATATGCAAAGTTGTCATAGGTTTACCAGAACTCAAGGTTGATCATGAAGGCGTATGCAATGGATGTGCACATGGGAAGAACGTCAAGAACCCTCTTTTGAAGAGAGACATCAAAACAGAAGGAGTCCTAGAACTCATCCATTCAGGTGTTTGTGGCCCAATGCCATTGTCCTCCATGAGTGGGTATGTATACTATGTATCATTCATTGATGATTGTTCTCATAAAACATGGGTGTATTTTTTTGAAATCTAAAGATGAAGTGTTCAACAAGTTCAAGGAATTCAACGCCTTGATAGAGAATCTTTTTGAAAGAAAGATCAAGATAATGAGGTCAGATAATGGAGGAGAATACACCTCAAAAGAGTTCGTGAACTTCTGTAAAGATGTTGGGATAAAGAGGGAACTCACGAATCCTTATAATCCTTAACAAAATGGTGTGGCTGAAAGGAAAAATAGAACGATAATGGAAGCCCTGAAGACCATGATCCACGATCAAGATCTTCCTATGTTCTTATGGGAAGAAGAAGCAATGACATCCGTATATGTGCAAAACCGATTTTCCCATAGTGCAGTTGGGTTCAAGACCCCGAAAGATATGTTCACTGGAAAGAAGCTAGAGGTAAGCCATCTCAAAATATTTGGCTGCCCAATATTTATACATATACTGAAAGAGAAAAGAAACAAGCTGGAACCCTCAAGAAAGAAGGGAATATTTGTGGGATAATGTGAGGTCTCCAAGGCCTTCAGGATCTATATACCAAGTCACCACCACATTTAGATTAGTAGGGATGTGACCTTTGATAAATATGCAACGCTCAAGAAATCAAGAAAATGCTAGCTTGAAGAGGTGTATGAAGAGGAACCATTAATCCCCAGAGTTGCATAATCAATGAGGGAGGTTCCCAGAGCCACTGAACCAGTGAGGGAAGTTGCAACTTCCCCTGATGAGGAAATTCTAGAAGATCATGACGTAGTAGAGTTTCAAGAACCTCCTTAGATGACAATCTCCCATAAAATAAAGTCGGCTTGGGATAGAGAGCTTATTCAAGATGGAGAGAAATATGGTGTTCCTGAAGGAACCACGAGACATATGAAGAGACCTAAGCCATTCTCCAGTTATATGGCTTTAATGTGTGATCTCCTAGAAAAGGAGCCTACTTGATTTGAAGAAGCCATTCAGAAGAAAGAATGGGCATATGCCATGATAGAAAAATACCAATCCATAATAAAGAACGATGTATGGGAAATAGTTCCCGGACCAAATAGCAAGGATGTGGTATCGTCCAGATGGCTCTTCAAAATAAAACACGTTGCTGATGGAAGTATTCAAAAGTATAAAGCAAGATTTGTAGCTCGTGGATTTTCTCAAAAAGAAGACATTGACTATGAAGAGACATTCGCTCCTGTAGCCAAATACACTTCGATCATAACCAACATAGCCCTTGCAGCTAAGATGAAGTGGAAGTTACACCAGATGGATGTAAATATATCTTTCCTAAATGGTGTTATCGAAGAGGAAGTGTATATAGAGAAACCTCAAGTATTTGAAGTTGAAGACATGAAGTCTCATGTGTGCAAGTTGAATAAATCCTTGTACGGATTGAAGCAAGATCCTAGAGCTTGGTATGGCCAGATAGACAACTTATTGGCGAGCTTGGGATTTACCAAGAGTAAAGAATATTCTAACCTCTACTTCAAGGTTATGAACGATGATCTAGTGATATTATTGCTATATGTGGATGACTTATTCTTAACTGGAGAAGAAAATATCATCACTGAATGTAAGAAGAGACTCACTTTAGAATTTGAGATGAAAGACCTTGGCCTAATGCACTATTTATTAGGTCTTGAGGTATGGTAGAGTCCAGAGAGGATCTTCCTTAACCAAGGGAAGTATGTATTCAAAATCTTGAAGATATTTGACATGTTAGAGTGCAAGCCCATGAATACACCCATGGAAATGAAGTTGAAGTTGCTAGTCGATACTTCGTCAGAATTGATTGATGCCACACTGTATAGACAGATTATTGGATTGCTGATGTATCTGACGAACACCAGACCAGATATTTGTTTTGTCATGAACACCTTCAGTCAATTTCTGGTAGAACCCAGACATGTTCACCTTGTGGCCGAAAAACATGTGATGAGGTACCTTACGGGTACATTAGATTGTGGTCTCAATTATGATGAAGATCATGATTTCACACTGAGTGGGTACACTGATTCAGAATGGGCAAGAAGTGTTTCTGACAATAAAATCACTTCAGGATGCTATTTCAGTTTGGGATCAGCCATGATCTCGTGGCAAAGCAGGAAGAAATCCAACATTGCTCTCAGCACAACATAAGCATAATACATTGCTGGATGTTCTTCCAGCTACGAAGCTATATGGCTTCGAAAGTTGTTGAACGACCTATTTGACCTAGAGATGGAAGCAATCATGATCCTATGTGACAACCAGAGCTGCATAAAGATGACAAATAATCATGTATTCCATGACAGGTTGAAGCACATAGAGATTCATTATCATTACATCCATGACATGGTGCAGAGAGGAGCCTTAAAACTCTAGTACATTAGCACGGATGAACATGTTGTTGATGTGTTGACCAAGCCTCTATCTCGTGTAAAGTTTGAGCACTTTCGAGATAAGCTTGGTATAGTCCGAAAAAACCTTCCTTGAAAGGGGGAGTAGTTGCTATGATGAGACATCTCTTGCTTCCAATTTCACAGTTGTGACGTAAAGCCAGTCTAGTATCTTGCTTCCAACCTGATGGTTTTGACGTAAAGAAAGATGATGTGACAAGACTAGTACTGTGCTTCCGGCTTGACAGTTGTGACGTAAATCCAGTGCAGTATCTTACTTCCATCTTGAGTGCTGTGATGTAAATAAAGACGATGAGATGAGACTAGTACTGTGCTTCCAACTTGAGAAGTTGTGACGTAAATCTAGTCTAGTATCTTGCTTCCATCTTGAATGTTGTGACGTAAAGAAAGACGATGAGATGAGACTAGTACTGTGCTTCCATATTGAGAATCTGTGACGTAATTCCAATCTAGTATCTTGCTTCCAGCTTGAGTGTTGTGACGTAAAGTAAGACGATGAGATGAGACTAGTACTGTGTTTCTAGCTTGAGAAGCTGTGACATAAAGCCAGTCTAGTATCTTGCTTCTAGCTTGATTGCTGTGATGTAAAGAAAGACGAGTACTGAGCTTCCAGCTTAATAGCTATGACGTAAAGCCAGTCCTATATTATGATGAGCCAACCTCATGCTATGATGATGATGATGTATTAGTTTTATACTAATACATATTGATGCAGATGATGATTGCATTCCTTTGAGAATGACGATGCTGTCGATGAAGAAAACTTCCGATGATTTACAGACACACCATTCGATGTTCCAAGATGATATTGATGATGTTGTCCTCCTAATGTTGTTGATGATAAATGCCTCTCTCTCATCTAATGTTGTTTAAGAATACCCTTCTTGTTAAGGGGGAGTGTTGAAATAATGTAACTGCAAAGTGTATTCTAATTATTATTTGATATATTATTCATTGGATCAATCCCCATTGTGGATTGATCATGTCGGCTACTGTAAAGGACCAA
>ML804121.1:492762-512725 GCA_009831015.1 Picea engelmannii
TTGACCTTTTGGGGCTTCTAGATGACATATGAGGGTCCTCCAACTTTGTAAGGCCATAACTCTCAAACTGTGAGGAGTTATGTGACGTTCTACATACCACCAGAAATGGCATGACATGTACTATCCATACAGAATAGTATTATCTGAAAATATATCATAACTCATACCGTTACCCATCAAACAAACTTGGGTCCATTACCCAAAACTGGGGTCTCCAACTTCTCATGGACATAACTCTCTAACCATGAGGAATTATGTGACGTTCCACATACCAAAGGAAATGAAATGACAAGCAATATCCATCTAGGATATTTTCCCTGAAAAAATCACTTTACTTCATCTCATTATTCCACAATTAATCATGGGTTCTCTTACTCCACAAACCGTCTTCCCGTGAGGGCTTTCACCATAAGGGGACCACTTTGGAGTTCATCCATATTTACTTCTTATCAACCATGAAAAAACAATAATGATTCATATTTACATCAAACAATATTGGGTCCATTACCTAAGCCTTTGTGCTTCGGGTATTTCTTCAACGGTTGACATCAATGACAACCAACCTTAATCAACACAAATCCCCTTTTGTGGATTGGTCATAATGTAATTGTAATAGGCAGAAAGAGAAGTCGGCCCCATAATATATTAAAGAAGCCCCAAAATATAATAAAGGTGGTTATAACCACCCAGAAGAAGAAGTTGGCCCTGCCAGTGAAAAGACACTTCCACACGTGCTAGACTTGTATAAATAAGGAGGCTAACACCTCACTTAGACATACACTCACTTGTTCATTGAGAGACAAGTTTCGGAGCTGCAGTTGGAGAAGAGAGAGAGATAGAGGTGCATCTTTGTGAGAGGACATTCTGTACTTGTTTGAGTTATCTCTTGGCATTGTATTGGCTATCTATATTAAGGAAGTTTTGCTGATTTTTCTGCCCCATGAGGGTTTCCCAAGATAAATGATGTGTCTCTTGTGATTGTGTATTTCTCAGTGATTCTATCTTATGCTATTGTTATCTATTGAAATGAAAAGAAATATAATAATGGATTAAACATTAACATCTTTAAGGGTTATTGGCTGAACTAACTAATGCGCAACTTCTTGGAGAGGCAATTTTTGGTGTATTTTGGCTATTTCTCATTGTGGAAGATCTTCAACTAGGGTTTGGCTTGATTATTCTTAGTGAAGTAAGTAGAAAAACTAGAATTTGTTTATGTAATGCTTGTGGTAAATTTTACTTGGTTCATGTTAAAGATTATGAAATTGCTTTCTTAAACCCTAGGAGTGAAACATAAGTTATTTCTTTCTCTCTATAGTTTTCCACTTGTTTAAATTTCTGAAGTGCACCTTGTTTAAGAAGTAGCTACTAGAACCCTACAGTGCTAGCTCTCTAGTAGTATTACTCTACTTGCCTATTGCGTTATTTGTTTTCAATAGTCTAAGCAAGGAAAAATTTGCTAGGGCCTAAGACCCCTTACTTTCTAGCAAATTTCTCCCCAGGACTTGGATGCTTGAGGCCTTGGGTAGCCAACACCTCCTCCATTCATCCTTTTTCCTTTGACATAGTAATATCATTGCTACTTTTCTCCAAGTTTTTCCGCTGCTATTGTGACTCCATAAATCCTAAAAGAAACTAGTCTACTCATTATAGTGGATGATTGATCAAACAAACACTCCAACCTTTATCCTTGAAGCTTTTACTAACATTTGCTAACCCTAAACTAGACCAATTCCTTAGCTAACTTGCTTCTATTGCAAAACATTGCTACAACCATACTAATTCAAGACAAATTGTTGCATTCACCTACATAACTCATACTTACATCATCCATAAATCACTTGTAACAATTGTCAGTTAATCTACTATGTAAGTGTTGTTTTTGCATGGTGTTTTCTTGCACTTTTGACCACTACAATTTGTTGTTGTTTGCAAAAGATTGCTACAACCATCTAATTGCAGAAAATTCTCTGCAAAAGTGACTTATTATGCTATCTAGACACTGCAAAACTTGCTTGTGACACACTTTTATCATTCTGCTAGTTTAAAGCTATTTTTTCTTGTCACTTTCAAGCATTTTCAAGGCATAACTCTTGTGGCTGTTATAAAATATTAATTGTTGTTATAAACTATTATGTTGTTGCAAATTCATATTAGCTAGCTTACTTATTGAAGGTTTATGGTCTTAAGAAGCACTAACATCATATCTTTGTACTTGCAAGTTGCTATTTTTTCTTGTTGTCTTGTTCTGGACAGATACACTTCATTTCACCATTTGCTTCATCCCTTAAAGACCATAATAACCTTTTGAATTTAGTGACCAGTGAGAGGGGGATTTTATTGCATCCTTGGCTTAGTTATCATCCCTTTAGGGTGTTGGAATAGTCATTGAATCTCCATCTGGTCAGGAATTTAAGTTTACTTATAGATTGGAGTTTGATGCTACAAATAATGTGGCTGAATATGAGGCTTTGTTGCTTGGTTTAGAGATTTGCAAAGACATGGGTGTCAAATGTTTAAACATGAAGGGAGATTCAAATTTAGTCATACAACAACTTAAGAACAAATTTTCTTGCAAGTCTGAAAGGTTGAAAAAGTATAGGAATGCAATATGGGACTCCATAGAAGATCTTGATGCTTTGAATCTTATTACAATTCCTAGAGAACAAAATTCTAAGGCAAATGAGCTAGTTGTAGTTGCTTCCACTCTCCAACTTTCCCATGATTTGATTAAGGAAAATATTTTAGTGGAAGTTATTTTTAGGCCCTTAGTTCCAGATAATATGGAGCATTGGAATATATTTGATGATGATAAACAAGTCATTAGATTCTTGAATCAAATACAAGAATTTTCTGAATTTCATGTCAATGAGAAAGAAGAGGGTTGTAATTACACATAAAATGACAATAAGGTTAACCCACTCCCTAAGCGCCTTATTGCACAAGAAAGATTGTTTGATAGTAAATATTGAGGTCAACATAGGAAATGATAAGGAGCCTAGGATGGTGAAAGTAGGAAAAAACACTCCTATAGAAGAAAGAAAATAAATTATCAAGTTGTTAAAAGAGTAGAGGGATGTTTTGGCTTTCATTTATGATGAAATCAAGGTCTATAGGGAAGATGTGATTCAAGATTTTATTCCTTTAAAGGAGGATACTAAGCCTTTTAGACAGAAGTTGAGATAGATTTACCCCAAGTTAGCTCCTTTGGTTCAACAAGAGTTACAAAAAATGTTAGCAGCAGGAATTATAACCCAAACTAGACATTCTTCATGGTATTCAAACTTGGTTGTTGCTAGGAAGAAGAATGGTAAAATTGGGATATGTATAGATTTCAAAAACTTGAACATTGCATGCACAAAGGATAACTATCCTCTCCCCAAAATGGAAACATTGCTACAAAGGGTAACATGATTGGGAATGATTTCAATGCTTGATGGGTTTTCAGGATATAATCAGATCAGGGTCAGGGAAGAAGATAGGCATAAAACTACTTTCACTACTCCATGGGGTACCTTTGAATATATAAGAATTCCTTTTTGCTTATCTAATGTTGGACCTACTTTTCAAAGAGCTATGGATTATGCCTTTAGGGGGTTAATTGGAAAAATTATTGAAATTTATCAAAATGATTTAACAGTGTTTTCTAAGGATGGGAAGAGTCATATTGGTCATTTAAAAAAGGTTTTTGAAATATGTAGAGAGTTTGAAATTTCCTTACATCCTGCTAAGTCAATTTTTGGGGTAACAGAAGGAAAACTCTTGGGCCACATAATTTCAAAAGATGGGGTCAAGTTAGACCCAGAGAGAGTAGAAGAAATTGAAAAGGTCTCTTTACCTGTATCTAAGAAAGCTCTCCAATCCTTCTTAGGCCAAACCAATTTTGTCCATAGGTTCATTCCAAATTATGCAGAAATTGTGAAACCTATCTATAAGTTGCTTAAGAAGGATGTTAAGTTTGAATGGAATGATGAAAGTAAGAAAGAATTTCAGGAAATTAAAACTACCATATTTGAAGCTCTCATCCTCATAAGTCCATATTATTCTAAGGACTTTCAGATTTTCTCTTTTTCTTCTGTAGATGCCATTGTTGGTGTATTACTTCAGAAAAATGACCAAGGCCATGATCAACCCATTTCTTACAAGAGTAGGGCTTTGAAAAATGCAGAATTAAAGTATCCCATGTTTGAAAAACAAGCCTATGCTTTGGTGAAGTCCCTAAAACATTTCAGAGTCTTCATTGGATATTCCAAACTAATTGGTTATGTGCCTAATTCAACAGTTAAAGATGTGTTATCTCAATGAGAGGGATTAGGTTCAAGGGGTAGATGGATTGCTAAAATCCAAGAGTATGATTTGGAAATCAAACCCACCAAATTGGTCAAGGGACAAGGTTTAGCTAGGATGTTGACTGAAGGGAATGAAAGGGCCTTGGGTATGATTTATCAAAATAATAATCAAGAGTTTTCCCCTAACTTATTGAAGCTTGAACAAGTTGAGTGGAATGTAGATATTATTTTCTATCTTAAGAATCTCACATGTCCAAGCCATTTAGTGGGTCATAAGAAATGGGCTTTAAGGTTAAAATCATCTAAGTATGTCCTCACTAGATATGGGTAAAGTTGGAGAAATCCTAATGGAATTATCCTTAGATGTGTGGATGAAGTTGAATCTAAGAAGCTAGTGGATGAATTCCATGCTAGGTTTTGTGGTGGTCATTATGTAGCTAAAACAACAACACACAAAAATTTTAGAGCAAGATATTATTGTCCCACAATCTTTTCAGATGTATATTAGTTTGTGAGAAAATGTGAGTCTTTTCATATTTTCACAGGAAAGCAGAAGTTAGTCGCCCTCCCTTTACAACCAATAGTGGTTGAAGCACCTTTTCAGCAATGGGGTTTGGACTTCATAGGAAATGTCAAATATAATTCAAGTAATGGTTATTCATGGGTTATAACAGCTACAAATTACTTCACCAAATGGGTTGAAGCCATTCCCACTAAGTCAACAACTGAAAAGGTTGTCATAGACTTCCTTGACGACAGAATTATAACTAGAATTGGTGTGCCTTTAAAGATAGTAACAAATAATGCTATGGATTTTTGTTCATCAGAAGTGTCTTCATTTTGTCTTAACTATGGCATTATATTATCACATGCATCATATTACCATCCCCAAAGGAAATGGTCAAGATGAGTCAAGTAATAAAAAATTAATGACCATAGTCAAGAAAATTGTTGGAGAAAACAAAAGGTCTTGGGATGGTAAGATCAAACATGCATTGTGGGATGACAAGATTACTAAGAAAGTAACAACATGGAAGAGTACTTTTGATTTGGTTTATGGTTTGGAGGCTAGGTTGTTATTTCACCTTAGACTCCCAACTTATGGTTTGCTTCAGGTTTTTTCCACAGAGCAGGATGCAGTTCAGAATAGAGTCAATCATATAATAGAGTTAGATGAAAGAAGAAGAAAGGCTTATGATCAGAATTGCAGATATCCAATTCAGGTTAAAAAGGATTTTGATAAGTCAAAAAGGCAGAGGGATTTCATAGTTGGGGATACAATATTATTATGGGATAAAGGCAGAGAGAAACCAGGCAAGCATGGCAAGTTGACAGTTTATGGTTGGGTCCATATGTGATCCGGGAAATAGCAGATCCAAATTCTTTCCACCTCAACAATTTGGATGGTGAGCCCATAAACATTCCAAGGAATGGGAAACAACTCAAACTCTTTTTCAGAGGATGAGCAACTTGGTGTCCAAAGGCACACCCTTTGTAACGTATTTCTAACACTTCTCCTTTCTTTCAGTTTTGTATTATTTAATTTGATGTATATTTATCATTGTATAATTATGTTACTTGTGATATTCATTGTATCATAGTTTCATTTATGTAATTGTTGTATGTAGTAATTTCATTTATGTGATTATTGTTTATAGCATGTCATTTATTTGTTTTATTGCTTTTATACATGTATTTATGTTGGGTATTGGTGAGCACTTTGTTTTGTAGATTTTGAAGTTCTCGTATGCTCTCCTTCAAAAAGATCGAACACACGTCCCCATGTGGAGCCATATGTTGACCTCCTATTTCAACTAGGGGGTCAACTCCATGTGCCATGAAGCTATGTACCTAATGGTGCAGAAAAGTTGAAGACTTTTTGGTTCTACAAGGCATTTTTTGCCCCGAGCACTTCTTTTTATAATTGGAATTTTCGCTCCCCTGTGTGGGAAAATAATGTAATGGGCCAGCATGGATCATATTGTAGGTTAGTTTCCTAGGAATTTATCATTAGGGAAATCATTTCATTGAGTGTTTATTATCCTCAGGTAATTTTTAATTACCCTTGAGTTTTTCACTCATAATAATCCTCCAAAGTGGTGAAAGACGTTCTAATGATCGAGCCCAATGGGTGACTAGGGTATAGGAATGTTGTAAATGACCGTGCTAGACATATTCTAGAGTCTTGCAGAATTCCATTAAGTTTTGGTAGTTTTTTTTAATTTATTATATTATCCATTTAATGGTAATTTTAATTAAAATTGATGTAAAAATGTAAAAACTAAGTCCTAGGGGATTTTGATAGGGGTGTGAGTACACAAAAGAAATGGAATGAGATCCCCTACACCGTTGGACCAATTTTCAACTCAATTGGACAAGTTTTTCTAGGTCATTGTCCATAAGGAGTCTTAGTCAATCTTGAGTTAGCAATTTAATTGTTTAATTTGGCTAAGTCAAAAATGTCAAAAATTGTAAAATGAGCAAAAAGACTTGAGGAAGAGTGAGATATGATTCCTAACCCATTTCCTAAGTCAAGAAAGTCATTGCCTAACTTATTCCAACCCCCCATGCCTAGCCACAACATCACATTGATTATCCCCCTAGGGAAGTTGCGCCCCCCTTGACGAGTAACTCACCCAAACTCAAACATTAATTGAAGAAACTTCCTAGATCCCTAAGTGCGCTCTCCTAATGATCTAATTAGATGGTTGGGTGGTCAAAAAGGTGATTCTCCCTCTCACACCCTCAACCCTCAAACCCTAAAAGTGACTAAAACCCTAAAAGTGTGCCCCTCCTTCAGATGATGATCTCTTTTGGGTGAGTGACACTTGGAGCTCATCCAAGAGGGGTCTCTCTTTCCTCCAAGTATAAAAGAATGCCTACCCCTCCCTCATTTCACATCTATAATCAGAGTAAAGATATTATGCCAAAATCTCTCCCACTCTTCTCTCTCTCTCCCATTTTGCTCTCTTTCTTTTCTCAAACTTGTTGCAAGTATTTGCAACAACCTTGCTTTCAATAGTGCAAAATCTTGAGCTACATTGAGGTGAACTTGTTTTGGTTTGTTTATGAGTTTCTTTCTTTTAGATCTAGAATAGGAGATCCAAGCAAAGTATTTTGTTTGGATAGATTTATGGTAGTATTGCTATAGATCTAAGTGAGTTAGTTTCTATTTGGAATTTCAAAGTATTTTGTGATTACATATGAATCTACTCACCTCCTCTCTTTTCTTGTAGCTAGATCTCATACTTTTGCAGGTCACCAAGGGTTGGAGAAAAACAAATCTCAGATCTGGAAATTTGTCTCTTCAACCATTAAAACCCTCATTTTATTTTATGTTTCATTCATTATTCTTTTATGCAATTTGTTAGGCAAATTTTTGTTCTGAAATAGGTAATATTTCAATCATTTACTTGTTGATTTTTGTATCTAGAATTTTTGTTTTCACTAACATTTTTTTTTTAAAGTTTTCTAGTTGTTTTGTAGCATTTCCTACAAGCTTTGCTTGCTGATTTTCTGTAGGTTTTTACCAGAAAAAGGGAGGTGCTTCCCATTTGGGGCCATAAAACACCAAAGAAGAACCTCCCAAGTAAGGGTTTTGTTACCCACTTCTTATTTTTTCCATTTTTTATTGTAAGCAAGCCCAAAGAGAGTCTCTTGGGCTTGCATTTCTCCGAGTATTTCAATTTTCTGCATTTTATTTACTTGTTTGCCTACAACTAGCAAAGAGGATTGGCTTAGCCACCCATGCTAAATCATAAGGTTGGGAAGCTAGTTTAATTTTATGTTTTAAGCATTTAAATTCTTTGCCCCACTTGTCCTTAAGACAAGGTGAGAGGCTAGGTTATTTTCTTTCTTGTCAAGTTATTTCTTTTATTTCATTCACCCACTTTGACACAAAATCGATAAGCATGTCCTCCTCCTTGTGCCTTGTTATCGTGCAATTTGTACTTGTCCCAAAGGGAAGGCTAAGGGAGGAAAATTGGCGTAACAGGAGGTTATCCTATCACTGTCACCTTAATAAGATACCTCTTTCTATTTAGGGTTGATAGCCCAGGGGAGTCATCCCCAGTGACCTGGGGGTTTGAGAAGGCAAAGGTTAAAGTGTCTATAAAGGTATCCCCTCTCGAAAGTCACACTGATCAGAAAGTCCCAAGGTTTTTATCAATGAAGCAATGATGTGCTTAGATGTACCTGCCCAGAACAAAGCAACAAGAAAACAATATCTTTTGCAAGTACAATTTGATGTTAGTGCTTCATAAAACCATGGACTTGTCAATAAAAGAAATAGTTGATGTAAGATGAAGCAAACATAATTTTATAACAACAATGTTTATAAGATAATAGATTCAAAATGAATGCCTTAAAAGAGCTTCACAATGACCAAAAATAATAACCCAATAAGAGCAATGTATTAATAGTTGTCAGAAGCTAATTAGACAGTGTATAAATCAACTTTGTAATTGCTTTTAAGTGCTTTTATTTCTGCAATAAATGGTTGTAGCTTACTTTTGTAACAACAACAAGTAGGTTAGTAAATTAGTCTACTCTAGGGTTAGGAAAGGTTAGTAGATAGCTTGAAGTAAAAGTTTTGAGTGTTTTTTTCATTAATCAATCAAGTGCAAGACCTAGATTAGTGCCTTTAGGGGTAATGGAGTCACTTTTAGTAGCAGAAATATTGAAGGAACAACTGATAATGTGAGAGATAGAGACAAAAAGGTCAATGATTGAGGTGTTGGTAACCCAAGGCCTCAATCACTAAATCCTAGGGGGAAAATGGCCACTAGGAAGTAGGTAACCCTGGGCCCTAGCGGTTTTCCACCTTCCTTAGCTCAAGGATGAAGTAAATGATGTCTTGGTGAAGAAAATGATGCTAGGGTTCTGCAATGGTAGGGCCCTTAGCACAAATATTTAAGAAAGTAGGGTTTCTAGCACAATCTAGTAGGTGAAAAGTTGTTAAGGAAAGAACAATAACATCTGCTTTAACCTCCTAGGGTTTTAAGCTAGCAATTTCATAATCTTGGAAGAAATGAAAAATAAATGTACCATAACCATTAAAAATGAAGAAGAATTGCAGAAAGTTACTTACATTCACCAATAATAATCTAGTAATAGGCCTAGTTGAATACTTTCCACCAAGAAAAATGCCAAAAATAGACCAAAACTAGCCTCCTTCAAGAAGTGTGCACCAAATTTCAACCAATAAACCCTAAGTAGGGCACAAATTTCAGACCTCAGTTAGTGTGAGTGAAAGAATAATGAAAAATAAAAGGGAAAAAACCCTTATTTATATAGTGAAAATGACCTTTAATTTACAAAATTAAGTCAAAAAGGCCGACATGGCCAATTTACATGTAATATCCAGTTTTTTTACATAAAATTGACAAAATAAACCCTAAATCAAGCAAAAGAGGTGACATCATGCCCTTCTAGGGTGACATTGGGCCTCCCAGGTGAAAAGTTGGCCTCCAGGAGAAAAACATTAGGCCTCCCAAGGCCTCTAGATCAAGCCACACTTGCCACTTGGCACACAACTGCCTCCATCGTGTCCATCAAACGTTGGGTGACATCAAGGGTCACATAGGTGATGTCATGGGCCTTCCAAGGCCAACATCATAGTGGGAGGGAAAGACCCCCGTAGGTCCATGCCTGCCAGGCTGTCTCTGGTGGAACATCCTCCTCTCTCTTCGGTGCAAGCCTCTGGTATGTGTCTGCCACTGGATGGGGCCTCAACATCCATCTGGTGTGATTTTAACCTTATGGAGGTCCGAACTAATCATCTCCCCATGTGTACTTGTTTGTTGAGTGTGGCCCTCCAAAAAAAACAAGTATGCCCTCCATGGGCTCATAAGTCACAGGGATCATAGCAATGCCAATCACGTCTAAAAATAAAGTTATCTAAACATGTGCAAAAACCCCCTTTCCCAGACAAGTGATCAAAGACATTACGCTATTCTACAAGCCAGGTTTAGAGAAGGTTTCAGGAGGTCCTATTGGGCTAATTCTCATTGGATGTGGGATGTTTCCAAGTGAATACCGATCCAGGTCATGTAAGTGGATGAGGTGGTATGGGGATGTTTGAGCAATGGGTGCAGTGATGATAGGGAAATGTATGACTTACTTGTGGGTGCCTCTGAAGAGGGTGAGTTGCACCTTGTCATGGATGCAAATGTTTCCAAGCCCATTCAATGTCTTTTACCTTTTTAACTTATTGTTTTTTCTTTCAAGAGAATAGTTGGGGGACACTGCCTTGGCATGGTGACCAGTGGTGACAGTGTTACCCACAAGCATTTCACGGAGATGAGAAGGCTGGCTCGTGATGAAACCCCCTTTCTCTTGGCTATGCCACCAAGAGACACTATCCTGGAGTGGTGACCAACTAAATGGTAGTGTCATACCGCTACATGCCCATGGACCTAATAGGCTGGCTTGTGATGAGACCCCCTATCCTCCAACTAGGTCTTGATTTTATTATTTTATGGGTCCCTCCATTTCTTGCTGAGAAACCATTCTCAATAAGGGAGAAAAACCTAGCCAAATCCTTTGTTATAATATTCAAGAAAGACCTTTACCACCAAGAATATCCTAACACACAAGAGGGTGCACAAAACCCTAGAAACCCTAGAACCCAAGAGAGATGCACAACTTTGACCAAGAAGTGTACTTGCTGAAATTTCCAAAACTCACAAGTGTTTGTGTGTGTACAATGAAAGATTTCCTCTTATTTATATTAGACTTGTCTTGTCAACTAAAGTGCCTATTGGCACAATAGGGCAAACCTCACTTAGACATATTATTTATTTATTATTATAACAATTACAATTAATATTAATATAAATATTAATTATCTTTTACAGTTTATCTTTAGACACAATAAGATAGGTTTGACTTGTACCCTTTACACAATAACTAGGGTTACAGGTAGGTCTGACTCTTGAACAAAATATAGCAAAGGATATGATACACCCACTACTTCTCATACACTAGAGGCCACATCCATAGGGATGCCATAGACCTAAATCACTACATTACACAGATGAACTAGGTCCTCACACATGCACTTATGCTCATCCATAGTCACGTCTTCTCTACAGATCTGCTTTACCACTGCCACCAATAGGAGAATCATCTGGAGTCTTCACATCAACTTTGTTGTTGTTCAAAGGAGGCCATCACACCATCTTTGTTCTTATTCTCATGATGATGTGCCCAACGCTTTTCAGGATTTCCCTAACTCAACAGATCACTCTTACATCAGATAATCATCGGGATTTCTTCTCTCTCATGTCATGGAGGAGGCCATATACATTCCTAGCTCCTGTATGAGGCTGGAACCATGAACCCTTTATTAGGGGATTTCTCTCAGGTTTGTAAGCTGAGTGTAATGGACCTCAAATTCACCATAAAAAATAAAATTCTATGACATAATTCTATTTTGTTTAAGCTTAGAATTTAAGCAAAGGTAGGACTCATTTTTGTCCATAATGAAATTATTACGCCAGTCTAGTTTTACTTCGAACCGAAAAGCTTATGTGGATAAATTTTGTCTATAATTCTATCACTTCCCTTAACTCTCAAACTACTCCAACATACTCATATGTATATAGGTAACATCTAAACTTAGGTCGAAGGAACCTATGAGGTTCAGAGAAATAAAGCTCAGGGGAAGCACAACTGCCGTTAGATCAAAAGGATATGGACACACAGAGTTTAACCTCTGAGAGGTTGCGCAGGAGAGAAACTGAATGAACGGTGGAGACACTTCGAGGAGAAGTGTCGAAATTACGAGAGTCGTCAGATCCGAAAAAGGTGCTCGAAGTTTAAACCTCGTAACACGAGAAGGAAGAGGACTCATCAAGTCCCGGAAGCAACGGGACCATCCAATGTGGAGGAAAAAAGTCAAAGATCCAAGCCCATCAAGGATTTGGACACCGGGGAAACGAGAGTGAAGACTCTCCCAAATTCTTGAAAGGAGAAAGCCAGGATTGATCGCGACCATTGATCATCCCGAAAAGATCACAACTTTTGATCATGGCTAAAAGATCGCAACCGTCCATTGGAGGGACACGTGGCTACCGGTTGGCATTTCGGTACCTAGGCAAACCAAAGGGTGAGACCCCTCATTTTTCGTAAGTCGCAAAATCACGGTATACGAAAACCCCGAATCGGTTTAGCATGAAAAAAAAAAAATTCGGTGTTTCGGCACCCGAAAAACAAAAGGGCAAGATCCCTTGTCTCCACAAGTCATGAAATCCCGGTACATGAAACCCTGAATCGGTTTAGCGTGAAAAATGTTTTCGGTGTTTCGGCACCCGGGAAACCAAAGGGCAAGATCCTTTGTCTCCGCAAGTCACGAAATCTTGGTATACGAAACCCCGAATTGGTTTAGCGTGAAAAAGGTTTTCAACATTTCGGTACCTGGAAAACCAAAGGGCAAGAAGATGCAGGAGTCCCGAAACCCCAAAACGCGAAAGGTGTAAGTGTTGGTTTAGGACAGAGGAGAGCAAGGTTATAGTTTAGGAGCTGTAAAATCTTTTGGGGTGGCAAAAAAAACAAACCGTCATTCTTTCCGAGTAAGGGTCTGTTATTGAATGACTCCTCAAAAAGGAATTCAACCATCATATCTTTTGTCATTACGAATTCCATAAATTTTACTAAGGTTTAGTTAGAATGTTGTTCTCTACTATTTTTCCATAGTTGTTGTCTGTATAGTCTGATTTCTTATGCATTGTATGGAATCTATGCATTTCCAAAGGCCCACATCTTTTGAATCACATCTCAACAAAATAAAAGGGGCTCTAGAATATTAATCTGTTGTACAGATATCAAGCAAGATACAAATATATGCACATAATCCTATTAAATGCGTATCCTAGTCCTTCATCGATACTTTAATGATGTTATTGCTTTTCATAGCTTATTTATGAAATATACGAGTACTCAGTCATTGTCGTTCCTGTTTATACATTGACATTTCTTAGATCATTATCATCATCTAAGGGAATCTATACAGAGAAATGAAAAGGAAGAATGGAGTCCGAGTTTGTCAAAGTAATCAATTCTGCACATTTAATTGTGCTTTTAATTGCAAGGTTGATATTTCGGCATTTGGGACTTGCTTGTTACATATACGCGGAGTTCCTTTTCTCTATTAAACTCCGAAATCCCGAACCTCGAAACCCTGAAAATGCTGGGCCACAGTCTTTTCACATTTCACGATTCAACATTCCTTATTTCATTTTGTTTGCACGTCAGGTGTTCATAAACCCCGAAATCCCGAACCCTAAAACCTCGAAACGTTGGGCCATAGTCTTATCACATTTCACGATTCATCATACAATGTGGTCTTTTTCTTTTGTGTTCGGCATGTGTAATCGCCGAAACCCGATTGACCACTATTTTTTTTTTCACACCATTTTGTTCTCTATGGTTTATGTCATTAAATAAAAGTCGAAGTTATTTTATCGGTAAAGGTCCTGAATAAACGTCTCCGAATCCCTTATGCTTATGGAGCATTATACTTCTGTAAATTCCTACTTATTACCAGAATATATACATATATATGTATATATATATATTGAATATCTATCTGTCTTCCAGTTGTATGTGAACCCTCTTGGGATTAATCTCTAAAAGGAAAATTTTGTAGACATATCGGCGGAAATCATTTACAACTTCTATACTCGTAATTCTGTCCATTTCCACTGTAACACCTAGGCATATATATATATATATATATATATATATATATATATATATATTGATTGTGATTCCTGTTGTACTTGGATTTTATTTGTTTTTGGACTATTAGGTACCCAAACAAACCCCAATCATTATCGTAACTTGGCGCATGATTTTCTTACCGAAGTATAAATACCCTATGTAAAGTTCTCAGGTTCAATTCCATTTACAATAGATAAATTCTGTACACTGGAGTTTCGAAATACTGGTAATTACCCTACAACTTCCTCCGTGGTAATAACCTAGTTTATAAAGGGACTATTCCAGAATTTAACCATATAATTTACTTTCGATTATCCTTGAACAGATTTCGCCCAGGTTATTGTATCCATACCGAATTAAATAGATGCATTACAACTGTGCCTAAATAATTCAAAGAGATGGAACACAATTTCAATTCATATTTAACGAATACACTGCATCAGATATACGATCATTTAAACAGAAAATGGAAAGCATTTCAGTTCAGATTTAACAAATACATTGCATTATATATAAAATCATTCAGATAGAGAGGAATATAGCAACATATATGAATCGGCTTGAGGGAATACAAAGGGAACAACCACGTTCCTCCCAACCGTAGAACAGGGCAGTCAAAACACTTGACCGATTCACCCCCTAGCCTGACCATGAATCCATGAGGGCAAACTTGAAATCTCCTCCTCAACAAATGTCTTTCCGTTCCAACAAACTCCTCTTGCCTCACACTCAATCTATAGTGTTCATAACAACAAGAGAACTCAAAATAGTTTTTCCTAGCATACTCGATAGCATCCTGCCTCCTCACATATGCTATTTATCAATTTTGCCTAGGTCTTTTTCCCTCCCTTGGGAATTTTCGCAGCTTTCTAAATACCTAAATTTTAGGGGCTGCCAATGGCCAAATCTTTGATTTGCCACTTGTAATAGTCAGCCCAAAGGTAGTTCCAACATGTTCCCCACTCATGGAGTCATGGTCTGCTGATTTTAACATGGCTATTCCATTTGTCCTCTTGCAATTAATATAATTATTCTGTTTTTATACAAGTCTCATAGTCAAATAGTTAGTTGAGTTAAATTAGATCTCCGCCCAACAGTCAAAATAATTAATTACAAATATCAAATTTGAAATTCAGAATTGCCATAAATGGAAAAAAATTTCCAAATTCGAATTTACTAAAAATGGAATAAATTTCCAACAATTTTAAATTTCAAAAAATATTTTATTTTTGGGGATGTCACATCCTTTCCCCTTTCAGTAAAACATTGTCCTCAATGTTCATTCCTTTCCTAGAACAGGATTGGATGAGATTTCCGCAAATCTCCCTCCAACTCCCAAGTTGCCTCCTCAGGACTGAAGTGCTTCCATTACACCTTTACCTGAGCGATGACTCTGTTCCGAAGTGCTATTTCTCTCTGGTCCAGAATGTGCAGGGGTTCCACCTAGAACTCGCCTTCAGGTTCCACCTGCACCAAGTTCCAATCAATCTTACGAGCAGGTTCATGAATATACTTTTTCAGCAACGAACCATGAAATACATTATGAATTCCTAGATTAGCTGGAAGTGCAAGTTGATATGCTACGGGTCCAATTTGAGCTAGTATCTCGAAGGGCCCACAAAACCTGGGTGCCAGCTTGGCACAGTTCCCTAACTTCAGCAAGATTTTTTGGGCTTTGACCTTCAAGTAAACATGGTCTCCCACTTGATATTCCAAGTGTCTTATTTTTTGATCTGCATAGCTCTTCTGTCTATCCTGTGCTTCTTTCAAGTTCTGTTGTACCTTTCTTACCATGTTCTCCATTTCTTGGAGCATCTTTGGTCCAACCATGAGTTTGTTAGCTGGGTTATCCCAGCTAATTGGAGTTGTACACTTTCTGCCATACAGTATTTCGAAAGGGCTCAACTTAGCCGAAGTTTGGTACCCATTGTTATATGCAAATTCTACCAAGTGTAGGTAGTCTTCCCACTTGTTCGGTTTTGTTCTTACATACATGTGGAGCATATCCTATATGATTTGGTTTGACCTTTTGGTATGTCCATCCGTTTGTGGATGATAACTCATACTGAAATTAAAATTAGTATTTAGCCCTGCAAACAATTCCTTCCAAAAATGGATGTGAATTTTACGTCTCTATCTGAAATCACCATTTTAGGAATACCATGCAGTCTAAAAATTTCCTTCATGAAAATTTCATCAATGTTTATATCTTTAAAAGTAGACTTTACAGGAATAAAGTGTGTAGACTTACTAAGTTTATCGATTACAACCATGAGAGAATCATTTTGTTTCTGATTTTTAGGCAAACCTGTTATAAAGTCTAGCGATATGGTCTCCCATTTCCATTCTAGTACTGGTAATGGCTGTAATAGGCCGGCTGGATGCTAGTGTTTGGCCTTAACTTGCTAAAAATCCTGGCACCTAGCCAAGTATTCTGCTATTTTTCCTTTCATATTAGGCTAGTAAAACAATTTTCTAAGTGATGTTATCATTTTTTGGTAACCTGGATGACCAGAATACAGTTTCTTATGCACTTTGTCCAAAACTGTTAATTTTAACTCTGTTGAATCTGGTATGTAAAGTCTATTTTTAAATCGTAATAATCCCTTCTTGTCGATACTTAGATCTAGTTTATCTGAGTCTGCAATACTGTTTTGTGGTTGAAATACCTGAATTACCTTAGTTTATCAGGTATTTCATCCCGGATGTACAATACAAACCTTAGCAGTTCTAGAAATTTATTTATAAGGTCCTCCATTGTCATCTGTCTGAGTCGTAACTCATAAAATTCTTTCGTCTTCCTTTCATAATAGCTTTCAGAAAGGTATTGTTTCTTGAAATACTTCTTAAAGTCGGACCATTCCAACTGTTTCTCCTTTACGCCCTTGGCCAATTTCAGGTCCTGCCACCAAATGTTGGCCTTCCCCTTCAGATTGAAGATGGCCATTCTGAGCTTCATGTTGCTGGAATAGTTGTAGATATGGAAGTATTTTTTGATGTCCAACAACCATGCCTCAACTTATTCTCCTTTCCTGGATTCTCCATCAAAGGTCGCTGGTTTAATCTTTTTAAATTCTCCTTCAAGGTGGTCTACTTGTTTTCTTTTTCTGTCTGGTATAGTTTTGTCCTCAGCTGAAGGTGTCCCTTCAGACGAACTGTCTCCTTTTTCTGTTTCCGATCCAGAATTCTTGGAGGCCCTTTTGCTGACTTCTTCATCATGGTTATCATCTTTTGGGATTTTCTTGGTTACTATACTATGCAGTAGGACTTCATTTATCTCTTGTTGTTCCTGTTGTGCTTTCTTCAATTTTTCATTGTCGGCCTTGAAAACCTATAGTTCAACAATAAGATTCCTCATTGTTTCCAACACCTCCATGGGTGAGCTTCCATCACTGTTTTGTCTTGGATCTCCTGGAGGTCCTTGTTGCGGATTTCCTTCCATCCTGATTTCTGCACCTTCTTGAGCTGCCATAATCAACACAAAACAGAAAGGATTTATGTTTGTAACCACAAGATTTATTAGTTTTTTTTTTTTTTTTTCATAAATCAGAATATATACTAAGCAATTAATGTGACCCTGTCTAGGCCCAGTGTTGTAGCTTTTTCTCTGATACCATATGTATTGAACCTCAAATTTACCATAATTTTTTTTTCTATGACATAATTCTATTTCGTTTAAGCTTAGAATTTAAGAAAAGGTAGGACTTATTTCTATCCATAATGACATTATTATGCTAGTATAGTTTTACTTCAAACCAAAAATCTTATGTGGATAAATTCTGTCCATAATTCTATCACTTCCCTTAACTCTCAAACTACTCCAACATACTCATATGTATATAGGCAACATCTAAACTTAGATCGAAGGAACCTATGAGGTTCAGAGAAATAAAGCTCAGGGGAAGCACACATGTCGTTAGATCAAAAGGATCTGGGCACAAAGTTTAACCTCTGAGAGGTCACATAGGAGAGCAACTGAATGAACGATGGAGACACTTCAGGGAGAAGTGCTGAAATTGTGAGAGTCGTCGGATCCAGAAAAGGTGCACGAGGTTTAAACCTTGTAACAACAGAAGGAAGAGGACTCGTCAAGTCTTGAAAGCATCGGGACCATCCAATTTGGAGGAAAGAAGTCAAAGATCCAAGCCCATCAGGGATTTGGACACCGGGGAAACGGGAGTGAAGACTCCCAAATTCTTGAAAGGATAAAGCCAAGATTGATCGCGACCATTGATCATCCCGAAAAGATCACAACTATTGATCATGGCTAAAAGATCATAGCCATCCATCAGAGGGACATGTGGCTACCGGTTGGCGTTTCGGCACCCGAGGAAACCAAAGGGTGAGACCTCTCATTTTTGTAAGTCGCAAAATCCCGGTATATGAAAACCCTGAATCAGTTTAGCATGAATTTTTTTTTTTGGCGTTTCGACACTCGAAAAACCAAAGGGTAAGATCCCTTCTCTCCGCAAGTCGTGAAATCCCAGTACACGAAACCTCGAATCGGTTTAGCGTGAAAAAGGTTTTCGACGTTTCGGCACCCAAGAAACCAAAGAGCAAGATCCCTTGTCTCTGCAAGTCATGAAATCCCGGTATATGAAACCCTGAATCGATTTAGCGTGAAAAAGGTTTTCGACATTTCAGCACAAGGAAAACCAAAGGGCAAGAAGATGCAAGAGTACCGAAACCCCAAAATGCAAAAGGTGTAAGTGTTGGTTCAAGACAGAGGAGAGCAAGGTTATAGTTTAAGAGCTGTAAAATATTTTGGGGTGGCAAAAAAAATGAGCCGTCATTCTTGCCGAGTAAGGGTCTGTTATTGAATGACTCCTCAAAAATGAATTCAACCATCATATCTTTTGTCGTTACGAATTCCATAAATTTTACTAAGGTTTAGTTAGAATGTTGTTCTCTACTGTTTTTCCGTAGTTGTTGTCTATACAGTCTGATTTCTTATGCATTGTATGGAATCTATGCATTTCCAAAGGCCCACATCTTTTGAATCACATCTCAACAAAATAAAAGGGGCTCTAGAATATTAATCTGTTGTACAGATATCAAGCAAGATACAAATATATGCATATAATCCTATTAAATGTGTATCCTGGTCCTGCATCGATACTTTAATGATGTTATTGCTTTTCATAGCTTATTACCGAAATATATGAGTACTCAGTCATTGTCGTTCTTGTTTATACATCGACATTTCTTAGATCATTATCATCATCTAAGGGAATCTATACAGAGAAATGAAAAGGAAGAATGGAGTCTGAGTTTGTCAAAGTAATCAGTTCTGCACATTTAATTGTGCTTTTAATTGCAAGGTTGATATTTCGGCATTCGGGACTTGCTTGTTACATATACACGGAGTTCCTTTTCTCTATTAAACTCTGAAATCCCGAACCCCGAAACCCTGAAAATGTTGGGCCACAATTTTTTCATATTTCGTGATTCAACATTCCTTATTTCATTTGTTTGCACATTAGGTGTTCGTAAACCCCAAAATCCTGAACCCTGAAACCCCGAAACACTGGGCCACAATCTTTTGACATTTCGCGATTCAACATACAACGTGGTCTTTGTCTTTTGTGTTCGGTGTGTGTAATTGCCGAAACCCGATTGACATCTGGTTTTTTTTTCACACCATTTTGTTCTCTACGGTTTATTGCATTAAACAAAGGTCTAAGTTATTTTATCGGTAAAGGTCCTGAATAAACGTCTCCGACTCCCTTATGCTTACGGAGCATTATACTTCTATAAATTCCTACTTATTACCGAAATATATATAGATTGAATATCTATCTGTCTTCCAGTTGTATGTGAACCCTGTTGGGATTAAGCTCTAAAAGGAAAAATTTGTAGACATATCGGCGGAAATCACTTACAACTTCTGTACTCGTAATTCTGTCCATTTCCACTGTAACACCTAGGCATATATATATATATATATATAT
>ML804121.1:512761-558452 GCA_009831015.1 Picea engelmannii
TGGCTTTTATTTGTTTTTGGACTATTAGGTACCCAAACAAACCCTAATCATTATCGTAACTTGGTGCATGATTTTCTTATCGAAGTATAAATACCCTATGTAAAGTTCTCAAGTTCAATTCCATTTATAATAGATAAATTCTGTACACTGGAGTTTTGAAATACTGGTAATTACCCTACAACTGCCTCCGTGGTAATAACCTAGTTTATAAAGGGACTATTCCAGAATTTAACCATATAATTTACTTTCGATTATCCTTGAACAGATTTTGCCCAGGTTATTGTATCCATACCGAATTAAATAGATGCATTACAACTATGCCTAAATAATTCAAAGAGATGGAACATAATTTCAATTCAGATTTAACGAATACACTATATCAGATATACGAGCATTTGAACAGAAAATGGAAAGCATTTCAGTTCAGATTTAACAAAGACATTGCATCATATATAAAATCATTAAGACAGAGAGGAATATAGCAACATATCTGAACCAGCTTGTAGGAACACAAAGGGAACAACCACGTTCCTCCCAACTGTATAACAGGGTAGTCAAAACACTTACCCGATTCACCCCCTAGCCCGAGCATGAATCCATGAGGGAAAACTTGGAATCTCCTCCTCAAAAAATGTCTTTCCATTCCAGTAGACTCCTCTTGCCTCACACTCAATCCGTAGTTTTCATAACAACAAGAGAACTCAAAATCTTTTTCCCTAGCATACTCGGTAGCGTCCTCCCTCCTCACATATGCTATTTATCAATTTTGCCCAGGTCTTTTTCCCTCCCTTGGGAATTTTTGCAGCTTTCTAAATCCCTGATTTTCAGGGGCTGCCAATGGCCAAATATCTGATTTACCACTTGTAATAATCAGCCTAGTGGTAGTTCCAACATGTTCCCCACTCATGGAGTCATGGTCAGCTGATTTTAACATGGTTGTTCCATTTGTCCTCCTGCAATTAATATAGTTATTCTGTTTTTATACAAGTGTCATAGTCAAATAGTTAGTTGAGTTAAATCAGATCTCTGCCCAACAATCATAATAATTAATTACAAATATCAAATTCAAAATTCGAAATTGCCATAAATGGAATTTTTTTTCTAAATTCGAATTTACTAAAAACGGAATAAATTTCCAGCAATTTCAAATTAAAAAAAATATTTTATTTTTGGGGATGTCACACTGAGAGTAAGACTTCACATAACTTCTATATTCCACATCTCACAGGTTTGTAAGCTGGAGGATGTCTCCTATAGCTGCATTCATCAACAACATCCTGAGAAACACCAAGTCCCCTACCTCGAAGGTGCACTCAACACTATGCCTATCTACATATATCTTTTGTTGGTTCTGGTCCATCTGTAGGTTATCCTTAAGAGCCTTAAGATTGTCTTGGCTCTCATGAATAAACTCTTTTTCCTTGGGGGCCCTGCTATCCCCAAACACAAAGTCTACAAGGGATGGAGTATCATATCCATATAATGCCCAAAATGGTGACATCCCCACAGACATATGATAAGTGGTGTTATAACAATGCTCACCCAAACGTAACCACTTAACCCATGTATTCTATTTCTCGGCCACGTAGTTACACAAATACCCCTCTAACCATTTGTTCACTATCTCTATTTGGCCATCTGTCTGTGGGTGGTAACTCGTATTGGGAGTCAACTCTGTGCCTGTGAGCTTGAACAGTTCCTTCCAAAAAGAACTCATAAATCGACTTTCCCTGTCACTAACAATATTTTTCGACAACCCATGAAGCCTGAATATCTCCCTGAAGAATAAATCAACTACCTGTGCAGACTTGTACTCTGAGGATATGGAAAAGAAATGAGCGAACTTGGTCAACCTATCGACCACCACATAAATGCAATCTCGGCCCTGTGTCTTTGGCAACCCTGTGATAAAGTCCATGGATATTATCTCCCATTTCTTCTCTGGAATGGGTAGTGGCTGAAGTAATCCTGCAGGGTGGGTCTACTCTACCTTATTCTGTTGACAAGTCACACACTCCCGTTCATGTCTCAATACATCATCTTTGAGGCCCTTCCATGAGAACCTCTCTCTGATCTTCCTGTATGTCTTGAAATATCCCGGATGCCCAATTAAAGGTGTGTCATGCATGGCTTTCATAATTTTCTCCTTTAATTTGGACTCTGGAACCAAGTATATGTGATCCTTGTAGTAGATGATATCATCTACCACCTTGTACCTGACATCCTAGACGCTGCTATCCATCACCTCACAAGCAAATTTTCTCTTGGAATACTCCACCACGAGCTTGAATTTCCAATCCGAAGATATCTTTGATAGCGAGCACAACTCTAGTCTTCTAGATAGAGCATCAACAACTACATTGCTCTTTCCTTTGACATACTCAATATCGAATTCATAGGCTTGTAATTCCAAGGAACCCTCACAAATGTGTGATATCCTTAGGTGGTGGACAATCTAGAATAGCATGTATCATCTCCCTGTGAACATGCACTCCCTATGCGCTAACTATATGCCCCAAGTACAGATTATCTAGAATACCAAATTCACACTTAGATTCCTTGGCATATAAGGACTACTTATCCATAATGCCCATAATCTCCTCCAAGTGTGCCAAATGCTCTTCCAAGGTCTTACTGTATATTAGGAGATCATAAAAAAATACCAATAGGAACTTATGCAACTGCTTCCTAAATATGTGATTCATGCATGACTGAAAAGTAGCAGGCACATTGGTCAATCCGAAAGGCATGACCAAGAACTCATAGTGCCCATAATGGAGCCTAAAGGTGGTTTTATGAATGTCCTCCTCACAAACTCTGATTTGATGATTTTTGGATCAAAGATCAATCTTTGAGAAATACACTGCTCCATGCAACTCATCGATCTTGGGTATAGGGTACCTATTTTTTTATTGTTTTCTTATTCAAGGCCCGATAATCAATACACATCCCCATTGTCTCCTCCTTCTTTTTAACCAATACCACCAAAGAAGCGAAAGGACTGGAACTGGGTATTATGTGCCCCATTTCAAGAAACTCCTTGATTGTTTTTTTTTATTTCATCTTTGAACTTCTTGGGATTCCTGTATGGGGTGGTGATCACTTCTATGGCCCCCTCTTCAAGTTCGGTGGTGTGCTCAAAACCTCTGTCAGGAGGTCTCCCTAGAGGTATCTGCCAAAATACCTTGTCATGTCTGCTCAATAAATCATGGATGTCTGCATGATAGTGCCTTCTGCCTTCATCATTTGTTTGGGAAGTAATAAAACATTGTGTTTCATATAATACATCTCCATGTCTGAATATGGCTTCCATTCTTTTGTTTCATACTATTGTAGGAGTATTGTTCGCCATACCTCGTAGTACAACCTGTTTCCTCCTGGCGTGAAGAACTTCATGGTCATTTGTTTGTATTTTGTGGTAATGTCCCCTAATGTCTGAAGCCACTAAAATCCCAACACTGCCTCTAAATCTGCCACATCCACCACATAAAAGTCTTATGTCAAGGTGTAGTTACCTGTAATGTTCCCAAGCCAATTTTTTGCTTGGAAACACTAACTGTTTAACTATTATTTGTTGTCTTGTGTGTTTGTAGATTTACTTAGTGAAGTTGTGCATTAGGTTTATGTCATGTGTTTATTTTTCATAAGCATTAGGTTAAGAATGAAGTTCATTCCATTTTATCATTTAACCATAACCATAAATGTTGCAGCAACCAAGATCACAAGAAGAAGCACCATGCACAAGAACACAAAATGTATCCTGGGAAACCCTTCTCAACAAGGGAAGAAAACCCAACCAAATCCTTTTCTATAATCTTCAAGAGAAATAGATTTGCCACCAAGAAATACCTAGCACACAAGATGGTTCTCAAACCCTAGAACTCTAGCACCCAAGAGAGTTGCACACATTTTTCCAAAGAAGTGTACTTGCTGAAATTTTCAAACTCATGAGAAAGATATGATTCCACAATGGGGAATTTCCCTTTACTTATATTAGACCTGTCCTATCAACTGAAGTGTTTATTAGCTCAACAAGGCCGACCTCTCGAAGTCATAATATTATTATAATTAATATTAATATTAATTATCTTTTACATTTAATATTAAACACATTAAGGTGGGGCTGACCTGTACCCTTTACATAACAATTAGGGTTATAGGTAGGTATGACTCTTGAACAATATATAAAAAAGGATCTGATACACCCACTAGTGCTCATCCACTAGTGGCACATCCATAGGGATGTCATAGCTCTGATTCACTGCATTACATCGAAGCACCAAGTCTTCACACATTCACCTGTGCTCATCCACAAGCATGTCCACTCTACAGATCTGCTTTCCCACTGCCACCGATAGGAGAATCATCTGGAGTCTTCTCGTCAACTCTGTTGCTCAGAGGACGCTAATACATCATCTTCATTTCTATTCTCGTGACGATGCACCCAACACTTTGGGATTTCACACGTTCACCTTGTGCTCGGCCATAGGCACGTCCTAACTTAACAGATCCTTTTTCCACTAGATAATCATATGGAGTTCTTCTCAACTCTCTGAATGGAGGAGGTCATCTCTACGTTCCCAACTCTGTCTCAAGAAGGAACCACATACCCTTCTTAGGGTATTTCTCTCATGTTTGTAAGCTGAGATAAAGACTTCACATAGCTGCAATGATCCACACCTCATAGGTTTGTAAGATGGAGAATGTCTCACATAGTTGCAATCATCAACACTCCCTCTCAGCTAGAGAGGCATTCTTCATCATGCCAAGTCTCATACAAATGTACTCTGAATTTTGGTTTTGGCTGGAGTCATCAATACTCCCTCTCAACTCGAAAGGCGTTCTTCACCAAGTCTGTTTGGTATAAATGTCTCCAGTCTACTCAGGTGTAGGAATGTACTGTAAGTATAGGATTTTTCCTCTACATCATGTCTCTGACATAAGGATATATCATTGTGTTTCAATCTATTAGGAAACAATAGGTTCTTTAAGGAGATTTATGCATGGCTCTTGATTATTATCATAGGATCCATCTCGTGGTCAAGTTAATATGTTAGAAGTTTGTGAAGCCACATTTCTTTGCTCATTCACTGCTATATGCTCTGTCTCTAGGGTACTCAAGGCCACAGAGTTTTGTTTCTTGCTGCACTTAGGAAACCATGGCAATCTTCATGGTAGAACATCAATCGAATGTGCTCTTTCAGTCCACTGTACTTTTTTCTCAATCTGAATCATCATGTCCTATAAACCCAAGATTATATTGGAGGCATATCTCAGGAAATATCCAACTATGCCTCATATATACAAGTCTTGTTGTCATCTAGTGAGTATGTCTCGGTTGACTCATGAAATGACTAGGTACATTCACTATATGGCATGAGTCAAATCTGGTGTTAGCCAGATACATTAGTGATCCAAACAACTGTGGATCAGTCTTGTCTGAATTGTTGTCAATCTTCTTCTTTCGATCCATCACGGTGGATTTTCATTTTGTCATACTAACCTTCTTTAATGTTCCCACTGTATATTTTCCTTGACTCATGAAAATCTCATTGGTTTTCTGTCATACTTTTTGTCTCAAGAGGTTTGTGCATCATACTTAGATTCTTCATCTTGAATTTAGAATTCAAGGATTACTTCTATCCAATAACAAGGCTTTATGAATAAGTCATCAAAATCAGGCTCTCGTTACCTTATCGTAATGATATGGGTTTGGATCAACAACACTCTTGTTGAAATCCAAACTCAACAAGAATCTATCTATCTGATATGGTTTCCAACTCATGGAAGATAGTATGGATGGAAGTGTATCAGGTTCACTGGATCAAGTGTCTTATTATAGACAACTCCCTCTTGTTTGTGAGAACCCTCTGGCTATAAATTTCATTTTGTATTTCTTGATACTCTCATCAGTTGCATGCTTGATCATTTTGGTCCACTTAGAAGTTATCACAGACTTCCCTTTATGATCCTTGAAAAATATCGTATGCATCATTCTTTAAGATATACTGGTATTCTTCTGTTATGGCATCTTTCCATACTGGTTCTCTCATTTCTTCTCTAACACAAGGAGTCTCAACATCAATGAAGTCGCTCATGACTGAAGGATAGCTTGATTTTATTTGATTTTATTTTTTTTCTTTCTCGGAATGTGCCTTGAGAGGCTTCTATAATTCTCTGCCTCTTGCAGAGTGGGTCTAGGTAGGCCTTTTAGGCCTTAATCCAATATCTCTGAATATATCAGCTGGAACAACTAGATCAACTAGGATAAATTTTGTCTCCCTCTGAAATGTTGAAGGGAGAGAAGGTAATAGTCTTATTGTTAATCTCCATCTGAGATTTTTTGGATCTTTAAAATACTTTCTCCTTTTCAGGGACAACGTTTCTTCTTGTTCTTGTATAATGAACAATTTAAATATGGTTTGGAATCTCGTACCTGGGATAATGGTCCAAGTATTTGAGAGCTCTTGTACTAGGAATAATATGCTTCATTTATTTGAGAAAAATGCAATCAACTATAAAATTATAGATCAAAAGATTTACCTAGTTTGTATCCATGTCCTTTTAGAGGAAGTACTTAGATGCACTATTCCCTCCTCCTCTAGAATTCATGCCAAGCTCCCAAGAAATCATATGCTGAAGAAAACTCCTCAAAAATGGCATAGGCAAGGTGCCCTGGGCCTATCAATGAGATCCCAATAGGTTTTGACTACCCAAACCCCTTCCTCACTTCAGATCGAATATCTTCCCTTGAACCAGTGTGCCCTCCTGCTGGAAAACCCTAAGAATTGTGCAGTCCTTCTTCCTTCACTGACTGAGTAACCAATAAGATGTTGTAGAATGGTGGGGGAGTAATATTGTACCTCCGTGACCAAGCTTGGATCAAGATAGGTGGGATATTTCACCACCGAGCTGATCTCTAGGGTTTGTTTTCCCAAGTAGCATCTTTTGTAGGTAAGTTCTTCCATTTGATCAAGTATTCCCTGATGCTCCTCTTCCTTAGCCTCTTCTCCCTTACTTCCAACACTTCCTCTAGTATCAGAATCAACTACCCCTCCTCATCTAAGGGAGGTAGTTCCTCAATAGGAATGATGTGTTTCCCTATGGATATTTTTAAGAAGGATACATGAAATACATTATGTATCTTGCTTCCTGGGGGTAGATCAGGCTCATATGCCACATACACTACCTTCCTTTTTACCATGTATGGTCCAAAGAAGTGAGGTTGGAGATTTTCTGTGCCACTCCTCTTAATAGATGCTTGTCTGTAGGGTTGGATCCTTAAGTATACCAAGTCACCAACCTCAAAAGTGCGCTCCACTCTGTGTTTATCTGCTTGTACCTTTTATTGATTTTGTGCCCAATGCAAGTGGTCTTTAAGCTCTCTGAGTATATCCTGACTCTGTTGAATCCAATAATGTACCATAGGAGCTCTATTGTCATCGAAGACAATCTCCACAAATGTGAGTGGATCATAGTTGTATAAGGCCCTAAAAGGTGACATACCAATAGACATGCAGTAGGTGGTGTTGTAACAATACTCACCCAAATGAAGCCACTTAACCCATGCCTTTTGTTGCCCTGAAACATAATTTTGAAGGTAGCCTTCAACCCATTTGTTGACTATCTCAGTTTGGCCATCAGTTTGAGCGTGATAGCTAGTATTGGGGGTCAAGGTCATACCTACCAACCTGGATAAATCCTGCCAAAAGGTGCTCATGAACCTATTGTCCTTGTCACTCACTATGGTTTTGGGTAAACCATGCAACCTAAGGATCTCTCTGAAGAACAAATCTGTAAACTATGAAGCACTATAATCTGTGTCAATGGTGAAAAAATGGGCAAATTTGGTTAATATATCCACAACCACAAAAATGCAATCCTTGCTCTGGGCCTTGGAAAATCCCGTGATGAAATCCATCGATATACTTTCCCATTTATGCTCTTGAATGGGGAGTGGTTGCAATAAACCTGCTGGATGAGTGTGTTCATCCTTGTTCTCCTAACAAGTGGATCATTCCTTGATATGGCGAATCACATCCTCCTTCATTCCCTTCCATGCGAACCTCTCCCTTATCTGCCTGTATGTTTTGAAAAACCCCTGATGCCCTGCCAATGGTGAATCAAGACATGCCTGTAATACTCGTGTTTTGAAGGTTGATTCAAGAACCAAGAAGATTCAACCCTTGTTGTATATGATGTCATCCACAATCTGGAAGTTGTCATCCTATATCTTCCCATCCATCAACTCACAAGTGAACCTATTTTTAGAATATTCCACCAAGAGGTGTGCCTTCCAGTCAACTGAAATATCTTTCATGGCATAAACTAAAGTTCTTCTGGATAAAGCATTAGCCACCACATTATTTTTTCCTTTGACAAATTCAATGTCAAAGTCAAAGGCCCAGATCTTCCTAACCCATTTCTGTTGTCTTTCATTTAGGTCCTTTTGGTCCAAAAAGTACTCAAGTCTATTTTGATTTGTCCTCACAACAAATTTGGCCCCAGCTAAGTATTGCCTGAATTTAGCCAATTCATGCATGATGGTTAACATCTATTTGTCATAAATGGTGTATAAAAGTTCATCTCCCCTTAGTTTTCGGCTCTCATAGGCAATAGGGTGCCTATTTTGCATAAGTACTGCTCTAATGCCCTCACCTGAGGCATGAAACTCCAATATGAAGGGCTATGAGAATTCTGGTAAAGAAAGTACCGAACAAGTGCTCATTACCTTATTCATTTTGTCAAAATTCATTTGTGCCTCTTGACTCCATTTAAATGTGCCATTTCTAGTCAAATATGTCAAGGGTGTGCAAATATAGGAGAATCCTTAGACAAACCTCCTGTAGTAACAACAGATGCCAAGGAATCCCTTCAACTCAGTAAGAGTCTTGGGTGTTGGCCAGTCACGTATGGCTTGTATCTTTTCTTGGTGCAGTTGTATTCCTTTCACTCAAATGATGTGTCCCAAATAAAGAACTTTTTTCATCCCAAATTCACATTTGGAATCTTTAGCATATAAGAATTGCCCCTCCATGATGCCCAAAATCTGATCTACATGTTGAAGATGATACTCCCAAGTTTTCTTATAAATCAACAAGTCATCAAAGAAGACTAAGAGGAACTTCCTTAATTGCTCGTTGAATACATGATTCAGGAAATATTGGAAGGTTGTTGGCACATTAGTTAGCTCAAAGGGCATAACCAAAAACTCATAGTGACCATAATGACATATGTTGGCCCTCGACCAAGTTTTGAGGAAACCTTGGTTAGATTTGGTCCACTTTTGGACTTCGACACATTGTTCGAAGAAGGAGCACTCAGGCGGAGCTGATATCGTAGATCTCACCCATTTTTGCGGGCTATGTGGATCCTGTAAGGGGTTCTCTAGGGTTTTTGTAATGGATTTATGGGATGCCGGCCCATGGGGCTTCCCATATTTAAGAGTTATTGTAAGGGTTTGTAAAAATATAAATAAAGAAGAATGTATGGTAGAAGTAGAAGTTTTTGAGGAAGCTTAGTGCAAGTAGTTTGAGTGGCTTTGTGTTAAGGAATATATGTGGTTTAAGTCTTTATTCTTGATAGAGAGTTGGCTCTGTGCCTTGACCTAATTTTGGAAGGAGTATCTGGTGATCAGTGTGTAGATCTCCTATCTGTTGCGAAGCTTGACTCTGTGGCTTAGTGCACAGGAGTGAATGAATGTAAGATTCGAGCACATAATAAAGAAGGTGAAGTGGTTGGTGGACATAGCCCCACACTGGGGTGAAGCATGTATATCTGGTGTCTTATGGTTTTCTTTGTGCAATGTTATATCTATTATGGTTTGCTTAGTGCTTAGATTAGATGTGTAATGAATATGTATCTATTTCTTAAATGCATTGCTTATGTTAGAATGCTATATCTGATTCAGAGTGCTAAGTGCTAAGTGTTTAAGGTGCATAATATTTTGTTATTACTGCACTACATCTATCTTAGATTATGTTCTGCAATGTTCATAAGGTGAATAAACTAATGCATGTCACTTCCTAGCTTTATCGGAATACTCCGCGAAGTGTTATTATCACAGATCTGTGTCTCATCTTGGTCACATACACTTGTGTCCTGTAACCCCCCCTGCTTCTACCTCAGGTGAGAACTTGTTTTCTTCACAGGTGTTGCCGAAAGGGTCGGTAGTTGGGGTTTTGTTGGTGTGTTGTTAAGCGTTGAAACCCGGGTCTACCCCTGTGCCAAAAAATGGTTCTGTTGTCAGGACTTGAAACTATGATTGCTGGGAACTGAAGTAAAGAAAAGAGAAGTTGTGTGTGTAGATCTGCTGCTGAAGTGCGCAATACTCTACTTGAATTGCAAAGCTTTATGCTAATAAAGAAATCTGATCTGAAGAAAAGAGGTAAAGCTTTGTGCTTTGGTAAGAGAAAGATAAGTAAAAAATTTTGTTTCGAAAGAATGAATTTAAGTATGTTTAATAGGTTTTGTCCTAGTCTGAAGGCTAGGGCATAGTTGAAAGAAATAGTTGATTTGAGTAAATTCAATGGAAATGAGGAAAGATATGTTATTCCTATGCACAGAAAGAGTTTTCGACTAATAAGTGGATGCAGGAACCTAGGAATTTTTTTTGCAGATTGCAGATCCAGCACTATGATCCTAGTGCATAGTACAAACAAGGTTAGAGAACGTTTAAAAGAAAAAGAGGATTGACATTGTGCTATAATTGCAGAAAACCGGGGCATCTTACTAAGGAATGACCTGACACAAGTCCTATTTGTATTTGTTGTAAGATTGTTATTCATGAGGTTGAGGATTGTCCAAGGATGATTGCTAAAGTTGAAGGGATGAACATGAGACAAGAAAACTATGAAGAAAGTCAAAAGACTAAGAGCATGTTAGAAATTCATAAAGAAAAAAAGGCCAGAGGAAGTTCATACTACATTAGTACAGTTGAAAGAAATGATGGATGTTCACAAAGATGCCAGTTTGCCAGAGATCCTGAAAGTAAAACAACGCATAAGTGCAATAATAGAAGACTTCGACATAGACTATGTCTTGGATGAGGAAACACAAGTAAATATTACGACATAAGAAACTTGGGAAATTTTGGGAAAGCCTACTATGGTACCTTTGTTAGGAAGGATAGGCTTGTTTAAGGGAAAGATGATAACCCAATGTGGAAGAGTTACTAATGTACCTATTATTGTTCATGGAACATTGACTAAAGAGGAATTTGAAATCATTAAGTTTGTTGGAGACAGTGCCCGTTTCCCACTTTTGTTAGGTAAGACTTGGATTGAGAAGGATTAGATCAGAAGGAAAGCAAAGAAGCTACATAAAAGAAAAAGAAAGAACTAAGGGATTTCATAGCTAAAAAAATAGACTGACTAATAGAAGAACAAGAGGATAAGTCGAAGCAACAAAACAGAGTAACAACGTCGGAGGAAGAAAAAGTAAGAGAATTAGCTATCAAGGTTGAAAGAGTGCAAGAAGGTTTGAAGGACCTATCTACTCAAGAAAGAAGTATGTCCACTCAGGAAGCGTTAAGAAAAGGGATATTAACTTCAGACCCTTTGAGGGCACATCAGCAGTGCAAAGTCACTACGCTAGGGGAAGACAAGAATAAAAATGGAAAGAGGATTCCAGAAATAGTTAGAGAGAATCATATCACAAGAAAGAAGGCAAGGGAGCCCAATAAAAAAAATCTAAGTTGGAAAAGCTGCAAGAAGCTACAGAGACCAGAAAAAAGACTTCGTAGACTGGAACCTTATAGGAGGTAGGTGTTATAACCCTAAATTGCACCAGACATGCATACCTGACATCAATCCATATTACTTTCCATCTTTTCCAAGCCATCATTGAACAAATCTTCTAAAAAACCATTCCTTTGAAGATGTACGCTAACTGCACCACTACAGCCCACGTACACATTCCAGCTGCACCACTACAACCTGCACATACTCACAAAATGTGCAAAAAATAAAAATTGCAAAGGGATACAGGCGTTTGGGACATTACCTAACCATTTGACCACCCATAGACAGTCATCCAATTGTTACTATCTCTTTCGGCCTATAAAATAAGGGGTTGGGGTCCCATTCCAAGGAGGAAGCATGAGAGCAGAGAAACTCTACCCATTTTAGTATTCCCCATTATAGCTGGCTGATCGTTTTGATCGCATTTGTCGCTTGGAAAATACCTAAAAGAGCCACCTTTCCAGAATTTGAACCCTTAGAGATGTTGGCCGCTCGGTTTTCAACCCTGTGGTACACCAATGACATGATGAAGCAGTGGTAGTCCAATGTCATGTTTCATGCATACTATCAGCAATTGAAGGTTTCCATCGAATCATTTCCGTGCATGACACGACACACCTTACACCAGTACCGACCAATAGCAAAGTTTCGCGTAGATCTATATTTCATATACATCACTATGTGAAGAGACGACCAGATAACAAATGAAGATATGGAGCAGATTATGAAGGAGTGACCAGAGGAATTTCTTGTACCTGTAGCTAATGTAGAACTCTCCGACACTAATACCATAGGAAGCCCCATAGTCACCCGAGTTGAGCATGTCAGATAGTCCAGTGAGACGAAGAAGAAGAAAAAGTAGGAAGAAGTCCAGGATATAAAGAGCGATGAGGAGGGAAATGCTTTTGAAGATAATGGGTCTGGCTTGCTAGGAGGAGGAGAAGACAAAGCAAAAGGATAGGGAGGAGGATATGTAGGAGAAGAAGGGAAAGGAGGAGGCAAAGATACCACCCCTCCACTTAAGGATCCCCCTGTTGGGATAGTAACACCGTAGAAGAGGAAGGTTTCTCCAAAGAAACCTTCAACAAGGAAGAATACGTGCACTAATAAGCCCCAGTTGGAGGCTACACTCATAGAGGACGATATTATTCTAGTCCATAGAGCTATGGAGGACGCTTCCGAGGACATCTTGTAGAGATACGGAGAGAAGCAGGAGGAGCTATACAGAAGAATTGAGAAGGAATTGAAGGAAGTACAACAAGCTATTCGCTTGGTCCGCGTAGTACTTACTGCGCCGTCTGCACCTTCCTCATCATAGATTTTATAATTAGGGGATGAACCAACCCAATTGAGAAGACTTGTAGATGCGATAGAAGCTCAACTTGATAAATTCTAGGAAGAGAAGGAGAAGGCTATAGAAGCCTTGAAATAGGAGAAATATGAAGTCTTAGTGAAATTACGAGTAGCAAAGGACAAGGTAGCAACCCAGGAAAGTGAGAAAGTAGAGCTTTAGGTGAAGCTCCAAAAGGAAAAATCCTAGCTACAGATGGAAAAGGAGAAGTTTCTTGTAGAGCGATCCATGGTCAAAGAAGTAGTGAATAAAGCATGTCACTTAGTGTGAGGCTTGGCATAGGAGGAGAACGAGTCAGTCGAGGCTCAAATAGTGGAGCTTTCTAAGATCATCCAGTAGCTTCAAGCCAGGATAACATAATTGGAGGCCCAAGCAGTACCGAGCACCCTGCAGGTAGTGTGTGACCAGAGGGAGGAAACCACTAAGAACATAGTAGTAAGGATAAGAGCCCTTGCCTCAGAGTGAAAACACTTGAGTGATAGAAGCCTACAGACTTATGAACGCCTCGCCAAGGATCCAGAGCTGAGGAAGATGGAAGCACAGTTACAGGAGGAGAAACAACAGGCATTTTCCATGCAGGCGTAGATGAAGCTTCTCACTACGGTAGAAAGAATAAAAATATCCCAGGAGTAGCGCACAGTACAACAATAGATCACTTCCCTCCAAGGTAGGGTAATGGAAGTGACACAGAAGCTACAACTTGTGCAGGATGAAGCCTGTAAGTTGTTCGAAGAGATTGATGGATAAGGCTCACAATTGGACCAAGTGGTTGTGTTATCGTACTGTTTGTAGTTAAGATAAAAGACAGATGAAAGGAGGGAAAACTGGCATAACTGAGACTATCCCACCACTGTCACCTCAATGGGATGGCTCTTTCTATTTATGGAGGTAAGGCCTAGGGAGACATCCCCGGTGACCTGGGGTTTTGAGAAGGAAAAGGCTTAAAAGGCTAAGTGATAATTTCTCCTTCACAAGTCACCACCAATCGGAAAGTTCGTCTTAATAGCCAATAAAGATAAAAGTAACCAGAAGTGTACCTACCCGAGACAAAGAAACAAAGAAACTATGAATATGCAAGATCACTTGCTTGGTTAGGGCTTCATATAATTATGGACTTATGATGTAAAGCAATTGATAAACAATATTATTGATGAAGCAAATCAAAGTTGTACAATGGCAATGATTACAATATATCACTTCATAATAAATGCTAATAGCAATCAATGTAGCAATATCAACATTAAGAAACAATGCCTTAGCTAATCATTCAATTGCTTTTAAAGATATAAATGCTGCAATGGTATAAGTATAGCATAAATAAACAATCGCAACATTAGGGTTAGTAAATGTTAGTCTACGCTAGGGTTATAAGGTTAGGTATTTGTTCAAGATTTTGTTTAGAAGTTGTACGTGATATGTTAAGATTTAAGATATTATTAGAGTTCTTTGCATTTCACTAGATAACAATAGAATAATATAGGATCACTGAGAAATACACAATCACAAGAGACACATCATTTATCATGGGAAACCCTCATGGGGGAGAAAACCCAACAAAACTTCCTTATTATATATTGACAATACAATGGCAAGAGATAAATCAAACAAATGCAAAAAGTCCTCTCCCAAGAATGCATCTCTCTCTCTCTCTCTCTCTCTCTCTCTCTCTCTCTCTCTTCTCCACCTGTAGCTCCAAAACTTGTCTCTCAATGAACAAGTGAGTGTGTGTCTAAGTGAGGCGCTAGCCTCCTTATTTATACAACTTTGGCACGTGTGGAGGTGTATTTTCACTTGCAGAGCGGACTTCTCAATCTGGGTGGTTATAACCACCTTTAATATATTCTGGGGCCAACTTCTTATTCTGCCTATTACAATTGCATTTTGACCAATCCGCAAAAGGGGATTTGGTCTTTACAATAACCGACATGATCAATCCGCAATAGGGCATTGATCTAATGAATAATACAACAATAATAATTAGACTACACTTTGTAGTTACATTATTTCAACAGTCCCCCTTAACAAGAAGGGTATTCTACAACAACATCAGGCGAGAGAGAGGACAACATCATCAACAACATCAGGTGGGTGAGAGGAAAACATCATTGATATCATCTTGGAACACTGACTGGCGTATCTATAAATCATCGAAAGTTTTTTCTCATCATCAACACAACACATAGGCTGGAGCATCATCAACACAACATAGAGGTTGGAGCATCATCAACACAACATGGAGCTAGAGTATCATCATCATCCTTATCGGCATGAGGCTAAGGTAACATCATCATCATCTTCAACATTAAAGATGAAATAATATCATCATCATCATCTTTAGCAAGGACTCAGGAGCTGAAGTGGCATCATCATCATCATCTTCAGCAAGAGGCTGAAGTGGCATCATCATCATCATCTTCAGCAAGGGCCTGAAGTGGCATCATCATCATCATCTTTAGCAAGAGGCTGAAGTGGCATCATCATCATCAACTACATCAACATGGATTAGTATAACACTAACACATCCTCATCATCAATAACATCACAAGGCTGATACAACATCAAAAGAAACAATATCACAACACAAAGGCTGGAATTACAGCACGAGGTTGGCAAAACATCATCACAACACAAGGCTGTAAACACATCATCACAACACGAGGCTAGTAACACATCATCACAACACGAGGCTAGCACATCATCAACACAAAACTGGCATCACAACACTTAAGCTGGCACATCATCACAACAATTAAGTTGGCACACCACACAACAATTAAGCTGGAAAACACCACAGAACAATTAAGCTGGAAATACCACAACAATTAAGTTGGAAACACCACAACAATTAAGTTGGAATCAAAACACAACAATTAAGCTGGAATCACACTACTAGACTAGCTTTGTGTCACAACAATTAAGCTGGAAGATCAGTACTAGGCTGGCTTTACGTCAAAGCAATTAAGTTGGAATCACACTACTAGACTAGCTTTATGTCACAACAATTAAGAAGGAAGCTCAGTACTAGGCTAGCTTTATTTCACAACAATTAATCTGGAAGCACAGTACTAGACTGGATTTACGTCACAACAATTAAGCTGGAAGCATAGTGCTAGGCATATCTCAACACAATACTATACTGGCTTTACGTCACAACAATTAAGCTGGAAGCACAGTGCTAGGCATATCTCAACACAATACTATACTAGCATTATGTCACAACAATTAAGCGAGAAGCACAGTACTAGGCATATCTCAAATCAATACTAGACTGACTTTACGTCACAACAATTAAGTTGGAAACACAATACTAGGCATATCTCAATATAATTCTACTCCCCCTTTTGAGGGAGGTCCTTTCAGACTATACCAAGCTTATATCGAAAGTGCTCAAACTTTACACAAGATAGAGGCTTGGTCAACACATTGAAAACATGTTCATCTGTGCTAACATATTAGAGATTTATGGCTCCTCTCTGCACCGTTTCATAGATGTAATGATATCGGATATCTATGTGCTTTGACTTGTCATGAGATACATGATTCTCTGTCATCTTTATGAAACTCTAGTTGTCACATAGGATCGTGGTTGCTTCCATCTCTAGGTCGAATAGACCAGTCAATAACTTACAAATCCATATAGCTTCGCAGTTGGCAGAACACGCAACAATGTATTCTACGTCTGTTGTACTGAGAACAATGTTGGATTGCTTCCTACTCTGCCATGAGATCATGGTTGATCCCAAATTGAAACAACATTATGAATTTCTCTTCCTATCAGAGACACTTCCAGCCCAATTTGAATCAGTGTGCCACTCAGTGTGAAATCACATGATCTCCATCATAGCTGAGACCACAATCTAATGAACCCTTAAGGTACCTCATCACATGTTTTGTAGCAACTAAGTGAACATGTCTGGGCTCTACCAGAAACTGACTCAAAGTGTTCATGGAAAAACATATATCTGGCCTGGTGTTCGTCAGGTACATTATCGATCCAATGATCTATCTATATAGTGTGACACCAATCAATTCTGACGACGTGTCGACGAGTAGTTTCATCTTCACTTCCATGGGTGTGTTCATGGACTTGCACTCCAACATGTAGAATCTCTTCAGGATTTCAACTGCATACTTCCCTTGGTTAAGGAAGATTCTCTCTGGGATCTGCCATACCTCAAGACCTAAGAAATAATGCATTAGGCCAAGGTCTTTTATCTCAAATTCTAAAGTGAGCTTCTTCTTACATTCAGTGATGATATTTTATTCTCCAGTTAATAATAAGTCATCCACATACAACAACAATATCACCAGATCATCATTTATAACCTTGAAGTAGAGGTTAGAATCTGCTTTACTCTTGGTAAATCCCAAGCTCATCAAAAAAATGTCTATCCTACCATATCAATCTCTAGGAGCTTGCTTCAACATGTACAGATCCTTCTTCAACTGGCAGACATGATTCCTTCTATCTTCAATATTCAAATAAATTTTTCTCATTACATTGTACCAATCTGGTACACTTTCTCAGCTGCAACTCAATCTGCACAATCATGTGGTAGCTCTATGTTCTTTCTGCAAGGCACTATCTGTCTCACTGTCTAGGAGTATGTCCTCTACTCTCTTCAATTGTTCCTTTTGGAACCTGGGACTCTGCACTTGCAGTTGCTCTAAGGCTGAGAATGAATGCTTCATTCTCAATGTCCCTGCTAAAATATGAGAGTAACTCCTCTTATTTTATCATGGCAACAGTTTCATCTGGAACTGAGAGTGGCTCAATAACTGATACTGAGGATAGCTCTTCTTATTTCATAGGGGTAACACTATCATAGTCATTGTAGTCATGTCTCCATGACCCAACTAATGTATTGTACCAACTGCCACTCAATTTTTAAATATGGAGATTGCTCCCCCTGCATCTCATACTATATATGAATCATGGTTGTTCTAGTTTTCTTCATAAGTAATGGAACTATTTCTTCAATAAGTGTCTCTTCATAGTCTTCTACCTTTTGCTGGGAGAATCCTCATGACATACATCAGGCTTTGTACATCTGCAACATGTTTGATCTATGTAGATCAATATTGGAAGTCAATACTGACTTCTCTTCTCACAAAAGAATCCATATCCTAGTCTTTCTGACTGGATTCCTTCTTTGTCACTGAAACAAGCGGATCATCTTGGAGATTTCATATCTACTAGGAGTCTCTGAAGTTATGATCTAGTCTTCTCACAACATCTATCTCCCAGTCCTGGAAGTTGTCTCTTCATCTGATCCTTTCTGAGATCAGGCTTTCTCTCGATTTATTCTGAGTCTACAAGGACTTAATCAACTCTTACAGGGTATACTTGGTGTTGAATACCAAATCTAGATGTGAAAGACAAAGTTAGGCTTAAAACGAGCTCTGCTTCCCATTCTAATATTCATTCATCTTTGGAGCCTTCTGCTCCTTTCAATCAAACTTCATATGAGATACTCTGTGTCTCAAGAGATAGCTTCTTCTTCATCTTCTTTGGTACATGAGTGTATATGGTCATGTACATAGTCTACTTCATGTCTCATTTAATATGTAGCCTTCTACAACCTTCACTATATCTTTCTCGGGGTTATCACCTATGACCTGGAACATGGTCAACAAACCAACAAGCAAGAATAATATCCTTTTGATAATAGTAGATAAAGCAATAGCACAAAAAATAATCATAGTAGCTCCTTTAGAGCTATCACTTGTAACTTGTCTGAAGAAAAGATTAAAGGTAAGAGATACAATATGAAATGAGGTCAACACTCTTATAGTGTTATGATCAAACATTCCTCCATGGCAACCTAATGAGGTTTCTCCTGGGACCTGGTGCCTTGTCCTCAAGAATGAGTGCTTGTTTCTCTTCCAAGTCTCCTTCACTCAAGATGACGAGTGCTTTCTTCAACCTATATTCTGTACTAAGACAATATGCTATCTTGACAGAAGGTTGGGTTAGAGGATAAGCTCTATGATCTCAACTTTTAATTCATCTAATACCTTGACTCAGATTATCTTCTTTCACAAGAGACACAATCACAAGAGACACATCATTTATCCTAGGAAACTCTCATGGGGGAGAAAACCCAACAAAACTTCCTTATTATATATTGACAAGACAATGCCAAGAGATAACTCAAACAAATGCAGAAAGTCCTCTCTCTCTCTCTCTCTCTCTCTCTCTCTCTCTCTCTCTCTCTCTCTTCTCCACTTGTAGCTCCGAAACTTGTCTCTCAAGGAACAAGTGAGTGTGTGTCTAAGTGAGGCGCTAGCCTACTTCTTATTCTGCCTATTACAATTACATTTTTACCAATACACAAAATGGGATTTGGTATTTTACAATAAATGACATGATCAATCCACAATAGGGGATTGATCTAATGAATAATACAACAATAATAATTAGACTACACTTTGCAGTTATATTATTTCAACACTCCCCCTTAACAATAAGGGTATTCTACAACAACATTAGGCGAGAGAGAGGACAACATAATCAATAACATCATCAATATCATCTTGGAACACTGACTGGCGTATCTATAAATCATCGCAACTTTTTTCTCATCATCAACACAGCATGGAGGCTGGAGCATCATCAACATAGCATAGAGGTTGGAGCATCATCAACACAACATGGAGCTGGAGTAGCATCATTATCCTTATCGGCCTGAGGCTAAGGTAACATCATCATCATCTTCAACATTAAAGATGAAATAATATCATCATCATCATCTTTAGCAAGGGCTTAGGAGCTGAAGTGGCATCATCGTCATCATCTTCAACAAGAGGCTCAAGTGGCATCATCATCATCATCTTCAGCAAGGGCCTGAAGTGGCATCATCATCATCATCTTTAGCAAGGCACTATCTGCAAGGAACTATCTGTCTCACAGTCTAGGAGTATTCCATCTACTCTCTCTACAATTGTTCCTTCTGGAATCTGGGACTCTGCACCTGCAGTTGCTCTGAGGCTGAGAATGACTGCTTCATTCTCACTGTGGCTACAGAAATCTGAGAGTAACTCCTCTTATTTTATCACGGCAATAGTTTCATCTGAAACTGAGAGTGGCTCAATAACTGATACTGAGGATAGCTCTTCTTCTTTCATAGGGGTAACACTATTATAGTCATTGTAGTCATGTCTCCATGACCCAACTAATGTATTGTACTAACTACCACTCAATTTTAAAATATGGGGATTGATCCCCCTACATCTCATACTATATATGAATCATGGTTGTTCTGGTTGTCTTCATAAGTAATGGAACTACTTCTTCAATAAGTGTCTCATCGTAGTCTTCTCCCTTTTGCTGGGAGAATCCTCTGGACATACATTAGGCTTTGTACATTTGCAACACGTTTGATTTGTGTAGATCAATATTGGAAGTCAATACTGACTTCTCTTCTCACGGAAGAATCCATATCCTAGTCTTTCTGACTGACTTCCTTCTTTGTCACTGAAACAAGCGGATCATCCTGGAGATTTCATATCTACTAGGAGACTCTGAAGTTATGATCTAGTCTTCTCACAACATCTGTCTTCCAGTCCCTGAAGTTGTCTCTTTATTTGACCCTTTCTGAGATCAGGCTTGCTCATGATTTATGCTGAGTCTACAAGGAATTCATCAACTCTTGCAGGGTATAGTTGGTGTTGAATACCAAATCTAGATGTGAAAGACAAAGTCAGGCTTAAAATGAGTTTTGCTTCCCATTATAATATTCGTTCATCTTTGGAGCCTTCTACTCCTTTCAATCAATATTCATATGAGACACTCTGTGTCTCAAGAGATAGCTTCTTCTTCATCTTCTTTAGTACATGAGTGTATATGGTCATGTATGTAGTCTTCTTCATGTCTCATTTAATATGTAGCCTTCTGCAACCTTCACTATAGATTTCTTGGGGTTATCACCTGTGACCTAGAACAAGGTCAACAAACCAGCAAGCAAGAATAATATCCTTTTGATACTAGTAGATAAAGAAATATCACGAACAATCATCACAGTAGCTCCTTTAGAGCTATCACTTGTAACTTGTTTGAAGTAAAGATTAAAGGTAAGAGATACAATATGAAATGAGTTCAACACTCTTATAATGTTGTGATCGAACATTCCTCCATGGAAACCTAACGAGGTTTCTCCTGGGACCTAGAGCCTTGTCCTCAAGAATGAGTGCTTTCTTTTCTTTCAAGTCTCCTTCACTCAAGATGACAAGTGATTTCTTGAACCTATCTTCTATACTAAGACAATACACTATCTTGAAAGAAGTTTGGGTTAGAGGATAAGCTCTATGATCTCAACTTTTAATTCGTCTAATACCTTGACTCATATTATCTTCTTTCACAAGAGACACAATCACAAGAGACACATCATTTATCATGGGAAACCCTCATAGGGGAGAAAACCCAACAAAACTTCCTTATTATATATAGACAATAAAATGCCAAGAGATAACTCAAACAAATGCAAAAAGTCCTCTCCCAAGAATGTGCCTCTCTCTCTCTCTCTCTCTCTCTCTCTCTCTCTCTCTCTCTCTCTTCTCCACCTCCAACTCCAAAACTTGTCTCTCAATGAACAAGTGAGTGTGTGTCTAATTGAGGCGCTAGACTCCTTATTTATACAACTCTGGAACGTGTGGAGGTGTATTTTCACTTGCAGGGCCAACTTCTCAATCTGGGTGGTTATAACCACCTTTAATATATTTTGGGGCCGACTTATTATTCTGCCTATTACAATTACATTTTGACCAATCCGCAAAAGGGGATTTGTTCTTTTACAATAACCGACATGATCAATCCGCAATAGGGGATTGATCTAATGAATAATACAACAATAATAATTAGACTACACTTTGCAGTTACATTATTTCAATAGTCCCCCTTAACAATAAGGGTATTCTACAACAACATCGGGCGAGAGAGAGGATAACATCATCAACAACATCAGGTGGGTGAGAGGACAACATCATCAATATCATCTTGGAACAATAACTGGCGTATCTATAAATCATCAAAAGTTTTTTCTCATCATCAACACAAAACAGAAGCTGGAGCATAATCAACACAACATAGAGGCTGGAGCATCATCAACACAACATGGAGCTAGAGTAGCATCATCATCCTTATTGGCATGAGGCTAAGGTAACATCATCATTATCTTCAACATTAAAGCTGAAATAATATCATCATCATCATCTTTAGCAAGGACTCAGGAGTTGAAGTGGCATTATCATCATCATTTTAGCAAGAGGCTGAAGTGGCATCATCATCATCATCTTCAACAAGGGCCTGAAGTGGCATCATCATCATCATCTTTAGCAAGGAAGTATCTACAAGGCACTATTTGTGTCACTGTCTAGGAGTATGTCCTCTAATCTCTCTGTAATTGTTCCTTCTGGAATCTAGGACTCTGCACCTGCAGTTGTTCTGAGGTTGAGAATGACTACTTCATTCTCACTGTGGCTGATAAAATCTGAGAGTAACTCCTCTTATTTTATCACGAAAATAGTTTCATCTGAAACTGAGAGTGGCTCAATAACTGATATTTAGGATAGCTCTTCTTGTTTCATAGGGGTGACACTATCATAGTCATTGTAGTCATGTCTCCATGACCCAACTAATTTATTGTACCAACTGCCACTCAATTTTTAAATATGGGGATTGCTCCCCCTTCATCTCATACTATATATGAATCATGGTTGTTCTAGTTTTCTTCATAAGTAATGGAACTATTTATTCAATAAGTGTCTCATCGTAGTCTTCTCCCTTTTGTTAGGAGAATCCTTTGAACATACATCAGGCTTTGTACATATGCAACACGTTTGATCTGTGTAGATCAATATTGGAAGTCCATACCGACTTCTCTTCTCAGGAAAGAATCCATATCCTAGTCTTTCTGATTGGCTTCCTTCTTTGTCATTGAAACAAGCAGATCATCCTGGAGATTTCATATATACTAGGAGTCTCTGAAGTTATGATCTAGTCTTCTCACAGCATCTGTCTTCCAGTCCTGGAAGTTGTCTCTTCATATGATCCTTTCTTAGATTAGGCTTTCTCTCGATTTATTCTGAGTCTACAGAGACTTCATCAACTCTTACAGGGTATACTTGGTGTTGAATACCAAATCTAGATGTGAAAGACAAAGTTAGGCTTAAAACAAGTTCTTCTTCCCATTCTAATATTCGTTCATCTTTGGAGCCTTCTGCTCCTTTCAATCAATCTTCATATGAGATACTATGTGTCTCAAGAGATAGCTTCTTCTTCATCTTCTTTGGTACATGAGTGCATATGGTCATTTACATAGTCTGGTTCATGTCTCATTTAATATGTAGCCTTCTGTAACCTTCACTATAGCTTTCTCGGGGTTATCACCTGTGACCTGGAACAAGGTCAACAAACTAACAAGAAATAATAATATCCTTTTGATAATAGTAGATAAAGAAATAGCACGAACAATCATCACAATAGCTCCTTTAGAGCTATCACTTGTAACTTGTCTGAAGCAAAGATTAAAGGTAAGAGATACAATATGAAATGAGGTCAACACTCTTATAGTGTTGTGATCGAACATTCCTCCATGGAAACCTAACGAGGTTTCCCCTGGGACCTGGAGCCTTGTCCTCAAGAATGAGTGCTTTCTTTTCTTCCAAGTCTCCTTCACTCAATATGACGAGTGATTTCTTCAACCTGTCTCCCGTACTAAGACAATACACTATCTTGACAGAAGGTTGGGTTAGAGGATAAGCTCTATGATCTCAACTTTTAATTCGTCTAATACCTTGACTCAGATTATCTTCTTTCACAAGAGACACAATCACAAGAGACACATCATTTATCCTGGGAAACCCTCATGGGGGAGAAAACCCAACAAAAGTTCCTTATTATATATTGAAAATACAATGCCAAGAGATAGCTCAAACAAATGCAGAAAGTCCTCTCCCAAGAATGCGCCTCTCTCTCTCTCTTCTCCACCTACAACTCTGAAACTTGTCTCTCAATGAACAAGTGAGTGTGTGTCTAAGTGAGGTGCTAGCCTCCTTATTGATACAACTCTGGCACGTGTGGAGGTGTATTTTCACTTTTAGGGCCGACTTCTCAATCTGGGTGGTTATAACCACCTTTAATATATTCCGGGGTTGACTTCTTATTCTGCCTATTACAATTACATTTTGACCAATCCGCAAAAGGGGATTTGGTATTTTACAATAATCGACATGATCAATCCACAATAGGGGATTGATCTAATGAATAATACAACAAAAATAATTAGACTACACTTTGCAGTCACATTATCTCAACACTCCCCCTTAACAAAAAGGGTATTCTACAACAACATCAGGTGAGAGAGAGAACAACATAATCAACAACATCAGGTGGGTGAGAGGACAACATCATCAATATCATCTTCGAACACTCACTGGTGTATCTATAAATCATCAAATTTTTTTTCTCATCATCAACACAACACAGAGGCTGGAGCATCATCAACACATCATAGAGGTCAGAGCATCATCAACACAACATGGAGCTGGAGTAGCATCATCATCCTTATCGGCATGAGGCTAAGGTAACATCATCATCATCTTCAACATTAAATCTGAAATAATATCATCATCATCATCTTTAGCAAGGACTCAGGAGATGATGTGGCATCATCATCATCATCTTCAGCAAGAGGCTGAAGTGGCATCATCATCATCATCTTCAGCAAGAGGCTGAAGTGGCATCATCATCATCATCTTCAGCAAGGGCCTGAAGTGGCATCATCATCATCATCTTTAGCAAGGCACTATCTATCTCACTGTCTAGGAGTATGCCCTCTACTCTCTCTGCAATTATTCCTTCTGGAATCTGGGACTCTGCACCTGTAGTTGCTCTAAGGCTGAGAATGACTGCTTCATTCTCACTATGGCTGCTAAAATCTGATAGTAACTCCTCTTATTTTATCACGGAAATAGTTTCATCTGAAACTGAGAGTGGCTCAATAACTGATACTAAGGATAAATCTTCTTCTTTCATAGGAGTAACACTATCATAGTCATTGTAGTCATGTCTCCATGACCCAACTAATGTATTGTACCAACTGCCACTCAAGTTTTAAATATGGGGATTGCTCCCCCTACATCTCATACTATATATGAATCATGGTTGTTCTAGTTTTTTCATAAGTAGTGGAACTATTTCTTCAATAAGTGTCTCATCGTAGTCTTCTCCCTTTTGCTGGGAGAATTCTCTTGACATACATCAAGCTTTGTACCTCTGCAACACATTTGATCTATGTATATCAATATTGGAAGTCAATACTGACTTCTCTTCTCATGGAAGAATCCATATCCTAGTCTTTCTGACTGGATTCCTTCTTTGTCATTGAAACAAGCAGATCATCCTGGAGATTTCATATCTACTAGGAGTCTCAGAAGTTATGATCTAGTATTCTCACAACATTTGTCTTCCAGTCCTGGAAGTTGTCTCTTCATCTAATCCTTTCTGAGATCGAGCTTGCTCTCGATTTATTCTGAGTCTACAAGGACTTCATCAACACTTACAGGGTATACTTGGTGTTGAATACTGAATCTAGATGTGAAAGACAAAATGAGGCTTAAAACGAGTTCTTCTTCCCGTTCTAATATTCGTTCATCTTTGGAGCCTTCTGCTCCTTTCAATCAATATTCATATGAGATACTCTGTGTCTCAAGAGATAGCTTCTTCTTCATCTTCTTTGGTACATGAGTGTATATGGTCATGTACACAATCTTCTTCATGTCTCATTTAATATGTATCTTTCTGCAACCTTCACTATAGCTTTCTTGGGGTTATCACCTGTGACCTAGACCAAGGTCAACAAACTAGCAAGCAAGAATAATATCCTTTTGATAATAGTAGATAAAGCAATATCACGAACAATCATCATAGTAGCTCCTTTAGATCTATCACTTGTAACTTGTCTGAAGCAAAGATTAAAGGTAAGAGATATAATATGAAATGAGGTCAACACTCTTATAGTGTTGTGATCGAACATTCCTCCATGGAAACCTAATGAGGTTTCTCCTGGGACCTGGAGCCTTGTCCTCAAGAATGAGTGCTTTCTTTTCTTCCAAGTCTCCTTCACTCAAGATGATGAGTGATTTCTTCAACCTGTCTTCTGTACTAAGACAATACGCTATCTTGGTAGAAGGTTGGGTTAGAGGATAAGCTCTATGATCTCAACTTTTAATTCTTCTAATACCTTGACTCAGATTTTGATCAAAGGTTAGAATGATGGTCATGCAACACTGATCAAAATAATGTCATAACAAAAAGATGCATATCAGAATAATCACACCTGGGTTGCATCATTCCTCTGAATGTGTTGTATTTTGAGATCATTTTGGATCTATGATAAGATATCCCTTCTCTTGAAAATTCCCTTTAAATCTTAATCATTTAAACATGTGTGATTACACACCTTCAAGGGTGACTGCAACTTAATAACTTCAAGGGTGACAGGGGTAATGATCACAAACTTAATAACTTCAAGGGTGATTGCAACTGGTACTACGACCAAAGAAAAGAGGGTTAAATGTTGAGGTGTTGCTAAAGCAAGGCCTCAACAATGAAACCCTAGGGGAGAAAGGCTCACTAAGGTGTAGAAACCGTAGGCCTTAGTGCTTTCTCCTCCTTTGGCTCAATGGCCAAAAGAAAATTGGCTACCTTGAGTAATAATTGTAGGGCTGAAGACAAGAGAGTTTTAAGATGAAGTGTTGCTAAGGCAAGGCTTCATCTATCAAACCCTAGGGAAAAACGGCTCACCAAGGTGTAGAAACACTAGACCTTGATGTGTTTTCCTACTTCTTAGCTGAATAATAACAAGTAAAAAATGGTTAGGCTTAGAAGGATATGGATAGAGTGTTTCTATGGAAGGCTCTATCTTACTTCAGCAAATCAAATAGATCTTAATCTTAGTAGGGACATGAGACAAGGACCTTAGCATGTGCTTGTCACCTAGGGTTTAATTACGCAAATTATAATAACAAATGCAAGTAAACAATACCATAACCATTCAATTAAGAAGTGTTGCAAAAATTCACTTACATAAACCAATAAATCATGTAGAAAAACCCTAGTTGTAAACCTTCCACGAAGAGAGATGCCAAAAATGCCAAGAAAAAGTCTCCTTCAACAAGTGTGCCTCAAAATTTCAGCCAAAACCATAGAAGAGGGTGAAAATTTCAGACCTCACTAATGTGTGAGTGAAACATGATCAACATATGAGAGTGAAAACCCTCAATATATACCATACCAATGACCTTCATTAAAATTTAGGTCATCAAAAGGATGACAAGGCAAAAATACACAATAATATTGTTTTACATTAAAATGTCATAAATTAAACCCTAATGAAGAAAAATTAAGACATCATTCTTCTTCTAGGGTGACGTTATCCATTTATAGGGAAAATGTAGCCTCCTAGAGAAAAACGTTAGTCCTCCTTGGGATTCTCCAATTTTCCACATGTGCCAAACTACCATGTCTGTCTCCCCAAAATGTCCATAAAGTTGGATGACATCATGAGCCTCTTGGGTGACGTCCTAGGCCTTCCAAGGCCAACGTTCCAATGAAGGGGGTACAACCCCCCTAGGTAAGGCTCTATCAGGGTGCCTCTGTGGAACGTCCTCCTCTTCTCAAATGAAAACCCCTCTGTCATGTCTATGCCCCCTGCTACAGTCTCAACATCCATCTAGTGGGATCTTCAGCCCCATGGAGGTCCGAACTAATCATCTCCCCATGTGTACCTATCCAATGTGGTACCTGTCCATTGGGTATGATCTTGCACATCAACAGATACACCCTCCATGGGCTCATAAGTCACAGGGATCATAGCAATGTCAATCACATCTCATCATAAATATTATTAAACATGTGCATGAAACCCCTTTTACCCTAGTCAAGTGCTCAAAGACATTATACAAATATGCAATGCAAGTTTGGGGGAAGTGGCAGGGCGTCCTATTGGGCTAGTGTCCACTTGAAAAGGGATGTTTCTGGAAGAGATTAAATTCAAGTCATGTAAATGGGTGAGGTGGATAAGGGATGTCCTGACAATGGGTATAGTGAAAGCAGGAAAATGCAGGGCTTACCTGTGGTTTCCTTTCTAGAAGGTGAGTTGCACCTATCCTGGATGCAAATGTTTCCAAGCCCATTCATGTCTTTTATTCTTTATTCTTTATTGATTTTTATTCAAGAAGACAATTGGGGGACACTTTCCTGGCGTGGTGACCAGTGGTGGAAATGTTACCCACAAGCACTTTCACAGAGATGGAAGGTTGGCTCGTGATGAGACCCCCTTTCTCTTGGACATGAAACTAAGAGCCACTACCCTGGTGTGGTAACCAGCGGCTAGTAGTGGCATACCGCTAGGTGCCCATGGACCTAATAGGTTGGGTCGTGATGAGACGCCCTATCCTCTGACTAGGTCTTGTTTTATTATTTTTATGGGTCCCTCTTGTTTCTTGTTGAGAAGCCTTTTACTTATTTCTCGGGGATCCCTGGGAAAAGCATCTCGAGGTTTTAATTTTATGATTTTATCTTTTGCTAGCTTCTTTTACCTTCTGGGCCTTTAGACCCATCTTCCCACAAGGCAAGGTGAAACCCTTAAATAATTATCCAACTCAATGCCCGAACCAATGAAATCGGATGGATGAGCGGGAAGTAAGATGGAAAGTGGTAAGTATGACGGGAGAGGACAATGACTTTTCAGAAATCCCCCCATTGGAAACTCAAAACCTATGGACACAATATTTCTAGGGAATCCTATCATTCCCCCCAAACATGGTCAAGTGGATAAGTATAACATCCAAACACCTGTTAGAAACAAAAGGAATTAAATGTGCATATTCAAAGGTTTTGAGGATCATAGTGACACATACCATGATACCTGGACTCATTACCTCATGGATCAAGAACCATCTCTAATACAAGACCAAGAAGAAGGTGATGGATGTTGTTGCTAATGAGAAAGTGGAGGCTTTGAAAGGAAGAAAATATGGGCCCTCCAAGGAAATGCTCAAGTCGATCTGGCTCTCGGTACTCCATGTCTAGGACTTGTGGGCATTGAGATATAATCTCCTTAGTTATCCCTAAAAGTGGGGAATAACATCTGGCCCCAACTTGGGGAAATGTGCTCACCGTAGAGCACATGAGAACCTCATCATCTTTGGCATAACCTGTAACCTGCTTGATCTCAATAGAAACTATCAGTAATCATTTGGGGTGGTGATATCACCCCCAACTCATATATATATATATATATATATATATATAACTTAAACAAAATAAATCATATGTACAAGTGTGAAAGCAAACTACTCTAGTATGCAATGCAATGGTATATACAATGAATGAAAATCCTTACCTGCACTTACCTATTGGCTGGATGTTAGGTGTAGTCAAACAACTAGTGAAACCAATCCAACAATGCCCCATAATACCTGCCTTTGTGCTTCATCATAAACCAAAACAATGATAATTTAAGCACACAAATAACATGAGTTATAAAATGTATTGTGTCAATGGAAACTGTAAGGTCTATCTCATGGAGGCGGGTGGGAGGGAAAAAGTGATGCCAAGACATACTCTCAAGAGAGTGCTCAATCCATCTCAGAAAAGGATCATGAAAGGTCAAATGTTCAAAAGACTAACTCGAGGAGTCTGAATGTTGGCTACATTGGGTGTCTTCACAACTTGAGGCCTGAGAAGGGATTAGCAAGAACTTAAAGGATGACTCGCAATTGCTTAAGGGGAAGCTGGAAAACTGTGAAAATAAGCTTCTTCTTGAGGTACTCAACTTTCCCTTAAAATCCAGAATGAATTTTTGTCGTACATGAGACTTGGGATAAGGGACATGTTTCCAAACCATACCTTCAGTGACATAGCGAGGTAAAGTAAGCAAAGGGAGGTGGAAAATCTTATCACAAGTATCCTTCTTCAGGTAAGTAACTTCCTCAATTTTATCAAGATCTGAGTAGAATGATGGTTGATAACTTTCTTCATAGAATAAATCTAAGTTCTCAGAGGACAAGTCATCAAAGTCCTCAAGTTAGGAACAAAAATTATTACGAGAGCATATCATCAAGTCATCCTTGGGTGTCTGAATAAAATTGGTAATGATGTCATTTTCTTGTTGCCAAATGTCAAAATTCTTATTAACTTCATGTGATAAAGGTAAAGTAAAATTTTGGAAATGATCCTCAATGTCATAAATGGGATCCCCATCATATCTAATCACATCCCATTTATGCTTCCCGACATGTATGAACTCATTAATATTATCAACAAAGTCATCATTTTCATCATAACATGAAGGTTTTAGAAAATCCAACACTTCTCCACTTTCCACATCATAAGATAGAGAATCCTTAAAAATTTGGAAAGAGGAGTAACTCACCTTGCTTACTTCTTCCTGTGCAGGAGCAATAGGATCTTGGAGAGATTCATCGGATGGAGGAGCGATCACTAGTGTTTCATCCTCATAATTCACTTCTCTAGTTTCACTGCATTTTATTGAATCATGGGAGAAATCCTACTACTCTTCAAGGGGTTGACAATTTTCTTCATAAATATCTTCTTTCATATCAGAGGGTTCTTGGTGTTGATCATGATACATATCCCTGAGATCTTCTACAATATTAGTGGTGAATCCTTTGTCTTCCAAGGCTATTGTGAGATTTTGAAGGGCATCTTCATACGTTTGGCAATGTGGTTTGGTAAAGTCAATAAACCTACTAATGAGGTGTACAAAAGATTATATACCCCTATATTTGCAACAACCCTTAAACCAATCTTGCAAAAAGGATGGCAGATTGAGTATGAATAATTTTAATAGAACATCCTCCCCTTCCAATTCTATCTCGCTAATATACTCCAAAATATTTACAATGTGAGGAATTGGGAGGCCCCAAAATCTTGGAGAGTTTCTTAACCATTTTGTATCAAAACAAGTTGGGTATCCTTGAAGGATTTTGAAATCAATAGTTGGATACAGTTGTTCCCAGGATGCCATGATCCCATAACTTGGAAATATCATAGAGTTGAGAGTAAGGTGGCACCTGGGAAAAGGTCAGTGGAGTCACCAAATAATTTTCTTGAAATTATCAAAGGAATAACGGAATCACCCTTAGTGGAGTCGCCAAGTAATATTTTAATATAAATACTCTTGAAGAAAGGCTTACCGAAAAGTGTCATCTTGAGGAGAATTGACTCAGTGTTCCCCGAAAATGGTACCAAAATGTTATCACATAGTTTGTAGTTAAGATAAAATATGGATGAAAGGAGGGAAAACTGGCGTAACTGAGACTATCCCACCACTCTCACCTCAATGGGATGGATCTTTCTATTTAGGGAGGTAAGGCCTAGGGGAGACCTCCTCGGTGACCTGGGGTTTTGAGAAGGCAAAGGATTAAAAGGCTAAGTTATAATTTCCCCCTCATAAGTCACCATTGATTAGAAATTCCGGCTTAATAGCCAATAAAGATAAAAGTAACCAGAAGTGTACCTGCCTGAGACAAAGCAACAAAGAAACTATGGATATGCAAGATCAATTGCTTGGTTAGCACTTCATATAATTATGGACTTTTGATGTAAAGCAATTGATAAACAATATTTTTGATGATGAAAATCAAATTTGTACAATTGCAATGATTACAATATATCACTTCATAATAAATGCTAATGACAATCAATGTAGCAATATCAACATTAATAAGCAACACCTTAGCTAATCATTCAATTGCTTTTAAAGATATAAATGTTGCAATGGTATAATTATAGCATAAATAAACAATGGAAACAATAGGGTTAGTAGATGTTAGTCTACGCTAGCGTTAGAAGGTTAGGTAGTTGTTCAAGATTTTGTTTAGAAGTTGTATGTGATCAAGGTGCTCAACAAAAGAGGTCTTTATATTAGTGCGTTATCAGGGAAAATTGAGTCAAATGGCTGCAAATGTTGAAGGGCCGAAATGATAATGAGATGGCCAAAGAAAAGAGGGTTAAATGTTGAGGTGTTGCTAAAGAAAGGCCTCAACAATGAAACCCTAGGGGAGAAAGGCTCACTAAGGTGTAGAAACCCTAGGCCTTAGTGCTTTCTCCTCCTTCTTTGGCTCAATGGCTAGATGAAAATTGACTAGCTTGAGTAATAATTGTAGGGATGACGACAAGAGAGTTTGAAGATGAAGTGTTGCTAAGGCAAGGCTTCATCTATCAAAACCTAGGGGAAAACGACTCACCAAGGTGTAGAAACGCTAGACTTTGATGCATTTTCCTCCTTCTTAGCTCAGTAACAAGTAAAAAATGGCTAGGCTAAGAAGGATATGCATAGAGTGTTGCTATGGAAAGGCTCTATCTTAGCTCAACAAATCAAATAGCTCTTAATATTAATAGGGACATGAGATAAGGACCTTAGCATGTGCTTGTCACCTAGGGTTTAATTCAGCAAATTATAATAACAAATGCAAGTAAACAATACCATAACCATTCAATTAAGAAGTGTTGTAGAAATTCACTTACATAAACCAATAAATCATGTAGCAAAACCCTAGTTGAAAACTTTCCACAAAGAGAGATGCCAAAAATGCCAAGAAAAAGTCTCCTTCAACAAGTGTGCCTCAAAATTTCAGCCAAAATCCTAGAAGACGACACAAATTTCAGACCTCACTAATGTGTGAGTGAAAGATGATCAAAATATGAGACTAAAAACCCTCAATATATACCATACCAATGACCTTAATTAAAATTTAGGTCATCAAAAGGCCGGCAAGGCCAAAATACCAAATAATATTGTTTTACTTTAAAATGTCATGAATTAAACCCTAATCAAGCAAAAGTAAGACGTCATGCCCCTTCTAGAGTGACGTTATCCCTTTCTAGGGAAAATGTATCCTCATGGAGAAAAACGTTAGCCCTCCTTGGGCTTCTCCAATCTGCCACATGTGCCAAAATTCCATGATTGTCTCCCCAAAATGTCCATAAAGATGGATGATGTCATGAGCCTCCTAGGTGACGTCCTGGGCCTTCCAAGGCCAATGCTCCAATGAGGGGGAACAACCCCCCTAGGTAATGCTCTTCCAGGGTGCCTCTATGGAACATCCTCCTCTTATCCGGTGCAAACCCCTCTGTCCTATCTTTGCCCCCTGCTGGGATATCAACATCCATCTAGTGGGCTCTTCAACCACATGGTGGTCCGAAATAATCATCTCCCCATGTGTACCTGTCCAATGTGGTACCTATCCATCGGGTATGATCATGCACATCAAGAAATACACCCTCCATGGCCTCATAAGTCAAAGGGATCATAGCAATGCCAATCACATCCCATCATCAATATTATTAAACATGTGTATGAAACCCCTTTTACCTAGTCAAGTGCTCAAAGACATTATACAAATATGCAATGCAAGTTTGGGGGAAGTGACAGGGCATCCTATTGGGCTAGTGTCCACTGGAAAAGGGATGTTTCTGGAAGAGATTCAATTCAATTCATGTAAATGGGTGAGGTGGATAAGGGATTCCTTGACAAGGGGTGCAGTGAAAGCAGGAAAATGCAGGGCTTACCTGTGGGTGCCTTTGTAGAAGGCAAGTTGCACTTGTTATGGATGAAAATGTTTCCAAGCCCATTTATGCCTTTTATTCTTTATTCTTTATTGTTTTTTCTTCAAGAAGCTCATTAGGGGACACTGCCCCAACGTGGTGACCAGTGGTGGCAATGTTATCCATAAGTAATTTCACGGAGATGAGAAGGCTGGGTCGTGATGAGACCCCCTTTCTCTTGGCCATGAAACATAGAGCCACTACCCTGGTGTGGTAACCAACTGCTAGTAGTGTCATACCGCTAGGTGCCCATGGACCTAATAGGCAGGCTCATTATGAGACCCCTTATCATATGACTAGGTCTTGTTTTATTATTTTTATGGGTCCCTCTTGTTTCTTGTTGAGAAGCATTTTACTGCTTTCTAAGGTATCCTTGGACGAAGCATCTCGAGGCTTTAATGTTAGGATTTTATCTTTTTCCAACTTCTTTTACCTTCTCGGCCTTTATCCCCTTCTTCCCACAAGAAAAGGTGCAACCCTTAAATAATTAGCTAGCCCAATGCCTGGACCAATGAAATGCGATGGATGAGTGGGAAGTAAGATGGAAAGTGGTAAATATGATGGGAGTGGAGGATGACTTTTTAGAAATCCCCCCAGTGGAAATTCAAAACCTATGGGCACAATATTGATAGGGCATCCTGTCATTCCCCCCAGACATGGTCAAGTGGATAAGTATAAGATCCAAACACCCGTTAGAAACAAAAGGAATTAAATGTGCATATTCAAAGGTTTTGAGGATCAGAGTGACACATACCATGATACCCGGACTCATTGCATCATGGAGAAAGAACCATCTCTGATACAGGACCAAGTCGAAGGTGATGGATGATGCTGCTACTGACAAAGTGTAGGCGCTGAAAGGAAGAAAGTATTGGCCCTCCAGGGCCATGCTCAAGTTGATATGGCTCTTAGTACTCCATGTCTAGGACTTGTGGGCCTCGAGACATAATCTCCTTAGTTATCCCTAAAAGTGGGGGATAACATCTAGCTCCAACTCGGGGACATGTGCTCATCGTAGATCACATGAGAACCTCAACATATCTGGCATAACCTGTAACCTAATTGATCTCAATAGAAACTATCAGTAATCATTTGGGGTGGTGATATCACCCCCAACTGATATATATATATATATATATTACTGAAACAAAAGCAATCATATGTACATGTGTGAAAGAAAACTACTCTAGTATGCAATGTAATGGTATATACAATGAATGCAAATGCCTAACTACTTACTTGCACTTACTTGTTGGATGGATGTTAGGTGTAGTCAAACGACTAGTGAAACCAATCCAACAATGCCCCACAATACCTACCTTTGTGCTTCATCATAAACCGAAACAATGATAAGTTAAGCACAAAAATAACATGAGTTAGAAAATGTATTGTGCCAATGGAAACTGTAAGGTCTAGCTCATGGAGGCGGGTGGGAGGGAAAAAGTGATGCCAAGACATAGTCTCAGAAGAGTGCTCAATCCATCTCAGAAAAGTATCGTGAAAGGTCAAAGGTTCAAAAGACTGACTCGAGGAGTCTGAATGCTAGATACCTTGGGTGTCTTCACAGCTTGAGGCCTGAGAAGGGATTAGCAAGAACTGAAAGGATGACTGACAATTCCTTAAGGGGAAGCTGAAAAAATGTGAAAATAAGCTTCTTTTTGAGGTACTCAACTTTCCCTTAAAATCCAGAATGAACTTTTGTCACACATGAGACTTGGGATAAGGGACATGTTTCCAAACCATACCTTCAATGACATAGCGAGGTAAAGTAATCAAAGGGATGTGGAAAAACTTATCACAAGTATCCTTCTTCAGGGAAGTAACTTCCTCACTTTTATCAAGATCTGAGCAAAATGATGGTTGATAACTTTATTCACATAATAAATCTAAGTGCTCAGAGGAAAAGTTATCAAAGTCCTCAAGGTATGATAAAAAATTGTTAGGAGATCATCTCATCAAGTCATCCTTCGGTGTTTGAATAAAATTGGTAATGATGGCATGTTCTTGTTGCCAAATGTCAAAATTCTTATTAAATTCATGTGATAAAGGTAAAGGTAACTTTTGGAAATGACCCTCAATGTCGTAAATGAGATCCCCATAATATCCAATCACATCCCATTTATGCTTCCCGACATGTATGAACTCATTAATATTATCAACAAAGTCATCATTTTCATCATAACATGAAGGTTTTAGAAAATCCAACACTTCTCCACTTTCCACATCATAAGATAGAGAATCCTTAAAAATTTGGAAAGGGGAGTAACTCACCTTGCTTACTTCTTCGTGTGCAAGAGAAATATGATCTTGCTTATGGAGGATCAATCACCAGTGTTTCATCCTCATAATTCATTTCTCTAGTTTCACTGCATTTTATCGAATTATGGGAGAAATCCTGCTCCTCTTCAAGGGGTTGACAATTTTCTTCATAAATATCTTCTTTCATATCAGAGGGTTCTTGGTGTTGATCATGATAGATATCCCTGAGATATTCTACAATCTCAGTGGTGAATCCTTTGTCTTCCAAGGCTATTGTGATATTTTGAAGGGAATCTTCATACATTTGGCAATGTGGTTTGGTAAAGTCAATAAACCTACTGATGAGGTGTACAAAAGATGTTATACCCCTATATTCGCAACAACCCTTAAACCAGTCTTGCAAAAAGGATGGTAGAGTGAGTATGAATAATTTTATCAGAACATCCTCCCCTTCCAATTCTATCTTGCTAATTATGGTTGTATGCAATTACATGATGATAATTCATAGATATGTACGAGTTTGTGTCACAGACTAATCTGCAGGTTATTGGGATATGAAATAGCAAAGGGATAATGGTGATGAAAGTGGATGTCATGACCACCGACCAAGAAACAATATGGTATGAATCTTTGTATGTGAAATTATATTGGTTTGTATACATTGCTATGATATGTGGACCAGTGCAGGATTTCAGGAGGTGAAACTGCCCAAAACCAAATAAACAATGACAAAACTCCCAGCAACACAGTGCCACTATATATTCTATTGTAAGGTGTGGACCCTATCCCTGTTAGGAGGGGTGGAGGCATTTCCCACTGTGTATCCTCTAGAACCTGGAGTCATGGGAGGACAGTGTTAGCTCACACTCCCATAGACGTGTGATGATGACTGTTAGTTGCCTGCTGGGGAAGCTTGGTCAAGATAATGACACTTCCTCTTACGGGTTCTATTTGGAGTTAGGTCAATGTAGTTGACACTCCAAGATAGTCCAACAAAGGAAGGATAGGAATGGAAGATGGAAGTAATTTAGGGAGGAAGTATGAGTAGAAATAGTTGAGAGTGTATGGAGATTTTCCTTATGGTGGAATCCTTCTGAAAAGAAAATGTGTATATATGTATATTCATAATTACTTAACTAAACTACAATTGTCTAAATAACATTCTTGAGATAGATAATTTTAATTAAAGGATTTCACAAACATTTGATTGGGTTATTGTCTTTTATAAAATGAATAGTCTTGTTGAATGGATTGGATGCATACAAAAATTACTATAGAGGTGATAGTTATTGTTATTAGTACATGCATGAGACTTGTATGTACTAGCTACACATGCATTTCTTGCACATGTACACTAGTATGTATGAGTTTTCTTGGCTTACTTACTGATAACATTGTTTATTGGATATGAATGGGAGAACCATGTGTCGTTTCCCTTGTATCATAAAATACTTTAAACTTCGGGACGAAGTTTCCTGAAGGGTGGGTGTATGTAACAACCCTAGTTAAATAATTAATTGTCATAGTTAAATATTTGTTTAAAGTAGATTAATTTTAATTAATTATTTAATTAATTGTCCTGAATTATTAATTGTTTAATGTATATTAATTAATTAATTGTACTGATTTAATAATTGTTTAATGTATATTAGTTAATTAATTAACTCATTAAATATTTGGTTAATGAATTTGAGTTTAATAAATTTTAATTTATTAAATGAAACTTAACGTATTGAATGATGGAACCATTAAGGAGAAGGGGATAAGGTGGTTGGCATTGAATGGAGGGATAAGGTGGGTGAGTCTTAATGAAAGGAGAAGGCAGTGGATGAGAAAGGGGGGGAAAGGAGGATATGAGGTGGCAAAACATTCGAGAGGGGGACTTTGGGACTTTGGGGGGGGAAACAACATGATTTTGGAGACTATGTTGGGCATTTTTACTTTTGGGGGAGATTGGAAGACTGTATTACTGATTTTTGGTTGGAGAAGCTTGTTGTAGGACTGAGACATGGGGCACTTGTTGCTGGGAGTTTTGGGCTCAAGGGCCAGGAATCCTTACGGAATCCTAGAGCTAGGGAGTCGGAGAGGCTCTGTTCCTAGCTGGATGGGAGGTTAGATGGTTTTGGATAGAGCATCAGGCATAGTTGGAGGACAACAGTAGCATCATTTAGAGGTATGTATTTTCATTATTCTGTTGTGTTATGTAATTTATTATGACCTACTCATAAATTTTAAATATGATGGTTATGAATGGTTATATGCTGACTAAGGAATTGTGAAGATGTTAGGATAGCATTTCTCTAATGAAATTTATGTTTTATAAGGCTTTGTTGGAAGAGACCTTACACTAACGTAACTGAGACTATCCCACCACTTTCAACTCAATGGGATAGATCTTTGTATTTAGGGAGGTGAGGCCCAGCGGATACATCCCTGGTGACCTGGGGTTTTGAGAAGGCAAAGGCTTAAAAGGAAAAGTGATAATTTCCCCCTCACAAGTCACCACTGATCAGAAAGTTTGGCTTAATAGCCAATAAAGATAAAAGTAACCAGAAGTGTACCTGCCCGAGACAAAGCAACAAAGAAACTATGCATATGCAAGATCAGTTGCTTGGTTAGCACTTCATATAATTATGGACTTTTGATGTAAAGCAATTGATAAACAATATTATTGATGATGAAAATCAAAGTTGTACAACGACAATGATTACAATATATCACTTCATAATAAATGCTAATGAAAATCAATGTAGCAATATCAACATTAAGAAACAACACCTTAGATAATCATTCAATTTCTTTTAAATATATAAATGTTGCAATGGTATAAGTATAGCATAAATAAAAAATGGCAGCAATAGGGTTAGTAGATAGGGTTAAAAGGTTAGGTAGTTGTTCAAGATTTTGTTTAGAAGTTGTATGTGATCAAGGTGCTCAACACAAGAGGTCTTTAGATTAGTGCGTTATCAGGAAAAATGGAGTCAAATGGTTGCAAATGTTGAAGGGTTGAAATGATAATGAGATGGCCAAAGACAAGAGGGTTAAATGTTGAGGTGTTGCTAAAGAAAGGCCTCAAAAATGAAACCCTAGGGGAGAAAGGCTCACTAAGGTGTAGAAACCCTAGGCCTTAGTGCTTTCTCGTCCTTATTTGGCTCAATGGCAAGATGAAAATCGACTAGCTTGAGTAATAATTGTAGGGCTGAAGACAAGAGAGTTTGAAGATGAAGTGTTGCTAAGGCAAGGCTTCATCTATCAAACCCTAGGGGAAAACGACTCACCAAGGTGTAGAAACACTAGACCTTGATGTGTTTTCCTCCTTTTTAGCTCAATATCAAGTAAACAAATGGGTATGCTAAGAAGGATATGCATAGAGTGTTGCTATGGAAAGGCTCTATCTTAGTTCAACAAATCAAATAGCTCTTAATCTTAGTAAGGACATGAGACAAGGACCTTAGCGTGTGCTTGCCACCGAGGATTTAATTCAGCAAATTATAATAAAAAATGCAAGTAAACAATACCATAACCATTCAATTAAGAAGTGTTGCATAAATTCACTTACATAAACCAAGAAATCATGTAGAAAAACCCTAGTTATAAACCTTCCACGAAGAGAGATGCCAAAAATGCCAAGAAAAAGTCTCCTTCAACAAGTGTGCCTCAAAATTTCAGCCAAAACCCTAGAAGAGGGCGCAAATTTCAGACCTCACTAATGTGTGAGTGAAATATGATCAAAATATGAGACTGAAAACCCTCAATATATACCATACCAATGACGTTAATTAAAATTTAGGTCATCAAAAGGCTGACAAGGCGAAAATACCAGATAATATTGTTTTACATTAAAATGTCATAAATTAAACCCTAATCAAGAAAAAGTAAGATGGCATGCCCCTTCTAGAGTGACGTTAGCTCTTTTTAGGGAAAATGTAGCCTCCCGAAGCAAAACATTAGCCCTCCTTCGGCTTCTCCAATATGCCATACGTGCCAAATGACCATGATTGTCTCCCCAAAACGTCCATAAAGTTGGATGACGTCATGAGCCTCCTGGGTGACGTCTTGGGCCTTCCAAGGCCAACGTTCCAATGAAGGGGAAACAACCCCCCTAGGTAAGGCTCTGCCAGGGTGCCTCTGTGGAACGTCCTCCTCTTCTCTGGTGAAAACCCCTTTGTCTCGTCTCTGCCCCCTGCTGGGATCTTAGCATCCATATGGTGGGATCTTCAACCCCATGGAGGTCTGAACTAATCATCTCCCCATGTGTACCTGTCCAATGTGGTACCTGTTCGTCGGGTATGATCATGCACATCAATAGATATGCTCTCCATGGGCTCATAAGTCACAGGTATCATAACAATGTCAATCAAATCTCATCATGAATATTATTAAACATGTGCATGAAACCTCTTTTACCTAATCAAGTGCTCAAAGACATTATACAAATATGCAATGCAAGTTTGGGGGAAGTGACAGGGTGTCGTATTGGGCCAGTGTCCACTGGAAAATGGATGTTTCCAGAAGATATTAAATTCAATTCATGTAAATAGGTGAGGTGGATGAGGGATGTCTCGACAAGGGGTCCAATGAAAGAAGGGAAATGCAAGGCTTACCTGTGGGTGCCTTTGTCGAAGGCGAGCTCCACTTGTCCTGGATGTAAATGTTTCCAAGCCCATTCATGCCTTTTATTCTTTATTCTTTATTTCTTTTTCTTCAAGAAGATAATCAGGGGAAACTTCCCTGGAGTGGTGACCAGTGGTGGAAATATTACCCACAAACACTTTCACGGAGATGAGAAGGTTGGCTCGTGATGAGACCCCCTTTCTCTTGGCCATGCAACCAAGATCCACTACCCTGGTGTGGTAACCAGCTAATATTAGTGTCATACCGCTAGGTGCCCATGGACCTAATAGGCTAACTCATGATGATACCCCCTATCCTCTGACTAGGTCTTGTTTTATTATTTTTATGGGTCCCTCTTGTTTCTTGCTAAGAATCCTTTTACTGCTTTCTCGAGGATCCCTGGGAGAAGCATCTCAAGGTTTTAATTTTAGGCTTTTATATTTTTCAATATGCTTTTACCTTCTGGGCCTTTAGCCCCATATTCCCACAAGGCAAGGTGCAGCCCTTAAATAATTATCCAAGCCAATGTCGAGACCAATGAAATGGGATGGATGAGCTAGAAGTAAGATGGAAAGTGGTAAGTATGATGGGAGCAGACGATGAATTTTCATAAATCCACCCAGTGGCAACTCAAAACCTATGGGCACAATCTTGCTAGGGCATCCTTTCATTCCCCCAAGACATGGTCAAGTGGATAAGTATAAGATCCAAACACCCATTAGAAACAAAAGGAATTAAATGCACATATTCAAAGGTTTTGAGTATCAGAGTGACACATACCATGATACCCAGACTCATTACCTCATGGAGTAAGAACCATCTCTGATACAGGACCAAGACGAAGGTGATGGATGTTGTTGTTGCTGACAAAGTGGAGGCATTGAAAGGAAGAAAAGATGGGCCCTCTCGGGCCATGCTCAAGTCGATTTGTCTCTCGGTAATCCATGTATAGGACTGGTGGGCCTAGAGACATAATCTCCTTAGTTATCCCTAAAAGTGAGGGATAAAAGGTTGCAACAATAGAACAACACATGGAAGGCCCTGTTACAGAGCAGACGATCCAGGAGTTTGCTGAGCAGGAGGCTCAAGAGAAGCAACAAGTCGAGGCATCTCGAGTTAAGCTCGAGGCCTTCGAAGTAACATTGTCTAGACCTAAGTGACTCAGGACAAGTCACAGGTGAGTGTTGGGGGCCTGTTGGCCCTCGACCAATTTTTGAGGAAACGTTGGTTAGATTTGGCCCACTTTTGGAATTTGACACATTGTTCAAAGAAGGAGCGCCTAGGTGGAGCTAAGATTGTGGATCTCACCCATTTTTACGGGCTATGTGGACCCAATAAGGGGTTATCTAGGGTTTTTGTAGTGGGTTTATTGGATGTCCTCCCATGGGGTTTCCCATGTTTAGGCCTTATTGTAAGGGTTTGTAAAAGTATAAATAAAGAATAATGTATGGTAGAAGTAGAATTTTTTGAGGAAACTAAGTGCAAGTAGTTTGAGTGGATTTCTGCCAAGGAATATATGTGTGTTAAGGCTTTGTGCTTCATAGAGAATTGGCTCTGTGCCTTGACCTAGTTTGGAAAGGAGGATCTGGTGCTCAGTGTGAAAATCTCCTGTCTGGAGTGAAGCTTGACTATGTGGCTTAGTGCACAAGAGTAAATGAATGTAAGATTCGAGAACATAACAAAGAAGGCGAAGTGGTTGGTGGATGTAGCCCCACATTGGGGTGAACCACATATATTTGGTGTCTTATGGTTTTCTTTGTGCAATGTTATATTTGTTATGTTTTTCTTAGTTCTTAGATTAGATGTAATGAATATGTATATGTTGCTTAAATGCATTGCTTATGTTAGAATGCTAGATCTGATTCAGAGTGCTAAGTGTTAAGTTTTTAAGGTGCATAATCTTTTGTTATTACTGCGCTAGATCTATCTTAGATTATGCTATGCGATGTTCATAAGGTGAATAAACTAATGCATGTCACTTCCTATCTTTATCAGAATACTCTGTGAAGTGTTATTATCAGAGATCTATGTCCCAGCTTGGTTACAAACACCTGCGTCCTGTAACCCCCCCTACTTCTACCTCGCGTGAGACCTTGCCTTCTTCGCAGGTGTTTCTGAAAGGGTTGGTAGTTGGGTTTTTTTTGGTGCGTTGTTAAGCATTCAACCCTGGGTCTGCCCCTGTGCCAACAACATCTAAAGGTTGTTTTGGGCATATCTTGCTCCCTCATTTTGATATGATGATAACCAGAGCACAAATATATTTTGGTGAAGTAGTCAGCCCCATGAAGCTCATCCAATAGCTCATCTATATTAGGGATGGGGTACATGTTTTGATACTACCGAAGATGCAAAAGGACTAGAACTTGGTCTAATGTGGCGCATGTCCAAGAGTTCTTTGATATCCTTTTCAATTTTTTCCTTATACTTTTTTGGGTGTCTGTAGGGAGTAGTAATGACAGGTTTTTCTCCTTCCAATTCTATAATATGCTCAAACCCCCTATCTGGTGGTGCTCTTGGAGGAATAGGTTCAAATACCTTACTGTGACTATCAATGATTTTCTGAATGTCTGAGAATAATGAGGATGCCCTTTCTTGTCCATATGAACTGATATTCTACATTCCGTTGTTGTTACATATTATTTTGGTCACTCTGGTGATGTCTCTACAGTTATGTGTTCAAGCTCTCATAAGGACCTTATGCCTGAGAAAAGTGACTGTTGTCTTCTTCCACAAAAAATATTTTTAAGATGAGTTCACAGGCTAACTATGTTGTAGGGTGCAAGAATCTTGATTCTCGCAGGCAACCCTATACCTAGACTGTGAGGTGTTCTTAGTCTGCTCTATAGGTAGGGTGCGAACCTGTTTTAAAGATTAAAAGGAAGAGGAAGTTACGAAGGTTCTAGAAGAGGATATTTTAGAAAATGAGTTGGCATTCACATGGTTGGCATCCTATTGACTTCTCAGATTTATTGGGATCATCCTCATCCCTTTAACCATCTCTCCTTCTCCTATATAATGAAGGGTTTCTCAAGGGAGAGGTTAAGCAAGATTGAATGGAGAATTGATGAAAGAATTGTGTGAGGAACCCTGTTTGAATTGAATCTTGAGGCCTCCATTTGTCCATCAATCCATATTGGATCTTTTTCATTCAAGTGTAGAGAAAGTGTGTGTGTTGGAACCAAGGACCCCTGAAAGGAAGCTTGCGACATCAAGGCGATCTATTTGTATCTTCTACTTTCATTTAATACAATATAGTGGCATGTCCCTTTCCCATAAAATCGCTTTTATTTTATTGCATAACTCCTTGATCATATGCATAGGTTGTCATTGAATATACTTCACTATCTTCACTTTGGTTGGTTTGTGTTGTCTTCGACCTGATCTCAGAAGAGTACCAGAGCAAAGTAGGAACAACAAATACTTAAGGAAGTGATATATAGGTATGCCACTCATTCCTTCTTGGTAGTAGATTCAAGGATTACAACTTACGGAAAGAGTCATGTCCTATCCTATTTTGTTCTAGATCCAGGTGGATCTAGGGAGATCTGTTAGTGTCCGCATATACCAATTTATCCAGTAACAAAATTGGCGACCATACTAGGGATACAACTCATTTTTGTTGTCTTTTGTTGGCCATTTTCTCTTGTTCTACTTGTTTCATTACCAACTAGTCTCTGAGTTTGTAGGAGACCCTCATAGACTCTCTGGATCTAGAGGTTCACTCAAAATTCTTGTCCCTTTTCCAAATTTTCATAATTTACAACCATTCTCGCACTGTACCTCTTTATAGCCTGTGAGAATCATTCATTCTCGCACCCTACTGTTCAGTCCAGTGCAACCTTCTCGCAGCCTGCTAGTGTCCAGACTGCGAGAATGCCTCATTCTCGCACTGTACTCCACTACTAGGCTATGAAACCATTTGTAAAAGTTTTGGATCAGGTCATGTTCTTTTTGATGCCCAGATTTGTTTGTTCATCTGGGAAGAACTTATTTTTCCAGTGTTTGACTGTTTCTCGACTTCAAATCTTGCAGTCGATCAGTTTTCGGAGATCAAAAACTCTTCTTAATAATTTTCCCTAGTTTTTACTTCTTGACCTCTTACCAACAAGGGTATAATCTCAGATTCTGAGATCTGAGTGCTTGTTTGGTCAAAAGTCTTTGATCAGATTAAAATTTGGGATTATTATTTCTTTAGATTGCTTGTTGCTTGGAAAAGTTCTTTGTCCATATACATTTGAAGATACTTTTTCTTGTCTATTTTCATTTTTATCTCCATTGAAAGATTTGATTTGGGCGCTTATTGAGTATTGTATTTTCATTGGTTGCTTACATTTTCTTAGTTCCATCCCTATTTTTGGTTTCGAAAAAGAAAAAAAAAATTGTTGTTTTAAGCAATCATTCAGAAAATATTGGCGTTAAAACATTGAAAGAGAATGAATAGTGAATTTATGTTGTCCATGATTATTTGGTACTACATTTGAAAAGAGAATTGTACATCATAGTTTGCATGGCTCCAGAAAAAACTCCTTTCTCCCTTCTATAGATAGAATTGATTGAATGAAAGTTTGTATCATTCATTTCTATTTATGCACCGTTGGGTCTAAGTCTTACACAACACTGGTTTCATTTCCGTCTCTCTCTTGAGTAACAACAACCTTTAATAATTGTTGGTCACTATAATTGCTTAATTAATTTCAAACAACCAAGTGAAACATAAATTATCAACCCAGGGAAGTCTTTTGTTTCAAAGATAGCTGCGCACTATATATGCTCAATTCCAAAAGCACTTAGTGTTGTAGTAAAGAAATCATTCTATCTAAACTTGCTGAAGTGAAATGAAGCTCTGAATTGTATCACATGAAAGAAATCTCCCTATTGCAATTCTTTATAGTTCAAATTAAGAATCCTGGATTACATTTAAAATAACATTGCAATGGGTAAGAATAAATATCTCGTAATCAGAGAACAAGACCCTTACTCTCAAACAGAGACTCAGTCTAACACTCTTTCATGAAAGCAATAATGCAGAAAACAATAAGCTCTATCTAACAGAGAACCAAGCACTTAGTTCCTTTCTGTCTAAGCAGGAAC